>CM047878.1:6545641-6627801 GCA_026212405.1 Petrea volubilis
TTTGTTTGGCTTGAATCTAATACCATAAAGAAAATGAAAATTTATGAATAAACTCCTCTGAAACGGTATGAGCAGCCAGTGCTTGGGGAATATCATCAAATGGAATTTGCGGTCGATCTGTGTGAGTTTGTGTGTGCGCGGGTAATGCCATGATTCATCCCTGATGTTGAACAAAGCATAGATACAGTGTTAATCGTAATTATCGAAGCATAGTATTTGGACATACAGAGAAGCACTGCCTAAGTAAACAGTGGGCCGGATAGTATTGTGTCAATCAAGACGGCTTTGTTTGATCAACAAGAACACTGCAACCACTACAGGAGCAGATATCATAAGCAAGGCCTGTGCGAGGTTTGGGGTGTGATCTCTGGTAATATAATGCTCCCGTATTTATAGCCGCTGCACCACCACAGAACCAGCCCTATTGCACCAAATACTTCAAGTCATCCTGTACGAACAAAAAATAATACAAATTTCAAAAAGTTGTTCGATATGCATGTAAAATTTAGCTCGTTGTGAACTTTGGGGATGATAAGATTATGGTTGATCTTTTATAAGTTATTAGAATAAATATAGCAATGACATTTAAGTAATATTTGAAATTTCACAGGTAGGGGCGTAGAAATGGGTCGAGCAGACTATTGAGCTCAATGAACCACTCGATTAAAGGTCAATTAAGTTCGAGCATTTTTCATGAGCCGACCTCGAACTTAAATATAATGTTTGAAAGCTCGATGAATTTGACCTTTTTAATGAGTCGAGCTCGAATTCAAATATTGTTGTCTGGAATTTTATGAGCTTTTACTTTTTATTTTTATTTTTGGGTATTTAGTCATATATTCCGTGATAGTAAAATAACGTAACAGTTTATTATGTTATTAATTGTATCAAAATTAGTATAAAAGTATATATACTTATATTAATTTAACTAATAATGTATGAATTAAATTACAAAATATAAAGGATTACTTCATCAAACTCCTGCCTGCTTAAATCAAATCTTGACAAAGCTATTCAATAATTTAAAATGATAAGTTTTTATTTTTTCCTAAAAGAAAACTAGACTATATAATATATAGATTACTTAATTTGATGTAATTCAATATAAACGGTTTAGACTGCCATCAGGCTATTGAATTTCTGCGAACAAATTTAACATAAGCAACAAAAGTAAATGTAAATTAAAAGTTTCTGATGCTAATATTTATAAAACTTATTTTACATAGGGCTTAGTTCGATCTTTTCATATTATATTAAAACTATAAACCTCGAATATCGTCAATAATTCATGCTGGTCAACATTAGTCAAATATCTTCAAATAATATTACTACATTGTTCGTTTTTGTCACTGAAAAATTTAGGGATAATTATATTGGGTATCCGGTTTGCCTAAATATAAATAAAATCCACGATTTTGAAAAATTACCTAATAAATTCTGAGTTTGCAAATATTTTATAATGTCAACTTTCTGTCTACAAATGCTAAGATTTGTACCAAAAACAATCAATTTTTTTGTTTCGCTCTTCCTATTTTACTCTTTTGGTCAAAGTTTGAACAAATTTGATTAATTTTTTGGGATTAAAAATGCCCTATGGATCTAATACATACGGAAATATTTAATAGTAATAAAGATTTCAGTAAAATCAGATTTGACCCAAATAATATTTTAGTCCTAAAAAATTAATCAAATTTATTCAAACTTTGACCAAAAAAATTAAATAGGAAGAACCAAATAAAAATTTGACGATTTTCGTTACAAACCTTAATATTTGTAGAACACAAGATTGATATTATAAAATATTTACAATTCGAGGATTTGTTAGGTAATTTTTAAAATCGAAAATTTTATTTATAATTTGGACAAAGATTAGGGTACCTAGTATAATTATCCTAAAAACTTGTATATCAACGATATCAACAATGTATATGAATCGCCACTAGAGTTGTAATTTAGTAGTGGGTTCAAATTGACACCATTAAGTTCTGGATTCATCTTTCTTGTTCTTTCCTTTTTTTTTTTGGGAAGTGTGTGCGAATGTGTGATGTTTTGATTGATTGATTGTATCAAAAAAAAAAATAAAAAATATAATAGAATATCACGAGTTGATCCTATAAAAAAAAAACAATATATATAAATCAATATCATCAAAACTTCATCTTTTTTTAAAATTTATTAGTAATCATTATTCTAACCAAACATTTGAAATTAATATCAATTATCAAAATAAAAATAAAGATAAAAAAATTGAGATTAATATGAAAAAAAAAAGTACCTGAGAAACCAGTGTTGCCTTGTCAGTAGCAGTATCAGCTCCTCCGCTTCTTTGGGGCTTGGAATTAGAAGCTCGAACGAGTGAGGATATTCTCTTAGACGACGTCGTTATGGGCTGAACGTGAATTCGAGTTTTGAGCACAAATGGGTTATCAGTAGATGCAGTGATGGAATTAAAGAAAAATTTCTCGAAATCTGAGATGTGGCTGCCATTGATTTTATCTGCAAGCTTTTTTATCTGTATTTGAAGTCTGAGAAGAAGAGAAAAAAAGAATTGGATTTGAAACTCATAATATTAATGGATTGTGGTATCTAAAGGCCTAGATGGCTCTAGCAACTAGGGCCCATAATAAATGAAATGGGCCTTTGTTAGGACACGACTTCCGTCCATTTCTTGAAATCCAGAGGTAACCCTAAACCTCATCTCCCGAACGCATCATTACTCTTATATATAAGAGCGAATGTCTTATGTCAACATCAATTTCGTCGTTCGATTTTGATTAAAGTCCTCCATTTATCTCTTCTTCTTCTGCTTTTTCATATGTTGAAAAAGAAAAAAAGAAATATCTATCATGCAATAATTTCAATAGCAAGTTCTACAAAAAAAAATATCCATTATGCAAATTTCAATTGCAAGAAGTTCAAATATACAGTTCTTGCTATGATATTTGATGGCCACTACAAAAAGAAATATCCATATGCAATAATTTCAATTGCAACAATTAAAATATACAGCTCTTTATCTGTCACTTTCGTCGTTTGGGTTTTGATTAAAGTCCTCCATTTCTCTCTTCTTCTTCTGCTTTTTCATATCTTGAAAAAGATTATGCAATAATTTCAATTGCAACAAGTTATTATGCAATAATTTCAATTGCAAGAAGTTAACATATACAGTTCTTGATATGATATATTTGATGAGCACTACAAAAAGAAATATCCATTATGCAATAATTTCAATTGCAACAAGTTAAAATATACAGCTCTTTAGTCTTTATCTCTAATATGATGGTCTTATTGAAATGATATATTTGATGGGCACTACCAATCTCATGATTTGCAGGCAAGTGACTTAATTTCTATCTGATCGTGTAAGTTGATTGCTTTTCCTGTTCAATTTAATGCCTCACCTTCCACTGTGGCCTTCTCAAATCAAACTTCTTCCCAAAGCAAATAGCCTATCAGACCACCCCGCTTGATCTTACACTTTGCTGCATCTTCGAGCTGGTTTGTCGAGGCAAGTCGACTCGTTAATTTACTTGCACAATAGATTTTGTGTTTTGTGCTTTTATTTTCAAAATAAATTAAAAAAATCCCACAAAATTTGGTCAGCTTTTGCAAACGTAACCCAAATTCATACCCTTGTCCGGTCATGCCCCCAAATCGGCTCCCAAGTCCGACTTCACAACCATTTCTCCTTCCAATACAACGAACCACACCTTCTTCAAACAGTCTGAAAAAATTAAAAATACATTAATCATGTTCTGTCTGTAAGAAATTTCAAAAACAAATGGGCCAAAACATTTTCAATCATGACGCAAAAAATCTCTATCAGTTGTTCCGCCATCCTCCTCCCCAAACCCTTCCACCGGCGGTTGTCGTCGCACTGATTGTTGACTGGTAGAAGCTGAGCCCCCCCTCCCCCCGCCCCTTTGCACCACGAAACGACTCCACCTATACACACAAAATTCACATGTACAGAATAGAAGCACATATGAAGTACGTTAGATTAGGGCCGCTTCGAGATCCGGTTTTCAATGTCATGTGCGTTGATAGTAGATATCCTAACCTCTCATGGTTAGATCTGCGAGAAAGAGAGGGACATCCACGCAGCACTAGCACGCAGCCGTTTTGTTTTGAGGAAAGAGAGAGAAATCACAAATTGTCGTCGATAGAAGGAGTAAGAGAGCCCGGTTAGATCTCTGAAAAAGGCAGAGAGGATCGGCGATATTGTTACTGGTCACCGTTCGCTTTGCGGGAAAGAGAGACGCAGCAGAATCGTTCGACTAGGATGACACAGAGATAGCGCAGTGGTCGAAAGAGATAAGGAACAAACAGCTTCGTTCGATAGGAGGGGGGAAGAAAGCGTTATTTCTGAATACGCCTTTTTGGGGAAGAGGAAATCCGGGATTAGGAGCAGAAGAGGAAGCTGCATCTGAATATGTTTTTTTAGGGAAGAGGGGGCCGGAGATTACGAGGGGAAAGAGAGAGCTGCTTGTGAATACCCCTTTTTTGGGGAAGAAGGTACCCGACGTTGGGGGGGGGGGGGTTTGGAGGAGCGGGTGAAGAGACGAAATACACACAGAAAGTGAAGTAGGTCATTTTTTTTGATAGAAAAAGTCCAATATATAATCTTCACTCTTCATACTATTAACACAACCACATGCATGCTTCAAAATTGGGTTTCGTTATCTGAAAAATTCGTGTTCATTCGTGTTTCAGGAAAATGTTCAAATATTCATTGATTTACCAATACTACCATAGGACCAATGTATCACTGATTAATTCAGTTTGTTGTACTCTTTCTTTGAATTTTGATGCATAGATGTTAATTTTGATGATGTCTTATACTCATAGGCATTGCTTTGATATAAAAAAAAAAACCCAATGTATTGAAGTATCAATTGTAGTATGGATTTGAAGAAATGCTAAAAAAAATTGAACACAAAATAGAAATTGAAGAAATTTACGCCAATAAAGGCGTGTTGTGCATCAATAGATATCTAAGTTCTTATATTAGAATACATAAGCCAATATCATATAAGCATCTATGTAATCTTAGGAAATCAATATATCATTTATATT
The DNA here is from genome assembly GCA_026212405.1 of Petrea volubilis. Classification (NCBI taxonomy): domain Eukaryota; kingdom Viridiplantae; phylum Streptophyta; class Magnoliopsida; order Lamiales; family Verbenaceae; genus Petrea; species Petrea volubilis. The sequence continues at coordinate 6,550,718 of CM047878.1, forward strand.
TTTATATCCATATGTGTGAATTGTTGCAATTCCATATCCATGTATTTCGGTTTAAATCAATAGGAACGGTATATGTAAATACTTAACTGGTGAGTACAATTAATATTGTATGGTTTAGTTATGCTTTACCAAGGTTTATAATCACATTTACGTATAGGTTATATTTTTTTTTGTGCAATACATACAAATAAAATTTACTAGCAAATACTTTATAAATTTTTAGACGTCACAATCAATTAATCATAATTATTTATGTTCGAATAATTTCACCACAAATAATTTTACTTATCTTATAAACTTATAAACTTGATCCAACTGCAAACAATATGAATCCAGTTTATAAACGTAGTAATAATTACAAAAAAAAACTATCTCTAGCATCTTATAATTTTGACTTATTTATTTGTTCTTCATTTACTATCATACAAATACAAAAGCTTTCATTTGCTATTCATATATATACATATATATATATATATATTTGTCGGTAAAGCACACTCTATACATTTATAATCTAGTCTTTTAGTTTTATATTACCTTCATTAATAATTTCAAATTCATTCAACTTATAAAGTTTATATTTAGTTCGTATAAAAATCTTACAATTACGATATACATTTTATTTTATTGAAAATTCAACGTAATACAATGCTATTATCGATTAGTTTACAAGAATGTCCTAGCAAAACAAATTTCAAAACAAATTTTCATTCTAATTATATTAATAAAACTTGATTGTTTGTTGATGTCAGACAATTCAACATAAGTCATATTATATTACATTTAGATAATATATATATATATATATAGATATGTGTGTGGTGTGTGCGTTCTGTTCATCTGTGCGTGTGTGTTTTTTGTCATATGTTTTTCTCTCTTGACTTATTTTTTATTTTAAAATTGTTTTTCCGTATTTAATATTTGCTCAAAATATTGTATTTTTTGAATTCCCTTCTGACTATTTGCTCCAAATAATTTGTTGTCATTCCTTTTCATTTCTGACTTTGCACGTTCTTCTGTCTTTTGATAGAAAGACACCGCCATTATTATTAAATGTTAAAATAAATTGCTAAGATCTTTAATTATATTACATTTTCAGTAATTATTTTAACATTCAAAATTTGGTAATTAATATTCATTTATAATCATATTTGATAATATTTGATACTATGGTTTTTTTTTTTGTTATCTTACTCTACGGTCTAAATGTATGATATATTCTGATATCTCAAGCATTTTCATTTCTCAAATCAATATTAGTGTTCGAACAAAATTTAAATACTCATTTATTATGTTATTTTGTTATTCATGAATGTCGTAAAAGGCATTACTATTTGTACAACATAAATATTTTTGTTTAATTGTACAAACAAAGAGCTTTTCTTAGGCACTGATTTGTTCCTTCTACGACCGGCTTCTATTAATGTCTCAATGCTATAATTAAGATTCCGGCTTTATTTTCTCATCTTCCAATTTATACAAACACAGGTGTTGTTGCAGTCAAGATCGTGTTCCAACAAGCTTCTTCAATTCCGTAATACCTTGCAGTTTGTAAGTATTTTCTCTTAATTTGCCTAATAATGAAATTCGTTAGTCTATCATTTCTCATTGTCACTTTCTTTTCATCACTGCATTTTTGCTATCAAACCTTTCATTGAGTTACATAAACTGGATTTTTCTTATTAAACCTCTCATTTACTTACTTACATTTATTTTCTGGCTATTATTATGCAACATGTGCTTTGTTTATTTAGCTCTTTATTTAAAGACATATTTGTTTAGTTTTTTTACAGCTTATTATCCACCTAATCGTTATTGATATTTTCAAATTAGCCCTCATTTCTTCAATCCTATCATTGCTTATCTTCTTATGTCTATTCTGTAGAACATAACGTTCCTTATCCACTTTATAATACATGGAGGCCAATGAAGCCATACCCAGTCATATGATATCCAAACGAGCGCAATACAATGCAAAAGAAGAGAAGCTTATAGTCAAATGTCTATTGCTCAAAAAATGAACTTAACGCCCGTCGTAGAGCAACTTATGCACAAAAAAATTCAATTAGAAGAATATTACCAATTGCTGCTCCGCCTCCTCTTGATTTAACAAGACAAGAAGTTGGTTGCTCTTCTAACTCTGTTCCAGCTCAGTACAGTAGCTCATCTCAATATTTCGTTCAAGCTGACACCCAAGTAGAAAATGAAATACTAGATTTTCCATTGTTGAATGAACCTCCTTCGCTTGATCTCCCTATAGATTTAGAGGCTCCCGAGGACTGAAATCATCCACTATACAGCTGGTAATAAATCAACATACTATCCTCATCATCATATATATATTTCCATCTTATATCTTTAAAAATTTTAATGTTTTGTTCTTCCATTGTTGTTCGTTTTGTTTTTTCTTTTCTATCCTATTTAAAGGTAATAGAGGAAATCTCGTACCAGTTATGAATAAAGCTGTGCTTCTAGATTCGACATCTATTGGCTTCCAACGTCTTCTTCATAAAATTGATCATACATGGTGTCTTCCAGAATCACCCTCATGCATACATTGTAATGCAATTCGGTTCCATATAGAACCTCCTGGTTTTTGTTGTTGTAAAGGTCAAGTGTTACTTTCGCCCCTAGATGCTCCCGAGCAATTAAAGAATTTGTTCCTTGGAGATTCCCACATTTCTATACATTTCAGAGCCAATTCCCGTACATACAATAATAATTTTGCTTTCACTTCTCTTGGAGTTGTGTATGATAAAAATCTTTGTCGTAACGATAAGAATGTGTACATATTTAAAGTCCAAGGAATGGTTTATCACTTCATTAATGATCTTATTCCCACTGACGGTAAACCAACAAATTTGCAGCTTTATTTTTATGATGTGGAAAATGAGGTAAATAATCGTATGGCCATCTCTGATAAATTGAAAGAAGAATTAGTGGTCTTGATTATGAAACTTTTAGAAGATAATCCATACTCTATTTTTTTCCGCTCATTGCGAGAAAACCAGTGTTTGCCTGAATGTCAAATACTCTTAAGAACTGATCCTGGCTTAGACCAACGCACATATAATGTTCCTACTGTTGAACAAGTAGCAGCAATTTGGCAAGACTTAGATCACTCTAATGAATCTCAATGCCGAGATATTAGAGTATATACAAAATCTGGTCAAAGCCAAAATGTACAATATTACTATGGATACTACGATCCTTTACAATACCCTTTGTTATTTGCTCGTGGTGAACCTGGATGGCATGTAGGTATCAAAAGGATCATTCCACCTCAGATAGAGATATCGGCTGCCACAAAAAGATTAAGAGTTTGTGATGGTGAGCATTTAACTGACCCTTCACATGTTTCTTCTGGTGTGCAATTACTCGAGTCAGAAGCAGCAGGCATGTGTTTCAGCTACTTTTTTTATGTTCAACATACTTCATTTTTGCTTTTACTACATTACCTTATCATCTCTCTAAATGTACCTTCTCTTTGTTACTCCTAGTGATGCAAAAATTCTCGCTTAAGATGGGTTTTGTATCTGCTCGAGAATACTATTGTTATAGGCTGCAAATACGTCCAAGAGACAATTTAATATTACTACACTCTGGCAGGCTATTGCAGCAATACTTAAATGATATGTATATCAAGGTAGAGACCCAACGACTGGATTACTTCCGTCTTCAACAACGACAGAAAAAAGCTAGAATGGAATCTCTCCAAGGTATAATAGACAGTCTTGGTATACATGGTGAAAACGACCCTAACAAAATTGGCCAACGCATTATACTGCCTGCATCTTTTATAGGAGGTCCTCGCGATATGCATAAAAGATACATGGATGCTATGACTTTAGTCCAGAAATATGGCAAACCAGATATCTTTCTCACAGTAACTTGCAACCAAAATTGGGCAGAGATCACTGTGAATAAATTGAGCATGAATCCGCCCAAAACCGACCAGATTTGATAGCTCGAGCATTTAGAGCTAGACTTCAAGAACTCAAAGATGAATTGATAAATAAAAAACTTCTTGGAGATATTATAGCTTATACTTATGTTATTGAATTCCAAAAGAGAGGCTTGCCTCATGCACATTGGTTATTAATAATGAAAGGCACCTATAAGATCAAATCTCCAGATGCTTATGATAAATTTATAAGTGCAGAATTTCCTGATAAAACCACACACCCTTATCTATATTCTTTGGTTGTTAAACATATGATGCATGGCCCTTGTGGTAACTTAAATATGAATTCTGTGTCTATGAGAAATGGTTCATGTAAAAATCACTATCCAAAAGATTTTTGTGATATTGCATCTCATGGAAAGAATTGATACCCTAATTATAGAACAAGGAACAATGGAACGACTGCTTTGGTCAGAAAAAAATTCTTGACAATCGTTGGGTTGTACCGTATTGTCCTTATTTACTAGCAAAGTTTGACTGTCATATTAATGTGGAAATTTGCTCTGATATAAAATTAGTTAAGTACTTATATAAGTACATATATAAAGGACATGATCAAGTGGCTTACAATGTTGTTGCAAATGATTCATCTACCGTTTATGATGAAATTAAGCAATTTCAATCAGCTAGATGGATCGCAGTTCCAGAATCAGCTTGGAGGCTTTTTGGTTTTTCAATGAGCGAAATACATCCTTCTGTTATTACTTTACAACTGCATATTCCTAATTATCAATATATATCATTTAGATGTACCCAAACTTTAGAGCAAGTAGTTTCTAACCCAATGGCATCAAAAACAATGCTCACAGAATTTTTTTACATGAATGCTCATGATGAAAGAGCAAAGAGTTTGAATTTGCTATACAAAGAGTTCCCTCAATATTTTGTACGGAATTCTCAAGATAAAATCTGGACACCTAGAAAAAATGGCATTGTTCTTGGTAGAATTGTTAATGCCAGTCCTGTTGAAGGTGAAAGATATTATTTGAGAATTCTATTACAAAATATTAGATGCCCAATATCTTTTGATTTTTTGAAGATTGTTTCTGGCACATGGCACCATACATTCCGAAATGCAGCTGCAAGTTTAGGTTTGTTAGAGTCAGATGATTCTTTAGAACAATGCCTTGAAGAAGCAAGTCAATATCAAATACCTTATAGTTTAAGAAGGCTTTTTGCTACTATTTTGGTTTATTGTTCTCCATCAAACCCAAAAACATTGTGGGAAAAATTCAAACCTGCCATGTCTGAAGATTTCCGCAGTGATCAACATTTGTCAAATCATGAAATTGAGCTCACAGTATTAAAACAAATCAATGAATTTTTGGAGAGCTTAGGCAAATCTTTGAAAGATTTCCAACTAACTTCTTCTCCAATCCACTTTTTCGATATTGATAAATATACAAGAGAATTTAACCATGAACAAAATATCAAAATACCAGAAGCTAACTTACTTTCAATTCAAACATTAAATGATGATCAAATGTATGCATTTAATACTATTACCAAAAAAATTTATTCTAATCTAAGTGGTATTTATTTTGTAGATGGCCCAGGCGGAAGTGGGAAGACCTATTTATATCGTGCTCTTTTAGCTGATGTCCGATCAAAAGGTAACATAGCATTGGCTGTTGCAACTTCTGGTATAGCTGCAGCGCTTTTGTCCAGAGGTCGTACGGCACACTCTCGATTCAATATACCTATAGATATAGATGGAAAAACAAAATGTAGGATAAGTCAACAAACCACTCTTGCTAAGTTGTTGTTGAGTGCGAAGTTAATAATTTGGGATGAAGTTTCGATGGCTAAAAGGCAGATAATTGAGGCTTTAGAGGATATTTTGCAAGATATAACTGGTTCATGCATCCCTTTTGGTGGTAAAGTTATTGTTTTTTATGGTGATTATAGACAAATTACGCCAGTTGTACTTGGAGGAAAAAAAGAAGACATGATTGATGCAAGTTTTGCAAGTTCTTCATTGAACCAGTATGTTGAAAGGCTATTTTTGCTAGAAAATATGCGTGCTAAAGAAGATCCATTGTTCACCAATCTTTTGCTTAGAGTCGGTGATGGTACTGAACCTCAAGTCATTGATGATAGAATTCAAATTCCAAATAGCATGCTATTGCCTTTTGTGGAGTCCCAAAAATCATTAAATGATTTAATTCAAATAGTCTTCCCATGCCTCAACCTCTTCTTCTCCAGTCCTTCATTAGTGATAAATAGGTTGATTTTAGCACCAAAAAATGATTATGCTGATGAAATCAATCAAATTTTGATCCATAAATTTCCTGGACAACCAAAAGAATTTATTAGCTTTAACAAAGCTTGTGACCCATCACACCAAGGTCAATATGAAGATTTTTTGAACTCTATGACCACACCTGGTCTACCACCCCATATATTGACTTTAAAGGTTGGTTGTCCGATTATGCTATTGAGGAATATAAATTCTATTGAAGGTCTTTGCAATGGTACACGATTAATTTGTCAAAATTTCGGCCAACAAGTAATTCATGCTGAAATTGCAACAGGCTATTTTAAAGGAAAGCAAACATTTATTCCTAGAATACCTTTAGAATCTTCAAACAAGCAGAAATGCCCAAGTCCTTTTGTCAGAACACAATTTCCAGTCAAATTATGCTTTGCAATGACTATTAATAAATCTCAAGGTCAAACCTTAGATTTTGTTGGTATTTACTTAAGAGAGCCAATCTTTAGTCATGGTCAATTATATGTTGCTCTTTCTAGAACAAAAAATGGAGCTTCTGTCATAGTTCTTATACATCCTCCAACTGATTCCTCAGCACAATTAGATGTTGTTGTCTTTGGTGATGATGCTGAAAAGCTTCTATCTTTAACAACACTCGAACTAATGAAACTCGATGATGAGGTTACAATATTATCCCTTGAGCTTATATATAGCATTCATTGTATATACTCTCATGCATTTCTTATAATAAAATTTCCTTTTTTTACTTTCTTACAATGCAGGGCCAAAAAGTTGATTACAATTCCATTAATGCCTGCTTAAATGAAAAAGACTTCATTGTCCAAATCACAAAAAGACTTGCCCCCACCCATTATGGAATTGAATACTACTACACTGCTTCTTCATTAGTTGAGGCCAACTTACTTTCACAAAAAACACATGTCGAAGAAAGCTCAAGTAAACACACAAACCATTTCACTTCAACTTTCAACAACTTTTATTAAGTTGAAAATCCAACAATATTTACTTTTCTATACAACTTCTCTCTTATTTATAAATTATAGATTAACATACTTGTTCTTATGTTCATCATCTTGTAGGCTCTGCTGCTGCTCATGTTCAATCTGATGAAGTTGAATCTTCTAGCTCTAAACCCAATGTCGCCAGTTCTTCCCAATCTGATGTCCTTCCAAAGTGACTTCAACCTTAGCAAATCATGTATATATGTGATTATGTAGATATCTACTGAAGTTAAGCAAACCTCTAACTTTTGTATTTGCTATAGTTAATACTTGAACGAGGCCGCATCGGATATATGTACAAACTTATAAAACACTGCATGTAATATATAAGTTCATAACTTTTTGTACTTCACAATTTTTTATCAAGCATTACTCACAAAGGTTTTGATGAATACGAAGAAAAAAAATTTCATCCACACCAATTTTTATTTTTCATTATTGACTTCAATTGCAAAACATTAGTTTTCTACCGATCGCCGCATTTCAGCTTTTGTTGTTGCTCTATACTTGAAAAATATGAATAATATTTATACCTATACTTTTTCGTCCTGTCTTCAACACGTCAAATTTACAACATCGAATTTTATACTGCAAAAGTTTTTAAGTTAAACCGCTTTGTTAGGTAATGAATTCTTTTTCTAACAATTTAACGATAAATTGCAATTTGTCTTATCAGAAACCAACTCAATGCAAACTCTACAATATTCAAGTTAGCACAATCCCTAACAATGAGCTAAGATTATTTGCACATTCTTTCCCCCACTTTTTCATTGCTTTGAACTTGTTTATCTCATTTGTATAATCAATCTTTCAACTTTATTTTCTAACCTTCCCAACAAATACAAAATACAGCCTTTGTTGCTATCCAAACTATATTCCACAAAGCTTGTTCAATTGCTTAAAACTTTGTGGATTGTAAGTGCTTTCTCTTCGTTTGCTTCATAATTTAATTCACATGTCTGTCATTTCTCATGGACACTTTCTTTCCATAATTAGATTTTTGTTGTCGAGCATTTCATCTGTCTACTTATACTTAACTTGGATATGTTATTATGTAATATGTACTTGCTTTTATTCAATTCTTTATTTAAAAACATTTTTCTTTAGTTTTGTTACTACTTGTTATACACCTGATTGTTGTAGACGTTTTCAAATTAATCCATCAAAATGTAAATACTTCATTGATTATAGTCATTTTTCTATTCATGAATGTCGTATATTCATACAACATAAATATTTTTGTTTAATTTCACCAAGAAAGAAATTTTTATAACCACCAATTTATTTCTTACATCACCAACTTTGAGGAAAAAAAAACAATACTTTTCTCCCAATCGCGACAATTCATTTTTTGCCTTTACCCTAAACTGTAATAATATGAATAATATTTATACCTATATTTTTCATCCAAACTTCAACACAATAAATGTACTACATCAAAATCTAGATCGCACAAGATCATACATCCAACTACTTTCTTAGATAATGAATTCTTTTTTTACCAATTGAATTATACAATTCGATGTGTCTTATTCACAAACACTCTATAATATGCAACTTAGTACAACGTTTAAGAATAGACTGAAGTTATTTGCAAATACTTTTCCAACTTTTTCATTCCTTTCAACTTCTTTCTATCATTTCTATACTCAAGCTTCCGACTTGATTTTCTCATCTTCCCAATCTATACAAAATACAAGGATTTTTGCAGTTCACCTTCTCTTCCAAAAACATTGTTCAATTGCTTAATATTTTACGATTTAACCTTTCAAAAAATAAAGAAATTTTATGAAGAATTTCCTGTCAATTAATGCATTTACACAAACTCTAATTTAAACGAAAAATTCAAGATTTTCATCAGGCATAAACACAATCAAAATCAACGTGAGATGACAAAACTCAATAACATCATATGAAATCAAAATATTATCAGATTGTTCATATACCCACATCAAAAAAATCACAAAAAGTAAAATAAAATCTGCAAAAGCGAATCTAGAAATTCTTTTTTATTAATAACTTCATAGAATGATTAAATAAAGCGTAATAATGATGATTAAACCCACACAACACAAAGATAAAAACGCTAGAACATCAGAAGTTACATACCATAGATATATAAGCTAACATAAAAAAGAAAATAGTAAATAAAAGGTAAAAACTTCTGAGGAACGAAAGCAACGTCATTACTGCCAGCAAGGTGTGAAAGACTTCTAACAGCAAAAGTGTTACAAATTTCTGAATCCGAGAGAACGACGCTCTCAAACTGGATTGATGAGCAACAACAATGATAAGAGCCGAATTACACAAAATAGAGTAAAGTTTATTTGAAAAAAGAAAGAGAAAGGAGAAGAAGGAGTAGAGCGGCGAATGAAATAACATTAGGGTTAGTCAATGGCCTTCTCTCAGTTTTCATACAACTTTTTTTTTAAAAGAATTATCCAAAAAAAACACAAAAGCAATTCTAATAATAATAATAATAATAATAATAATAATAATAATAAAATGAGACAAATAATTCTAATTTATAATCTTTAGCTTGACTTTTTGTTCTGTCTAAGATTCATACAATGTCGATTGAACAAATCATATAAATATGTAATTATGTAGACGTCTAATAAAAGTTGTTCAGACTCAGACTGTTGTATTAGATGACCTCTTTTAACAAAATCCCTCTTAGATTATATTTTGTATTTTTGTTCTTATACAACTCATTCACTCTTATTCCTGATTCATATTTAAGTGAATATTCAACTCATATATATACAAACATATAAAATACTATGTACAATATAAAAGACAATAACTATTTTCATTTCACATTGTTTCATATATTGCTTAAATATTGTGACATAGATTTTAGATTACTTTTTTCAGATTGTTATATTGACGCTTTACAATCAACAAAACACAAAAAAAATTGCTCATGTACATATATGATTGGATTGATATCATTAACAATACTTTAATTTAAGTTCATATATACAATAATCACATTCCTACATAAACTATAAAAAGCAAATAATCATGATACACAAGTATCTGAAGTTCAATGTCCATGAAAAGCTATTACTAATGTTACCGGGCATTAATTACCGCGCATTGCGCGGTACCCACCTTGCTAGTTATAATATAATCCCCATGGTTAGTTTCGTTAGGGGGGGAACCGGGGAACCCAAACCACATAATTTTGGATTGAATCCAATATATTTTAAAATTGATTAGATTGAGTTAGGGTTGGATTGGATTGGATTGGATTAGATATGATTGGTGTTGATATCGGGTTCTAGTTAGATTGATGATGGGTTGGTAATTAGTTTATGTTGGGTTCTAAATAGGTTACCCTATAAACAAAAAAAAATATTTATTTTTTATTTAATTATAATTTATTTTAGTATTGTAGAACCATCTAAATAGTATATGTATTGGTAATTTTAATTTATCTTTTTTTAATTTTGATTAAATATACAAAAATGATGCATTGAACCTAATATGAACCATTTCAAGCCCATTCACAACCCACCTTCAACACATCCACAACCTACCTTCAATCCATTTACAATCCGCATCCAATTTATTTACAACCCAACCCATCTTCAACCTATTTTTTGGAACCCATTTGCATTCCAACCCAATAAAACTCAACCCAAATCCGACCCAACCCACCCAATTGCCACCACTAGTTTCCATCATACTTTAATCCTTCATCTTTCAATTTTACCGTTATAGGCATTCATCTCAATAAGACAAAATTGCATTTTTTGTTATGTATGTTAGTTATTTTCATCTTTGGTTCTTTATTTATGTGGTCTAGCAATTTAAATATAGTAATTGCAAAAAAAAAATGGCAATTTAAGAAATTCTTTTTGAAAGATTTGAATTTCGCCAAAAATATTTTTTAAAATTGAAAATTTTCAAAATTAGAGAGAAGAAGATGTGTAGATAGAAGCAATTGAATAAGTTACCAACACTTATTAAAATATGTAAAGGATGATGGCGCTTCAATATTCTCAAAAATATGAACTAAAATGTAAATTAAAATATTTTTTATGTAGTTGATTACTAAATACTTATTCAATTTTTTGTGCATTATTTGACAGATTATAAAAAATCACATAATTAAAATTATTATATATATATATATATATATTGACGTGGCATAAAATCAACCTGCCACATGTTTTTGACTACCGGCCTTGGACCCACCACCTAGCCTCGAACTCAAGAAAGGCTCTCCCTTGAATGGATTAGAGCAACTCGAATGAAGAGGTCAACCGATTAGAAAGACCACCATGCTTCTCTCACTTAGGTTGGGAGGCCGCAGACCAAAGGACCTATTGGGCTCGCTGACCTCTTCCTTTCCAACGAGAGCTTCAGTTGACGAGACCTGTAACCTACCACATTTAATGCTAGCCACATCAACTTGTATCTGCATTTAATGTAATGCTAGGTCAGCCATATTGGAACATCCTAAACCCCATGCATCTATTTAATGTGGCCAACCAAAAGGTGGCACATCATATCCTTAGGCTTATGAGTTGTGCCACATCATCCCATGATTGGCTACTTAGCTTGGAGCTCAACTAGACAAATTACTAATTATCCAGAGCCTCTAAGTTAAAACACTATCATTATAAATACCCCACATTTATTAAGTTAGGTGAGTATAGATTCATTACTCAAAACCTTGCTTTTATTACCTCTGGTCGATCCCCTCATCCCATCTGGCCTGGCTTAAGCATTAGAAGATTTTAGCCGAGACCCTCCTCTACTAGCTCACATTCCTTTCCTTCTGTTGCAGGATTTTCCAACCATTACCTCTCATCACACAAATCAACCTTGTTGACCAGCCTCGCCAGTCGACTTGACTATCACCTAAAATCGAGCCACATCATATATATTTTATAAATAAGTATATGTAATTACAATTTTAAGTGATAAATTAACGATCATTGGTTTGTTTTGGTTGTTAAAGATTAATTTTAATTTTCATTCATATTTTGTCAATCCAATTTCAAAATCTCAACAGTGACGAGTTACTAATAAATCTTTAATATCTTGATTGTATCACTGATTCAATTTGCAACTACATCATCATTTTTACTCTTTAAGAATTTTCAATTTATAAAAGATTTTTGGTGAAGTTCAAAATTTTCTCTTTAATCTACCCATATTTTGTAATTAATGTTCTTAAATTATCAAAACCCATAAATAAAGGATCTGAAATGAAAGTGGTCCAACATATATAATCTAAATTGCAATTTTGTCTAGTGATGAGGGATTAAAATGAGAAGAAGAATAAACATAAAAAACTAAAATAGTACATTCAAGAGATGAGGGACTATAGTGGGATTAAAACCAAATATGAGAAACTACTATGGTACATTTGAGCAATATCAAAGTAAACATAAAGGATTGTTTATGAGATTCGGCCAAAAATTAAAAAGAAAAAAAAGGGATTAATGAAAGTATGAAAATACCATTTTTAACCTTTACTAAAAATCTTCCCAAAAAAATAAAAAATAATGAGATGGGTCTTTTATAACTACAAATTTACGAAGTGCAAGCGTACTTTGCCCACAAAAGTAAATCTCGATACCACGTTGTTCTACCCCTGCTACTGTGGCTAGTGTAATCTTGATACCATCACCAAGCATGCCTGGTCAAGTGAATATCAATACACAACTACATTTTTCAAAAAGAAAAACACATTTGTCGGTACTTAATTTGATATCAAATCACCACTCTGACCATGGGTTATTATGTCAATCTCGTCGATTCTAACGGTTATTTTCCTCATTTCATACAATAACTTCTATATCCCTAATTCATCAACTTACACCTAAATCCCGATCCATAATAGCATCACTACAAAAAAAAAATATTATTGACAAAATTTAAAAGTAGCAATATAAAAGTTGTTACCAATAATTATATAAAGTGTCAATACATTCTATTTTGTCGCTAAATAAGTTTTTTTTTTGTGACAACAACTTTTATGTTATCACAATATTACTTACAGTGCGTTTGGCAAAGGAAAGAAAATAGGGAGGAAAGAAAATGAGAGGAAAGAAAACGAAAGGAAAGAAAATGGGTGGATTTTAATTTTCCACAGGTATGTTTGGTTGAAAGGAAAACAGATGGAAAGAAAATAAAAATCTATTTATTTTCTCTTGTTTGTTTGAATGGAAAAGTGGAAGGAAAGAAAATGATTTATGTACTAAATGATAATTATACCGTTATATCATTATAAATCATAATTATGTTTATGAATTTATGTATTAAAATAGATTAATAAAATTAAACTAAATAATGTAAAGTATAATGTAAATTAAATATATAAATTAATATAATGAAATATTTGTTTACATTGTGTCAAACGACAACCACAATCTTATATAATTATAAATATAATTATGTCGTAGAAAATTTAATGAAAATAAAAAAATAAATAAATATGTGAAATACATTTTTAATGTATTATACAAATGCACACATTGTATTTGCTATTTAAAAAATGCAAGGATTTATGCTAGTAGAAGATGCAATATTATTTAAACACCTAGTTATATATATGGGCAATTTTGGAAATATAATTTTATAGAGATCCTTGTGTTATTTTCCTCTCATTTTCCGTCCGATTTTGGGTGGAAAAAAAAATCAGTAGGCCCCATGCTTATTTTTCCATTCTCAATTTCTTTCCTTCCCCTTTCCCTCCACAACCAAACAAGGGAAAATATACATTTTCCTTCCAATTTCATTCCTCCTCTCCCCTTCCTCCCATTTTCCACCCTACCAAACGAAACCTTAATGGCGACAAGAAGTAATATTTTAGTTGTCATCATTAATAATTAGTGACACACTTATAATAATAACTTAATGACAATAAAAATTATTATTAGGATTTTGTGGTAAGATTACATTGCCATTAAATTGTAACAATAGTTGTGTCACTCATCATCACTTCTATATTATGTTACCACCTTTTAGAATAAGTTGTCACCATTGACATTATGCGTACTATATTTTGTGATAACATCAATTTATTATTACTAAATGTATATAATTAATGATAACTTTTTAATTATTACTTATTATATTATCACAAATTTACTTATTTTTTTTATAGTACGTTGATTTCGTCGGAACACTACCAAACCTCGGCCTTTTTAATTATTACTTATTATATTATCATAAATTTACTCATTTTTTTTTATAGTACGTTGATTTCGTCGGAACACTACCAAACCTCGGCTCACTCCATCGCCGCCACTTAACTCCATCTTCCCGGCACCCTTTCCATAATTTAAGCCATCAGTCTACCCTCTTATTATGGGCAAGACAATTGTCAAATCAATTTTTAATTTTTATAGAACTTTGACTGCTAATTGTGTGTATATGTGCACACGGGCCTGTGTGTGCATATGTGTTTTAGACTATGTTTTGAAGGTAAAAAAGTCTCTTCTAATTATTATATTTTTTTTAATTTAAAAAAAAGATAAATTAAAATTTACGACCTTCAATTCTTAAAACAATATTACATTTTACTCTAATATTACTGCTTGCTAGGGCCTCAGGAGATTATATGAAAAATTTAAGGTATTTACACAAGAAAACCCTAACACTGACTAACATAAGGTGATAATTGTTAATGGAAACAAAGTTGAGAGGATCTAATTGTAATTAATGAAACTTTAGTGGGTCTCTTGATAACTTAATTTAGGGGGTACAAACGTATTTTTTACATTATGTATATACATATTTGATGCAATAGTACTTGGTGAACACTACTCCATTTTGCTGATGTATTATATACAATATATCCAAATTATTTATAGGTACTAATTGAATATCATAAATTAAAATTATAATAATTTATAAAGTATTATCTAGTTACTTAAATAACTAACTATATCAGAATTGTATGACAACTACAGATTAAATAATTAGTGATACGTTCTGAAATAAATACTTTTGCATTACTTAATACAAATAAGAGCATGATATGAGTGAAAACTGTTATCATAACAAATAATATTTTTGTTCGCACATTATATTTCATAATCATATTTAACTCGTATAGTTACAAAATCAAATATCATCCATTTGCTAGCTATTGGACTAAAATTTTCTACGGTAATTTTGAAACGAAAGTTCAAAATATGTTTTGATAATTATAGAACTTCATAATGAAATATACATGTAGACATAGATTGTCGAACATCTTCCGTCCTATATTTTTTTTTCTTTTATGTCTCATCCCATAAACATAATATACATATGTTGGAAATGGACTTGATAGGAAGATGTTTTCAAGGAATAATTTAGGATTGAACTATTTTTAATGGTAATTCATAAATAAAGTTGAAGGGAAATATTATATATGTGTAAAGAAAGCTTAATATTATTATCCCACATTGGATAATTATGCTTGACAAATGTGCTACTTATGTAGTTAAGTGTTGTTATAATATAATCTAAACGACTAAGTACCATTTATGGGCAACCCCACATGCGCACCGCCTGGCCGTGAGCCTCGAACGTTGGCTCGGGCTCAGATGCGGGAGTTTGGGCGAATTGTCTCGGTATTGAGCTTATTTTTTACTGAATTGCCCTTGGTGTAACAGTTTTATTCAAAAATCGAATGTTGTTTGCTTTTTCGTTCAGGTGGGTTGCGTGTCTGTTGGCTTGTGGGCGGTTTCGACCATGTGTTAATGTGCGAGTATTTAATTCTGGCTTTCTCCTAACCCCTATATAAATTGCCTCCTAGTTCCCTGCAAAGAACACAGAACAAACACGAAAAAGAATGAAACAAGAAAGAATAAAAAGTATAATATTTTTAAGAAACTGATCAGTCTTAGAGTGTATACACTTAGTTCTTTCGACGGGTTGTGAGTTTTATATTGCATACACAATTACTTCAGTTGATTAGTTTTTGAAGTGATGTTCAAAGTAGTAATGCGACTCGAAAGTATCGCAAGCCCATCGCACGGGTCAGTGGGGCGACTATTTTTTTAAGACAAACCGACTCAACCCGGTAATGCAATCATACTCTTGCAAATAAATATTGATAAGTCTTCTAAACATTCTTGTTTATTTATATATTTACGACATTGTCTACTTGCTTTTTAGCTATCATGTTTTTTACTGTAAAAACTGTTAATGTATTATATTTGTATATTGAATAAATTTACCCATGAGGATATTTGTTTTGTTGATATCCTGAATCATTGTTGATAATTTTCCAAGATGTAACCATAATGTTTTTTCAACAATTACAAAACTCAATAATATACACGTCGACATTAAATGCTGAATATCTCTCATCCCGTATTTTTATTTTCTAATATTTCTTGTCCCATATTTAACTGACTAGGTTTCAGAAAAAACTTTGTACCAATAGAAATGGGTCGAGGTAATAATATATACGGACCTTATTTTCGAAAAATCTCCGTAAATACACGCGCCGCTAGTGAGCGTGTGCATAGAAGGGGAGGGAAAGTGTATTCATAAATTGGGTGATTCGCCAACCACCAAGAACCAAAAAGGGGCTCTTTCCCCTCCCCAACTCCCAAAAATCATCTGATTGTTTAATGTTATCCTTCTTGACCTTTTCTCGTTAGGTCATCAAATAAATAATTTATTATTATTTTTATTATTATTATGATCAGATTAATAGATATTAGTTTGAATTCTTCACAATCCCAAATCAAAAAGATCAATTTTTGATCTGTTTTTATTCGTGAAAACCCAATAATCCTGACCCCTTCGTTGGTCAGTTGCATGAATCATGTTTAATCCATGCAACTATTTCCAATGAACATGTTTGCAATTTTCCGATGATTGAATAAATCTACGAATTTTTTCATCTCCAGCTTGCATTAATAAGCCCAGCTTTTGTGCATGTAAGGCTTTTTTTTTGTTTTTTTCCCTGAACGTTTGATTCTTGCGATTGTGTTATTGTCTTTTTCATTCTGCAGAAAATGTGTGTGTTTTGCAGTTGAAATTCTCAATTTCCAGTGACCCATTTTTGATAATATGGTTTAAGGCCATAAAGGGCTTTTTCTTTCTTGATTCGGGGCCTGAATTTCTGAGGCTAAACATGTCTCTTCAACATGGAAAGGCAGAGTCTAAAAGAGGTATTTTTCTCGTGTCTTTGTGTAAGCATCGTGGGTTTTTGAAATTATTGGTATTGTGCTTGGAATTGGGGAGTGATTAATGGGTAGATTCAAGAATTGTGTGATTATTGTGGACAATGAGGTACTTTGGTGGGTTTTTGAGATTGTTGGTTTTATGTCGCATGAGTGGTTTTCTGCATGAGTATCAGGCCTGAAACTTGAATTGTTTCATGCTACTCAGCCCAACTAGTCGTTTTAGTTGTTGAAATTGAATATGATGATATCAAAAAATGTTAAAAGAATAAAATTATTAAATCATCAGACTCAATCATGCAATTGAAAACACCAGCTGGGCATTGCTCAACTAATGGCCAACTGGGTAGCATCTAATGAACCCTGAAACTTTGGTGTGGAATTGTTTTTGGTTCATCTCACAAAGGGCTATGATGGAACCTAGTATATGGCTTCCATATGGAGATATCAACCTTTCTCTGTTCCTTCTTGCATCCCTTTGAGTAAATGATATGTAACTTTGAGTAACTATAATATTACTTTTGTCCTAGCTACTGTATCCCCTAGATAATTGGGAATTGTTTTGAAGTATTGATTATGTAGTGTCCTATTGCGTTAGGGTGCTTCCTATTTGTTTTGTATTACGAGTTTCGATGCAAAGTTTTAGAAAAGTAAGATTATATATATTTCCAAGAAGAGTTTTTGAATTCTCACATACTTGGATTGAATCAGGTTGTTGTCTATATGACCTCTTACAAATGGAAACTTCTTCGAACTGGGGTCGTTCGTGGGATTGTAGAGTTTCTTATTCCAGTAAGTAAAATTTTATTTGCTTAATCTCTTGACTGGGCTTTTATCATTTTTGCTCCGTCCATATCATTAGTCACAATCATGAGATTCTGTATATCACAGAAATTAGAAATTTGAGAAGTGTCCTTGAATCAATTTTATTCCTTGCACCATTCAGGAAAAAACTGATGGCTGTATGGCCATTCATTTTACGGGGGAGGACATTATAGCTCATATTCAAAATGGCAAATGAAAATTTAAATACTTTTACATTCAGAAAAGAGGAAAAGACCTATGGAAGAAAATTATTTGAAATTGGAAATATCTTACAATGGCTGTCCACGGTCAACTTGTATTTGTTAGACTGCTACCGGTAGTTTCAGGGACATTATCTTAATTATCCTAGTGTTTTGTGTGGGCGATCAAGTGCCCAAATTTTTTCAGATGTGAAGTGTCGTTGGTAGAAGTATAGCAAATTTTTCTTTTCATTTATTCTAGTAGTTTGTGCTTAGTAGAAGCATAAATGTTATCTTCTTGTTGATATCAGGGACAGCATGATTACTAGATTTGTGGATTTTTTTTTTTCATTTCCGAAAGTTAATCTGTGAGAAATTTGCTGAAATATTTGCATGCAACCTCTATATTTTACTTGTGGTTTCTGTGATGAGGTCCACGAGGGAGGCTCGAGAGTCTGTTGTCTCAAGCAGGCAATAGAACCTGCGCAGATTGTGGAACATCCGATCCAAAATGGGTGTAAGTCTCATTGTTACAGATATCTTGAATTCTTTTATTTTGTGTATCATCTATGTTATCTGTAGATTTAGGTGGAGTCACATATGATTGAAAAGTAGGTTTTTATGTCATTTTCCGTTAGTCTTGAGGCACGTAACTGGAGGATTGATGGATATGACACTTTTTCAGTTTCTGATTTTATCTGTAGCTTCATTGAACCCCCTGCTGGTTACTGGAATCATGTTCATATGTGGGGGTCCAATTGAGCCAATCCAAGCCAAGGTTTGGCAAAAATCTCATGCTCAAGCTAGAAACATTTATATTAAGGCATGAGCTTGAGCTCGGCTTAACTTGGCTTGATTAAGATTGTTTTTTATATGAGATAAGCATTTCAAAGCTAGAACTTGAACTCAAAACTCAAGCTTGAGTTCAAAATTTTGACTTAATAAATGGTAAAAAGTTAACTTATTTTATTTTTCATTTTCATTTTATTTATTTAGAAAAAGAAATATGAAATGAAATGGACTAATATAATATAATATAATAGTATGCATAGTAAATATGTATTAAAAAATATTAAAAAATACTAAACCATATCCTGTTTCATGAGCCTCAAGCCAACATATAAGCGGCCCGAATGGGCTCAAGGTAAAGTTTCAGTCTGGTTGAGCTCGGCTCAAGCTAGCTCAAACTCGCTTGATGGCACCCGTATTCACAGGTGCCACTAATGAATTTAGACGTAACGAACTGACTGATGCGTCTTATGGTACTTTGTGTGAGGTAATCTTGTCACTTACCACAGAGTTGATTCTCTCATTACTTATAACTCTAATTTTTCTTTTTCTGTTGAGTTGCCACTTCTCTCGAATTATTGTTCTACATTGACTCCGTAACTTTCATTTTAAATATTGGTGGGCAGATCATTGAACATTGGAGCTTTCATTTGTATCAAGTGCTCTGGAGTACATAGAAGCCTAGGAGTGCATATATCGAAGGTGTGTGCCCAACAGTTTTATCCAGTTTCACTGAGTTGAATTTTTGACTTGATTTGTATCTGGTCTTTGCTTCTCTTCTTTTTGTTCCTCAAGTTCAACCAAATTCATAATATATACGATCATATCATTTGATTTTTAGGGCTTCATTTTGTTAAAAACAAGTTGATTATTTTCAAAGTTTATTATCTGCCTTTTTAGGTCTACTCTGTGAAGCTTGATGAATGGACAGATGAGCAAGTTGATGCCTTAATTGAAATGGGTGGGAATATTGAAGTGAACTCAAAATATGAAGCTTTCATTCCCGATAATTTTAAAAAACCAAAGCCAGATTCTTCTGCGGAGGAACGCGCTGATTTTATAAGGTAGTACAACACTTCTCTACCAATGTTTTTTTTAGTTAGTTTATATATTTTCCGGAATCAGAGATACCCTTTTGGATGCTCAGGCGAAAATATGAGCTGCAACAGTTTTTGGATTGTGATTTAGCATTGTGCTGCCCATTTCCATCTTCATCATCCTCCCACTGCAGTCCTTCAAGCTGTTATTCTCTAATGCCCCTCGAGAAGAAACAGTATGAAAAACATTCAACGGGTCGCATCCAAGGTATCGGGATGGCATTTCGTCACAGCTGGAGAAAATCAGAACAGAAAACAAAAAAAAGTAACTCAATGGTAATATTTCTTGCTGCAGACGACCTTAAAGAAAACCCAAACAATTCTTGTTAGGTTCAAAAGCCTCCTTTTCTCAATGCTTATTCTTATATATATATATATATATAATATGTTAATTTTTGACATCAAGCTCAATCTCAAAGCCTCAAACAGAAAGTAACTCAGTGGTAATAGTTCTTGCTGCCGATGACCTTAAATAAAGCGCAAACAATTCTTGTCCTTAGGTTCACAAGCCTCCTTTTCTCTATATTTATTCTTTCACTCACACACAAACACACAAATATATATAGTATGTTAATTTTTTGGGGTTAAGCCCGAGCTCAAACTTGAGCCTCTGGCTCAAATTCTCAAACACAGCGGAAGAATCAACTCTTGGGATTCAAGCTCAAGCCTGTGATTCGTTCATAAATTCGAGTGGAGCCGAGCCAAGTTGAGCTCGAATAAGGGGATTGACCTGAGCTTGTTTCTCTTGGCTCATCGAGTAAAATATGACCAAGGTCTAACATGGCTGGGCTTGGTTCTTTGACATCCTTATATTTATGATAAGAAAAAGGAAAAATATTCTTTGAGAAATTATTTTTATGTACTTCTGTGTAACCAAATGAAGTCTTTTTTGTGTTATTGCCTTAATCTTTTACCAAAGATATTTTGTTTTTATCTTTTATGCTAATTCTCTTCGGTGCGTAATTCTTTACCTGTTTCTGTGGTATAGGCAGGCATGGTGGAATTTGTAGGATTGATTAAAGTTAATATAGTAAGAGGCACCAACCTAGCTATCCGAGATATGGTGTCGAGTGACCCCTACGTCATTCTCTCGCTGGGAAATCAAGTAAACCTCTTCTGTTTATTTATGTCCATGAGAAAGTTAATAGTGCTCTAAGAATATGTTCTCTATCTTTATTGCAGTCGATGAAGACACGGGTGATAAAGAATAACCTCAACCCAGTCTGGAATGAGAGTTTAATGTTGTCAATTCCAGAAAATATACCTCCTTTGAAGTTGGTAAGTTTCCCCTCCATAAAAACTTATATAACTTCCTATTTAGTAAAGAGAACTTTATATTTTGATAACCAAAAGGGCCTTGGTAAGCTTTGAAAGGGTGTCAAGGTGATAATTAGGAATGTAATGGCATAAAGCTTAAAAGTAGAACTCCATCGTATAACAAGGATTGCTTGATACAGTTTCATGGAATTAAGTGTGCCCTTTACCCTCCATTTGGTTCCTAAATTTTGGTAAGGAACATGGGATGAAATTTTTTTCTTTGCTTCAAATGATAATATTCTATGCTTTCATTCCTAGTCTTTCCTATTTTCCTCCCACTTTTCCTCACCAAAATCCATGTTCCAAACAAAGCATAATTGTTGTTTATGCCCTTCAGTGTTTATGTTCAATTTTGCGCTAAGAACCTTTGCTACGTTTTTCTACAGATTGTTTATGACAAGGATACATTCTCAACGGATGATTTTATGGGAGATGCCGAGATTGATATTCAACCTTTGCTCTCTGCTGCAAAGGCTTCGGAGTGCTCCAAGATTAGCGACTCAACTCCGCTTGGAAAGTGGAAAGCAGGGGCAAGATAATATGCTCGTCCATGATGGTGTTATCACCTTGGAAGACGGTAGGGTGAAACAACAAATCTCTATTAAGTTGCAGAATGTCGAACGGGGAGTGTTAGAGATCGAGCTCGAATGCGTGCCTCTCACACAATAACAGGCAGAAGCTATCCCGAGTAAATATAGTTATGTTACTTACGGAAAACCTCCTGAGGTTACACACATTTTCCCGAAACCCCATGGGGATGTAAAATTACAAATATCCCGTCCTATTGTTTGGTTGGGTATTACAGATAACTCCCTAACTACAAGTGGAGTTCGTAATACAAAACCAAACATTAGCAAAATATTTGTAAATTGCTATGGTTTTGTGAAAATAGGCTCAACTTCAGGGTTTTTGTTTTTGTCATTAACTGGTAAAGTTATGTACCTCACCGGTTTTTCCCACATCTGCAATATTGGGATGTGTGAGGTAATGCTTTTATCGTCGAACCAGTCCCTTTAGTCCCGTCTTGAGATCTGTTCATGAGGAATTATTCGATTGAAAAAGTTTTGAGCAAGATTGGTGTTGAAGATTGTGATGCAGTTCAGAGTTTATGAGGAAGGGAGCTACATTGTTGTAAACATTATATACAGCAATCAAAATGTCCACTGGGTGTTATTTTGTCCTCAACATCTTTGCCAATGTGTCAATGAATATAATCGAAGTTTGAATCAACCAATTGCATATGCAAAGATAAAAGAGGTACTAACTTTTAGTAGGGATGGCAATGGGTTGGTGGCGGCAATCGCCTCCCTTAATTTTTTAAAAATTTATTTTTTAGTATATATATTTATTAAAATTTCAAAATTTCGCCCCTTTTCCCTAAAATAAAATTTTAACTTTTATACAAGTTATATAACAAAATTTTTAATTTTCTTTATTCTCTTTTATTTTTGGTGATTTATTTTTACTTAATTTCATGTACCATAATAATTAGATTCTCTCACTCTTTCTTTTTCCTCTCTTTTTACTTATTCCCTTCAAATTAAAATATTAAAAATTCTATTAGATTTTACTTTCTCTCTTCTATTCCAATTAAAACGCCAAAAATCCTATTACAATTTTTCTTCTCTCACAAATCCTACAGTATTCAACTTTTTCTTCGAAGGCAACATACAAGAATGTATTGTGTATTAATTTTGAAATTTATACATTTATTTATTATCATTATTATTTTGTAATTGATTTTTGTATAGAGATTTGAATTTTAGGATTGTTAGTATAAATCTTGATAGTTGTTTAATATTAAAATTAATGAGTCTTGATATTAATTTGTTGGGTTATTGAACTTGAATGAATCTTATTAATTTAACATTTCATATTTAATTGGAAGTGATTTGGGGAATGTGATGGCGGAGAAAAAATTAAAAATATTTTTCGATTATGAGAACAAAGAGAGAGAGAAAAAAAATTATTTTAATACTTTTTGAGTTTTGATTATATATTAATATGTGGATTTATGTCAATTTTATTTATTATTGTTAAAAAATTATTTGTTAAGTATTTTTTAAAAGTAATTCATTATCCACTGTATTTGTTTATTTTTTTTAAACAGAATAGCTTGTTATTTTTTTCAGTATCATTTTTTATATAGTATTTGGTTGTAGCACTTTTAATTGGTCATAAACGCATAAATATGATAAATTTTATTATTTTATATGTTAATATTATATATAACCCTTATATTTATACATATTAATATCTAATTTTTGGAAAAATTTTGCCCTCTCTCAATCAAAATTCCTGACTACATCCCTGTCTCCCAATTTGCCAACACAATCTTGACAAATAAATATGGAAAGTGTAGAACAATAAATTTTTATTTCAATAATTTATATCTATACATATATATGCATGTGTGTGTGTGTGCACGCGCGCAATGTAGACATTCTAAGATAATGGATAAATAAATAGAGTGATAATCAAATAATTATAAAGATTTTTGTTTTAAAAAATTTAATTTTCTTAAAGAAAAAATGTGGAACTACAGTTTTTTCATTAAACTAACTTAAATTTTTTATGTGTAATTAGCAACGAAAGTCTAGAAATATAATACAATTGATATATGGGAGTTATGGAATTGTAATTTATAATTCTAAAGGATAGACTTAACAATTAATTACTGACGAATATAAATGTGAAAATATTCAACAAAAATGAAATTAATCTATTAAATAAATAAGTATCATTAAAATTATAATTAAGAAATGGATATATAAGTTCAATTATTATTTTAATATTAATTATACATGTACATATTTTTTGTATACTAAAATTATAATTAAGAAATGGATATATATTTTAACTTTAATTGTACATATAAATATTTTTTGTACAGATTGTATACCATTTTAAATCTTAATTAGTTTTAATTTTGAATTTTATGACTATATATTTGTGCATAAACATATATAACACGGTTGATGTGATATGAAATCCTCATAATATATAATCAAACGTATCATATAATACGAATTACATTGGAAGTAACCTATGTTTAAATTAAAAGATGAGAGTACAGTTATATCAAATGTTCTAGTTTTATATGATATCTCTACTATTAGTAAAATACTAGTGGTATTATATAATAATTTTGTACGTTTACTTTGGCTATAAACTTACAATAAATTCTTTAAACTTTAACGTAAAAAAATATTAGCTTTCAAGTTAAATTATACCAAATTAAATAATTAATTCCAACCCATATAATGAGAAATGGGTTAAAAAAGAAAGAAAAAAGAAATAATTTAATTATCAAAATTAATATTTAATAAGTATTTTTTCTTGATATATCAAATAAAAATAATTTTAATATGAATTGATAAAATATTACAATAATTTATAAAACATGTATGTTTGATGAGAGATAAATTTTGTATAATAACTTACATAATCAGACAAAATGTTTTAAATAATTTATTCTAAATTAGAAGATATGCATATTTTTATGTAACATACTTTAATTTGTATGGTGTGTTACATAGCGTTTCCATATAATACTTAAATTGGAAGACAGAGAAAAACGTGAATAGTTGGTAGGAGAGAGAAAAGAGACGGGTCAAATAGGAGGAGAGAGGAGAGAGAAGATAGAATTTAAAAGCTAGAAGAAAGGTATCAAATTATTTTTAAAGGGTACTGATACTTTATAAAAAAGTAGATATATATTTATATATGTATATATGTGTATATATATATTAAGACTTAAATTTAGGGTGTTACAGTATGAGATTTGTTTTACTTCTAATGCAAGATTGTTTAATAAAAATTTTTGCACTGTCGTGCAAAAAACAAAAAAAAAACAGTAAAGAAAAAAATGAAGATATTCTCTAAAACTTTGAGAAAAACCACATATTGCTGTAACATCTTCTAAGAATCTTAGCAATAATCGACAAATACTTTTTTTTCGCCTGTTATGATTTAGATTGCACTCCTTGGATTTATTTTTCGACTAAATTATACTTTGAGCATGCCGGACTGCTTCCTCTTATTTTTTGACAAAAATTTGTAGACTTAACATCTGCCACACCAAAATATTTAATTTGGCGAAATATAATAAAATATTTTATCAAGGATATTGTCCATATATGGGGCATATTAGTCGATTTGAATTATTTTATAATTTTAAACTATTTTATAACTATGTTCTTTCAATTGTTATAAATGTGAAATAGTTAAAATTTATTTTTATAGCCGTAGTCAGAATTATTATATTATGTCTTTAAACCATCATTCATTTTTAAGCTGCTCTATATTTCTCGTAATTGTGCCTTTCACCCGAAGAATGTTTAGTTTCTTGTGCATTGTTTAAAATATATCCAGTTTAAATAATCGTGTTACATCTTCTGTTATACTCGTCAATTTTTCTTTTTCTTTTATCTCGATCGCTCACCAATGCACGTAGTGTGTATTGATAAGTGTAACAGAAGATATAACATACTAATGTAACAGAAGATCTGAACTGTATGTGTATGCGGACCCCTCGCGAACATGGAAGTTTATTATATGTGCTACTTTGTAATTTATAAGGTTGAAGATTTTAATTAAATTATGACAGCTAGACGTATCACAAAACGCTTGCATGAAAAACTCATTTTCGAAGAGCTAATTCCAAGAACATCTAATCAAAGTTGATGTTCCAAGTCCTACATACAGAAACAATTCTTACAAAAATAACAACAAATAGCTGAAGGAAAGATATACATATATATATATATATCGTCTTAAAATTGTTTATATTAGCATAGTACACAACTATGGCAATCCACACTGCAAAACAGCGAAACCGGACATAGGGAGTGTATAACTGCAATTGATTTTCTTAAAATACCTCTACAAGTTGTTTACTCCTATCTCTTCAAAAAAAATAAAAAAAAAAGGATTGTGTATTCCTATAAAAATGATAAAACAAAAAGATAGGTTAATTGTAGTGCATTAATTGTTAATTCTAAATTAGTATTATTTAAATTGTAGTGCCAAGAAATACCAAAAATTCATATTGATTTTATCGGAGATTAACTGGACTTGATTCTCAACCAAATTAAATATAAAATCAAACTAAAAACAACGATATATAAATTAATAAGTGGATCTGTGGCGCAATGGTAGCGCGTTTGACTCTAGATTAGAAGGTTGCGTGTTCGATTCACTGTCGGGTTCAATTCCCTTAAAACAAATAAAAATAGATACGGAATATTGAATTTTTATCAACATTAATCCATTAAAAAATAAAGGAACTTGAACACTGCAAGACTAGCAGTAAATATACTAATTTCATCATTAACCTATTTCGATGGGCTATTTTTAAGAGAGAAACACTTATTTTTTTTAAAGAAAAAGTAATTCAAAACAAAAAACTTGTGTTTGGATGAGTTCTTTGAAAAAAGCAGAAGTTAAGAGAAAAAAAAAAAAACCAAAAAAGGGGCTATTTTTAGAAGCTACCATAATAGATTTAAATAAAAGCACTTTTTAAATCACTTTTGATTATTGTTCCAAATGCAAAACTGATATAGAACACTGCTTGAGAAGCACTTTTTTTTAGCCATATCCAAACTGACCCTTAATCATTTATGGAACACATATTAACAGTTTCTGTGCTATACTAGAAAATAGAAATATATAACTAACTACAAACATAATTGGCTTCCAAAATATAAAAACAAAGAACAATATAGCTAGAATAAGCAAAACAATAGTTTTCTAAGGAGCCGTTTGGTTCCCATAATTGTACAATGGGAACTTGTGTATGAGTTAAAGATTAGCTGATATACTAAGGTTGGTGACGGTGGTTTGGTTTGTGAAATTAAGTGAGTAGGTGGAATAGTACAACATCTTAAGGTGTGGTTTGGTTTGCAGGACTGAGCGAGTTTGGATTGGTAAATTGAGTAAATTGACTTTTGTACTCTTGGTGGTTTTTATTAAACAGGTGGGCCTATGGATGGCAGTGAAATTGAAGGCGGACCACGCCTTTGCTAACATAAATGCAGTTTTTAACCTTTATGTTGTATATTAATGTGTGTGTGTGTATATATATATATATCAACTTTTGGATGATTAGTTTTTCTTTTTTTATGAGATATGGAGGATTTGTTTTGCCTTGATTTCTTTTAGTTTTTCTAAAGCGAATGAAAGTTTGAGACAATAAACATGGCATTTTTTGGAGAATACAGTCGTTGTCATGAACCTGATAATAGGAAAAGAAAGTCCGTGCAAAGGCCGTTTCACGAAAAAAATCACGGAGTTGTGTAACCTAAAACAATTTTTTTAATCAGATATATAGGTCATACTGCGCCAAAAGAATTTAATGGAAATTTGTACCATGCTTGGTTAAGTAAGATTTTACAGGTGTGCGCCGATTGGGGTTCTTCTGGCTAGTAGAAAGCAGCTATTGTTTAGACACAAGCATGCACGAAGAGCCCTTCATTGAACCAGTGATCATTGCTTGTCGCAGTTCCCTCTCTTGTCAACAACAAAAATAGTACTGAGTAGGTTTTGACCACTGCATGCAAGCACTACCAAATTTCTATCCTGAACGGGTCCCCTAACTCTATGGCACTCTTCCTTTATGAAGGCAAGATAGATTACAGGTCATTGGACTTATCAATAAGATTCACGCAATCCTAAATAGTCCCTAGACGTCCTCCTCCAGTTTCGAAGTCTCATACGCGTGCATGTGAGGTCTGAAAAGCAACTGAAAAGAAAAATACGCCCACGATTTGCGTTGAACGTCTTCCAAAGGTTCCAAATGGTCCTAGTTGTTGGTGCTGTCAGTGAGTAGTCATGTTCAAACATGTACCAATTATGTAAAAAAAAAAATTTAAATACGATAGTTTTATAATGTAATAAATACAGTCCGTTGTAGTCATTTTAATCGATATATGAATGTTTTTTTGGTTCAATATCTCAACATTTGTACTCATAGAAAAAAAAAACCCAACAATTGAAAATAGAAGCAACGGGACCGGGGACTACACAAGAATTAGCACTCGTATTGCAACGGTCAAATATTTTGCACACGACACATGGACCGAGGAGTACGATTACACTTTCCTATCAATTCTAGGCGAGTATGCCTTCGAGGGGTTTCGTCACAATGAAGGTATCCTTCCACTAATTGTTGGCGACACTGGAAAACAAATGAACGATTCGTATGGATCAGCACATATGCTGGGTTTCTACATGGCTCGGACTAAGCTACTCAAACTTCGTTTCAACCTTTTCAAATGGTTGATTGGGCTACCGGATGTGAACTATAATGTGGGCACCCAACGTGTCATTGCGGTGAATGAAACCCGGATGTCAATTTGGGAGGTGAATTTATAAGCCGATCGTCATGTTAATTTTATTCCTATTGTATTGGATGCTTACTTTTGTAACATTATGTACACACGGCCAGAAATTGATGAATTAATTTGGAAGTAAGATAAATTACATTCACACTATTAATATTTATCTTGCTACTTGTTTCGTACATGGTTTTTATATTGCAGGTAAAACCACTCGCACTATACTACTACTTTGCTTGCAGACCCGGCCTGGAGTGAACGAAAAGAGATCTTTGGGATATTGGTACCGTGATTTGGTCACAAAGGGTGCGGCAACTTGTATGACTCTCAAAGTTTATCGTATTTCCAGTCTGCTTCAACACTTGGACTTTTCTATTCTATCTGTTGCATGCGTATCAGAACGACTTGTTGGCTTCGTTGTGCTGCTCTTATATGCATTGTTGATTAAGTATGTATTCTATATTTGCAATCTTAAGAACGCCTTTATGTTGTTGAACAAGTTTTTTTCATGTATTATGCTTGGGTGTGTTATCCTTTAATATGATTTTTGAACGGACAAATAATGTCCTCTTAACAATCTCGTGTTTGACTGATCAGCGATGCAAGAAAGATTTTGAACTTGTACTTGGAGATCTTAACAAGAGACCGTAATGTAAGACGAAACTAGAAATGGTTACAGTACGAACATGACTACGAACAAGCCCCGTAGACAAGGAATACATTATGGGTCAGTTATTGTACAACACACATATAAGAAACTACAACCCAACTGCATGCAACCATATAAAGCGCATTTTACAAAACACAACGACACAGTAAATTAAGAGTCAATATTACGTCAGTTGACATCGAGTTAAATAGTACATATTCCTCCTAATCCCTCATCGAAACACGGATTCCACATTCAATCGTATGATGCCATGTTGAACGGGACTGATGAAGGTGCCGTGTTGAGCAGGACTGATGAACGGGACTGATGAAGATGCTTGTGAACCCAACGGGTTTTCACGATCTCCGTCATCGAGATCTTCGTCAAAGTCAGGTGCTACCATGTTATGAGGCTGAAACGGACCGTAGTTAATGGTATGATTAGCGTTGCCTGACGTTTCCTCCTCCCGACATGAAATATGCCTTGAAATAGAGTTCTGGCTTCTACGACGATTAGCACCGTTCAACGGTTCAAGACAGTCCCAGAAAGAGGACCCTAGCGACTCATTTTTTTCATTTCCAGATATATGAGTCCGACCAACACGTGATAAAACCCTAGTTGGGATTGAGTTTGGGTTAACAATCTCGATGGAGTCATTAGATATTTGGATAATATCGGGGTATTCCGATACATCCATCACGACAGCAGGTCCAAATATCTTTTGCAACCCAAGCCACTCCAGTTCTCCGAATACCATGTACACCTCTGCAATCTTGTGGTACTATGCAAGAAAGCAAACAAATGAAAAAATTAGTTGAAAAATATGAACATCTGACGCGTAGGTTTACTCGAACCAGAGATCATACTTTGTACATAGTCATCCATTGGTTTATCAGTTTATTTTAAATTTAAGTGTGTATGTAATTGTCAACAAACTGGAAAAAATTTACCCCATAAATGTAGTCCCACAATGTTGCATTGCACCGAATGACGTTGCGATCCAGATCGTAACGCATTCATCAACATTGATTGCAAAACCAAATGCCTTCCATCATCTCTCAAGGCGTTTAAACCAATAGACACCTTGATGAAGAGTGAAATTTAAGTGACAGTTCTGGTTAACAACCTCAATTGACGCACCTATGATGTTACGATCGGCCTTCGTAATAGGATTGTTTCGCCCCTTGCAAAACTTCACCAATTGCTTCACAAATTTGTGATCAGTCGTCCTATTCCATGTCTTCGAACCTTCGTACAAGATATCCTCTTGTGGTTGTGGGTATCATGGAGCCATATCAACGAAATAGCATGTTCATAAATTTTCTTATCACTGGTTAGTTAGCTTACGAGTGCTAGTGTTTTTATAGTAGGGAAAAAATGGCATGTAGTGGTTACTGATATAACAAGCAAAATATATTGTCATGTACGTGGGTAGAAATCTAAGATCCTTGTCAAAGATATGAGGCAATCCATCACGCTTCTCTGGCATGCTGCCTGACGTCGCACTAGGTGATTTTACACATCTGGTTGAATGGTTCAAAATCCTGGCGAAAGATAATGTTGCTTTCATTCAGCCTGTTCCTCAACAATGGATTGTGCAATGCACTCCAACATTATGGTGTCACCCAATAAAAAGTAAAATTTACCACAAAAAAAAAGTTTTCGTGTAGATTGCCTTTGCATTGACCAACCAACTTGATTATTCATTACTACAATAACCCATTTATGAACTAAAAAATATGTGCACCGGAGCAAATTTTTTTAATTCTGTGATATAATCTCCCTTTTTCGGATAACCTGTTGTTGCTTTATTATTAATCACGAACAACCCCACCTTTTAGGCCAGCTTGGAAAGATTATCTTTTCCTGTATTGGGAACACCCACCTATGATGTTAGCCTGTGTTCTCCCCCAATTTTTTTTATATGTAAGTCCTGCCACCTAGTCTTTCATAATCCCACCGTTTTGGACTGGACTCATCGAGTGAGAAAAATTGCAACCCCTTGTCTTCTCAAATTCCAACTTCACCTTCGACACAATACATCTTTCCAATGATGGTGGGTATTGAGCCGACGAACATTCGGAGTACACTTTTCTGAGGGTCAAGGTGGACAAAGGAGATTGAAACTTGCTTTGTTGACATCATCGCCGACGAGCAGATAGCGGGTAACTTCGAGACTGGCCATCTTGACATCGACGCCATCAAGGAAGCTCGTAGATAAACAAATAGTTTGTGGGCACAAAATTTCTCAATGCGTGAAGCAATTCCTTCGGAGACGTTACAAAGTCTTCAAAAAATGCATAATGAAGACAGGTTTTACTTATAATCTAGCCACCAGAGAGTATGTTTTCCCCGAGGCTATGTACAACCAATGTGCCCTGGTTATATACTGCAATACTCGAATAACTTCTCCGGATTACGTTATTTTATGCAAGTCTTTTTTGGAATTTGTGATGAATTAAAGCACAACTTAACAAATGTTGCCTTTATTCATTTTGTAGGAATGTGCTCTAGTTCGTGCCTACAAGTATGAACCCGAGCCTTATTGGGAAGATTTACAAATAATCTTCGGACATGTGGGCACCAATGGACCCGCATCGCCTGACAATGACCCATTTCCTGAAGAAGTGGTTCATGCGCTTCTTGCCCATGTTCCAAGCCAAAACCAATGCCCAAATGCGGAGCATGTGATGCATTGGCGGGACAACGTTGAGCGTTACGTAGACAATTTTTGGGGTTACGTGATTGAAGGGAGTAACTTTCGATGAAGAAAGTATGTCGGGACTACGTTAATGTTTATGGAATTTCACACGAAGTTGGGGCAATTTGAGTTGATTGGAGACCTAATCACCTAATCGTACCAATAATTAGTTATTACAAAAAAGAAATTTTGGGGGACTTTTGAGGACTTTCGAGTAGGAATTTGGTTAGAATATGGACTTTTGCTAGCCCTAAATAGTTTGAGGTGACTGATTATTTAGGTTTAATTCGGATTAGAGTTTTCCACATATATATATATACTTTTTTTTTAAAAAAAAGAGTCCTAAACCATTTAGTGAATGTATTGATTTCAATAATGAATTATCATTGGACACTGCCCAAAATCAGAACGGACCTTGTTTTCTTAAGTATAAATTTTGATTATCTTTTGCAATTTAAAAATTTCTTCGGTTCATTCCAAATACTTGTCTGAAATTTAATAATGACCTATTCAAATTTACTATTATTATAATGTATGTTTTGTTTGCGATAAAATCCACCCAGAGTTATACAAAATTATTATTGAAAATAGGTTTTATATAATATTTTTATTTTACTTTTAATATAATGTATAGAATTTTTGGAGCTGAGAAAACAAAACATTAAGAAAAAGATAGTTGAATTTTCTATAATATTTTTGCATAACACTTTTTGTATTTGCACACAAATTAAAGTTAATTATTAGAAAAGGCAAAAACACAAGATAAAAAAAATACTAAATTTAAAGTTGAATCTGCAAGATTTTTATTTTTCTGAATGTTTAATGTTACGATTGTTAATGTTTAATGTTTAATGTTTATGGCGGGACTACGTTGATGTTTAATGTTCCTGATATCGACGAAGAGCTTTCGGGGAATTCAATGGAGTGACGCTCATGTGGTTTGATATATGTCGTGTGTTACATTGTATTTTGTTTGTTGGGGTCTTACTACATACCCGTAATGCGTAGGAGTGGCCTATTTTTCTTTCTTTTCGACTTTGGCGATTATTAGTCGGGTATGTTGTTGTGTTTGCATCTCACCATTGTGGATGTTTTTTGTTAGTCGAGCTTCTTTTATGTTGTCCATCTAAATTTCCCCTACCAATTCTGGATACGAGCTTTTGCTTTATGGTCTGGGCGCTATATTTGCAATCATTGGCCACATCCCGGAACCGTTTCCCATTTCTCTATCTTCGAGCTTCTGTTTTCTTACTCTAAATGCTACTTCTACTCATTTATATTTTGGGAGAACAAATAAATAACAATAGATATGCTGAAGAAACAATGCATGCAAGATGAAGAATGTCAGATTACAAAGCAACAACACTTTAATAACCCGGATGGGTCACACAATAGTCGCATTCACTATATAACAATGTCTGCACTGGTAAGGTCATGCTCAAAAATGACAGATTGTGTCATTATACTGCTGAAAAATATGTGCAGTGGGGGGACTACGCAATTTTAAGATTTCCAAAAATATACAAATACAAAATTTTTTGACGCATGCAATTAAGGTAAATGAACCCTTCCTTGTAGGATCATTTCGAGGTACCTAGCGCAAACCGCCTGAGGCATACCCCAGAAAGCCAGGAATTCTGACTTATTGTTAGCAAGATATGTGGTCAGATATATCTTTTGGTCGACATTTAAATGGTCAAACTCTGAAATGACTTCAAAATTTTCTGTTTTTGGGGCTTTGTCCTCCGCCAAAGCTTTAGTTTTCCCACCTCCACCACCCCATTTTTCAGCTAAATCACCAAATAGAGTTGTTGATCTATCCATCCAAGCATCCATCACGGACATGAAATCTCCGTCAGGTACTTCATTCCTCTGCTTTCATTTTCCAGAGCTTGATTTCTTAGTCTTTCCATCACTATCGAAAACGGGTGACTGCGATGTGTCGACAACTTCGTGAGTTGAACCGATACAATTTTGGGTGTAGTTGGCAGGGTCCTCCAAGTCTTGAACTCTAGGATGTTTGCAAGTATGTTGTCCAGCCTTGTCCTTGCAAAACAGCTCGTTAACCACATCAGCTCCATCAACTTGATGCTCTCCGGTTGCTCGGGATGTGCCGAAAATCTTCACCAACCATTCAAAGTACGGCTGGGGCTTCATGCGAAGGATTTTTGCATCTTTGTTGATCTATACAGTTTAAATATGTTACAATCGATTTACCAAGATCTTTACTATAGAAGTCGAAGCATTTATATCATGGTTCTCACCTTCACGTATGCATCCCATGCTGCATCTTCAGCAACGATGACGTGTGAATGGGGATCAAACCCCGCATCGGCTCCTCCTGAACTTGACAATACACTCTGTAAATGTGCCAATATTTTTTTCCACATTTGTAGCTTCGATCAGATGTGCTTCGCATACAGTACAAACCACAACCCGATAATTTCTTGTGCATAATGCTTTGAAGTTTACCCAAATATCTTCCTTTGAAAAAGCCCCTCCAACCACAAACCTAGGCCCTGTATGTGACCCAATGCATTGAGCAATGTTTCTTCCTCTACTTTTGACCAGAAGCGCCTCCTCACATTTTGGTCTTGAACCGATCGGTCGGTGCCGCGAGAGATGTTCAGTGACATGGTAACAACAAATTGCACACATCGAAACAATGACGTAAGCATCCTTGAACCATAGCTACATCAAGTAATTAGCTTCGACATGTAATGTGTAAGAAAAAACATAGAATGTCTACTAGTATGAATAATTTTAAGACTGCAAGAGGGTATCGTTTCAATGCAAAAACAAGATGCTGGTACGTGCCTAATATCATGTATGTCGCAAAAGCATACTTGAAATTCAAAAGTACAAAACAGCGGTGCACCCCAAAACAAGAAAAGTTTCTAAGTGTTTCTCCACTCATTGAACATGGATGATAATAATAGCTCTCGAAAATTATTCCAAGACTGTGTCGCATCGACAGTTTCGATGACATCGTCTTCGTCAGTGTCTTGCTCCAATTATTCCTCGGCCATATCCTCTTCCATCGGATCAACATCCATTTCACGCCGAATTAAATTATGGAGGAGTGCACAACAGAGAATTATAAAATTATGTGTCTTTATCGGATACCACATTGGGCTCCTAAGAACCACCCATCTATTTTTTAGGAGGCCGAATGCTCGCTCGATTACATTTCTAGTGCGATTGTGACGTAGATTGAACAATTCCTGTGGTGTTTGTGGTTCTCTGCTACCGCGTCACCATTCATTCAGGTGGTATTGCGTGCCTCTATAGGGAGCTAAAAAACCTTCTCCATTCATGTAGCCGCAATTGCAGAACTAGTAATTACCTAAAAGGAACACACACGAATTCCGAAACTATGAATTAGTATTTATTATTTGGCATGAACAACAAGGAAACAGTTACTTGCGAACAATTCAACACGTGTAGTACTATTGAACCGAGAAGATCTTTGATTAAATCAAAATTTGCGACTAAAAGCAACAGTAAGAATTCTTACCAGCATGGACTCGAAGACCATTTTGCTTGCTAAGCGCAGCACGCAGCACGCGACTATCCGCAGCCGACCCTTCCTAATCAGCCAAATCGTACACGAAGCACATGTCAGGGTTGCATACGCCTAACATATTCACCAACACATCACCCTTTCGGTTAAAATATTTGTTCTTCTCACGCGCAGGGGCATGTACCTCAATAAACGTTCCGTCACGCGAACAGCCCTGACCGAGAAAGCGAGGGGAGCTGGTTTCAAAAATGTGCAAGATAGTAACTGCGATAAATAAATAAGTAAGCACGCTGACCTTAAAATGTTTCCATGTTTCGTTTGTTTCATTTTCATCGATTGGTTTGGGTTCCACTAGGAGCAAATTGCTTATACGAAATGGGTAATAAAGTGTTTGATTGAATACCTTACTAATATTCTCTTTCGAACGCTTAAAATGCGTTCTAATCACCCTCATCTTGGTGTGATGGGCAAGCACCATAAGGAAAATTGTTGCCTTCTCTAGCACTGAGACAAACTTATCCGAAGTCGATCCGCCAATATGCTCTAACAAGTAACACAACCTACCGAAAGCATCTCGTGTCATCCTCAGATTATCTACGCAGTCTGTGTCACTTATTTGTGTTAGCGTTCGGAAATGTTTAGCCTGATCAGGCATTCTTGCGATTATACTGTAACTCCTTCGTGGCCTACAATGTGGTGGATTCTCATTACTCAAACAATTACGAGTGGAAACAAGAATATGGTACATAGCAATTGCATTGTACGACCAAAACAGATGCACCCATAATAAAAACAGTAATTGTCTTCTCCTATGCATTGGTCCACTACAGTACAACAGATGGACTCAAAACACAACATAAAGCAAAATAAGGACATCAGTTCGAAAGATCCTACACTAGAAATTCACAGAAATTTCACGGTGAAATTCGGATACGATACATCAAACAAGTAACAATTAGTATTAGAATCCTGAATAGGACACATCTAACAAGAAACAATGGTGGCAAAATAGTTGGATAATATCACCGAGATCAGGTGTTGGCACCGAGCTTCATACTTTCATCCCCCATTCCCGAAACAAATTAGACAATAATGAGTTACGAGTCATTGGATGTAAATCACTGCCACTCTATAATAATTCATGTGCCATCCCATTTTCGAACTAAGAAAAAAAAAAAGACACAAGGGATGCCACAATTTAAAGTATGCACATAAATAAAAAAGAAAAAAAAATCGACCCACAAACAAAACCATCGCGCAATCAATACATTAATTCCTAAATGGGATTTATTCGCTAAGCCCATAACCATAGACCATTCCTTTTCCGAATCATATCCCATGCTTCACCAGGTACGCCAACACATAAACCCTCCTTACCAAACCATAGCCATAGTTCTAAAAAAAAACAACAGTGACAGCCATAAACACGCAATCAAAACGGGGATCTCACCATTGATTTACCACGTACCCTCAAGTAAGAACGCGATCGGACTTGAGAATTCAACAATCCTCCACTCTTCAACCTTCACCAATCTTTCGCTAGCGAGATGTGGAACAAACTGGGTTGTTCTATACAAATTAATATACAAACACATTTGCAAACCCTACATGCGGGAAATGGTGTAATAAGCCACGTGAATAGTAAGTCCAAAAGTGTAATTTTATTTACGTCAGCAATTAATCACTAACAACCCGGAATGAATCTCACCCCCTCAGCCGAGATGATAATCTCGAGATTCGGCACATCTCATGTCGGGTTGAACGACATCTTCCATGTACCTGAAATAAAAATCCCATCAACCAAACTACAGATTAGCCGACACCTGAGTGCTATTTCATAGCTAATCTAACGAACCAAATGTTTCCTAAAAGTACTTTATTCTCGAAAAGGTGCGTAGGATGGATAATAAACGATGTTCATGATTTCATATTTGAAAAATAATGAAAAGAAGGAAAATATATTCACATACATTAAAATTTAAATCATATAACTAAATTACGTTATATATATTACTTTTATAGAGAAAGCTTACTTAACGTGTGGACAATAAATTTATTTCTTAAGCACGCCTATAATGATATTTAAAAAAAAGATTCACAAATTAGTAACACAATAGTTATATTTATGTGTGATGTATAATCTTGGGAAAAATGCACAGAACTCCCCTGTGGTTTGCGAAACTAGCACGCTGAACCCTGTGGTTTCTAATTCTCAAATTGAACCTTGTGGTTATAAAAATCAAGTTTGACAAACCTTCTGGGCGTGCGGTATTATACACATGTGTTTATTGCGAAAATTGTTCATTTTTCACGTATAAAATGATATTTTTACCCTTAGGTTTCCAAATTATTACAATGTAAACATATACATATATACATATATATACATAAATCTTACTTTGCTCATGTGTCTCTCGTTTGTTGGCCAAATCAAGCATGTGAGTAGTGTAAATTGATCAACTTGAGGAGAGGAACGCAACGGTGGTGGTGTTATGGTGTTTCGGCCATCTGAGAAATGGCAGCAGCGGCAGCAGACGTGTGATGGCGATGGGTTGCCGGAATCCGGCAACTTTTCCGATGAAGTTCGACTGGGTTTGGAACGCTTCAACACGGGGAACACAATGGTAGCCTCAATTTTGGGATTTGATGGTTGGTGGCAGAGTATTGCTGATAAACGTGAAAAGGGTAAGCTAGGATTTCCATATATTTTTGTCTAATTAAATCCAATCGAATTAGATTTTGTCGATACAAATTGAGGGCTTTTGACGAGCTCGATGAAACGAACGATTTGGTATACAGAATGACCATCTCGGAGACGGCGGCGCAGCGGTCCGACGATGCTCAGGCAGTGAGCGATGGGCAATTTTGTCATTTTAATTTTAAATATTGACATATATGATTTAGGGGGTGGTGGACAAATTTTTATAACCATATGGTTAAATTTGAGAATTAGAAAACCATAAGGTTCAGCATGCTAATTTCGCAAACCACATGGGAGTACTATGCATTTTTTCCTATAATCTTTATTCACAAGGTCCATTTATTCACAAGATTCACAACCATATTTACAAAAAATAAGTTTAATAAATAATAATGAATAACTATTTCAAAATAAAGGAAAAAATGTCAACTTTGTCCCACAATATATGTTTTTTCTTAATTATTCTCAATAATTACGATTTTATCATATTGCGTCCCATAAGGAAAACAAATTCTCATGTAGTGTCTCGCGGGTCAACTTTCCTCATAGTTTTAACGGAAAATGCATCGACTCATCCATCAACACTTTATATTAATGGCCACGTGGTGTTTCCGTTAAAAATTTGATTGAAATTGACTCATAGCTAGGACATAATACGAGAAAAAATATATTTTATGTAACATAATGTGAGAAAATTATAATTGTTATGACACAAATTTTTTTTAAAAAAAAGTTGTATGCTATGGTGTCAATAGTGCTAAAATGTCACAAACAAATGAATCAAACACATCCTTATCAAGAAGAGAATACAAACTGTAAATAATAATTGATATATTGGAATGGCATAGAAGTGAGAATAACGAACTTTTTATTAAAATAATATAATTTTATATATTTTTTATTAATCTATCCTAGAATTGGAATAGGCAACCAATTTGCCATATCTCGTACATAGTGTGTACGAATTACTGTTCATATCTTTTTTTTTTTTAATTCCAAAAACAGTAACTCGTTTACGCCATAGACGAGTTATTGTTCACTTTATTATTTTGTTTAATTCGGGGAATAGTAACTCGTCAATGATGTAGACGAGGTACTATGCATTTTATTATTTTTTAATTAGAGGAATAGTAACTCATCAATGTTGTAGATGAATTACTGTGCATTTTATTATTTTTTTAATCCAGGAAATAGTAACTTGTCAATGGTATAGACGAGGTACTATACATTTTATTAATTTTTTTAATTTGAGTACAAGTTACTATTTCAGTCTTTTAAAAAATAGTATACAAACAGCAACTCGTACACAGTATAGACGAGTTACTGTTTATTGATTAAAAAAATAATAAATGCATAGTAACTCGTACACAGGTAACATGAGTACACTTTTCCGTTCAGGAGTAGAATGGAAAAATTTATATAAAACTATATTATTTTAATAAAAAATTTGAGAATTACACAGTTCAATAGAAAATATAGAAGATAGAGCACAAAAAAGAAGGGCAAAAATACTTAAAAACTCTTAAAATAAACCTTTTTATTTAGAAAACTATTGAAATTAATTTTAAATCTTATAAATCCATTGCCACTAATTTTTCATTCCAAAAAATCTAGCAATCACTTATGTGACTTAACTACCCTAAATCTTTTATACTAAAACAACTCAATAGATCAAATTTCTAATTTTTTTTTTTAAATAATTTGTACCAATGATGATTTTAATAATGTAATTTTGTAAATTTTTTTAATTATTATATATGTAAATTATGAAAAAATTTCTCAAAATTAAAGGTGTCTAAATTATAGTTCAAAAAAACTACATTTAAAAGATTATGTTTTTTTAAAAAAAATAAATAGAATAAACAACAACACTATAATCGTCAAAAACTAATTTTCGTAAATAGATTTTTCCACATGTGGAGTAGCAAAGGTAAGTCAAATTAATTTATAAGTAAACATAAAAAATTAATGTAAGTAATTTAATTGTAATTGTCCTAAATCAACGATTGGGTTTTTAGAATAAAAAATTGATGACATAAGTTCCTAGGATTGAAAATTTTATTTATGGATTTGTTTAAATAGGAAAAATAATTTTAAGGGGGTTTAAGTAATTTTTCCAAAAAAAAAAAAATCTTACCCATGGATAATTTATGATAGAATATCTGAAAAGTACAAGATAAAAAGCTGAATAAAAACCAAGCACACCGTATATTCATCCTCTCAAATGACCATCCCCCAAAGAGAAATATTACCCACAGACTATAATTTGTTCCTATATGCAAACCACTACCAAGCAAGAAGAGAATCATCCCCTCATCAAATATAGACCCCATCAAAATTATTTGGGTAAAATGTAGATATCATTGATGTCAGTGTAGAAACACTGTAGGAATTATTTTGAAGAAAGAGTATTCAAGAATACAAGCAACCACAAGAGAGAGAGAGAGAGCAAAGTCAACCTACTAAAGAGTAGGACAAGGATTCAAGTATGTCGTTATACATAGCAACATATATGCAACAGTATGATCAGAGTTTGAGGTCAAACTTCGAAGTCCCACATCAAAAAGCAAACAATTTTAAGCATTCGATGGAGAAGAGAGAAACAAGAATAGAGGACAAAATTGTAATGAGCATTCATCATGAAAAAACAAGAAAAGCCTCAGTCAAGTAGCTAGGTAAAACATTATTAATCAATATGGTATTCATTATCAATATACTTTGTTATAAGCCGCAAGAATTTTTCATGCAGCATATTAGCCATAAGTGCATATATCTCAGCACAATGGCTACAAAGGAGTAGTAAAAAAACACCAGGCACCATGGTGAACAGCCAAAGAATTCACCTAAGTTTAGTGCACAAGCACTTATATACAAAGCTGATTTTTTTTTTTTTTTCAAATCCTGCTTGGCAACATATGCAAGTAAAAACTATAGGGAGCAAATGTATAATCCCACCACCACTTCCTACTAAAATTGAAAAAAAAGAAAAATTTACCCGCATTTTCGCCCCCTCGTTCGATCACGAGCAGCACAGGGGACAGCGGATGAGCCCGTTTTCGTTGCATTCGAGGCACCTCTTCGGCTGCTCGTCGTCCTCGTCGAACACCTTGCGGCTGCCACTGCAATTCAGGCAGGGGAGGAACCTCACATCATCACAACCATCACAGGGCTTCATGGAACGTGTAGGGACCCCCTTAAGCGCCTTCTTTAGATCACCGATCTCACTCATTTGCTTTATCAAATCAGCTCCCCCAATGTATTTCCCCTTGATGAACACCTGTGGCAAGCTCACATTCTCCCCGAGCAGTTTGTGCAATTCCTTCTTATACGCTACATCCATCGAGATATCCCGCTCGTCGAGATTTACACGAAAGCCACGAAAAATCATGCGTATGCTGTGACAATCCTGGAATGTTCTTCGTATTCCTCGGAGGCTGGTGAAGTAGATTACGACCCTGTCCTCTGTACCCGGCAGCTTGACTTGAGGATCGGAGATTGACAATGGCCCGATTGAAGAATCCGATGCCATCAATTTCGCGGCTGTGGGCGAGGGCACAGGGGAGGAGCTAGGGCTGCTCGAGGGCTGTTTGGGGGATTCGAAAATGGAGCACAATTTCCTCACCTTTCCCTTGAACGAGTTCCCGGCGGAGAAAATGGAGCCAAACGGGGAAGATCTGTCCGAGCTCTTGATCGAGCCATTGCGCTGGAACGATTGGGGACCGTAGCGGTTGTACAGCGGGTTGTTTTCCGCCGCCGCCGCCGACGATGAAGAGTTGATGGTCATCGATCGATTGAAAACTGGC
This sequence comes from Petrea volubilis, assembly GCA_026212405.1. Lineage (NCBI taxonomy): Eukaryota > Viridiplantae > Streptophyta > Magnoliopsida > Lamiales > Verbenaceae > Petrea > Petrea volubilis. The sequence goes on from CM047878.1 coordinate 6,592,988, forward strand.
GTTGGATTGCCCTTGCTGCTGCTGTTGCTCTTCTTCCCCGCGTATCCCATTTCTTGATTCTTGCAATCGGCCATGACAGCGATGGATCGAAAGAATCAAGGGGTTTTTTTGAAGAGGGCCTTTTATCGGTTTCTCTCAAAAGATCGGTACGTATTGCGATCGTCGGCGGCGGCGGCGGCGGAGGGTGGTTGGAGCTGGCTTTTTTTTTTTCCTTTGACGAGGAATTGAGCCGTGGGTTGAGAGAAATTCTAGAGAGAGAGAGAGAGAGACAATGAATGAATAAAATGAAATGCAAAAACGGAGGGGTGATTTCCTGAAAAAGTTGATGAAATGAAGAGATGATGTCAGCTTCAACGACAGAGATATACACGCAGAGATACACACGCGGGTGGGGTGGGGTGGGGGCGGATGGGGATATATTTATATATATCTATATATATATATATAGATATACACATATAAAATATATATGTGTGTGTGTATATATATATATATATATTGATATAATATTTTGAACATTTTTTTTTTTTATTGAATACATATCATCGGATTACATCAATGACTCTTCGAGTACAAATCAAACTATTACATCATATTTCAAATAATATCATTCACAAACTATAGATAAACTATTACAATAAATTACTATTAAAATAGGATAATAAACCACCATAAAAGTAAAAATAAAGTCCACACATTCATCGGTGGGAATCGAATCCAAGACCTTTAGAATCTTGGGGCCTCAATTTTACCAGTTAAGCTAGGCCTCATCGGCAGATTTTGGACATATTGGTGATGTGACTTTTAGAGTGAGACTTTTTTAATGGATAATAAATACATTAGTACTTCCGTAGAACTATACTTTAATTCATTAATCCCTAAACTATTATTATCCTCCCCAATTAAATTTTAAAGAAAATTATTATTAATTCAAAAAAATTGTTATATGCACAAATTATTAATGACAAAAGTATTTATATATTTTTTTCTTTATTAATGAAAATATTAGTGTTTTGTCGTGTAATAACTAGTATGCCCTTCACTAACTTAGACATGAATTATATTGAAAATATGAAATGAAAGTTTTTGTTCTTTACATGAAATAATAATAATAATAATAATAATAATTACCACTAGTAGTATTATGTCCGATTAATTATTTAAGCGTCCTTTAGATTGAATATTAGGAATCTAGTAGATTAAACAATGACAACAAAATAAAAATCAAGTCCATTGATCACGCGTTACCATATAAACTTGTAACTTACCAGCAATACTTAATTAATGTTATTGCCAAATAATACGTGTGTTATACAAAGATATTACAGTGATCTTTTATAATTAACTGACTCTTTTATTAAAGAATCAATTAAAATGTTCATTAATCTTGAAAATTTTCAACCAAAAAAAAAAGTGTCTACTCTCTCACTCATCTCTCTTATCTCTTCTCCATTCTCTCTCTTGTATTCAACATAATACTATTATTTTTTTTTCGCTCGTCTCTCGCGATCCTATCTTTCATTACTCTTTCTCTTTTATTTATTTTTTTCAAAACCATTATTTAATCAATTTTTTTCATCTTTCATAAATCTATGAAATATATTAAAAATAATTAAAAATGTATATTCAAATAGAGATTTCTTCATAATGTTATACTAGTCAAAGTTTTTAAAAATATGATTGTATTTCTACCTTATTTAATTTACATATGCATTAAGTGTGTCTTATCTGCTAATTTAAATAAAACAATTTGATACATCAAGGAAAAAAATATAGAAAATTATATTAAGTTAAGAAAAAAATTACAATAACCACTCCTGAGTTTATGACAAACTATGAAAACCCCCCTAAATTTTTTGTAATTATCAGTACCCTTTGTATTTTCACACCGTTGTTAAAAACGCCATATCTTAGCATACGTAAGATTTTTGGATGATTTTCGTAAAATTTATTTGTGATTTGTCAAAAATACCTTTGATCAATCTTTCAATTTTTTTACAAACAAAAATATACTTTTGGATGTTACAGTAACTTATATTACAAAGAGGAAAAAACACACAAAAGGGTATTTTTGTTAGTGAAAAAATGAGAAGATTGCTTGGAGGGCATTTTGACAAAGCACAAATACATTTAACAAAAAAACATCTAAAAATCTTATGTTTACTAACAGGAATGTGTTTTTTTGATAGCTGTGTGAAAATACAGAGGATATTGATAATTATAAACATTTAAGTGCTTTTTTCATAATTTGACATAAATTTAGGGATGATCACCGCAATTGCCCCTTAAGTTAAAAGTTCAAATATTTTTGTTCCACTTTCTCAACAAAAAGAATTTATGGATAAATTAAAAGCAGGACATATTAGTCATTAGCAATAAAGTAATGATATTTAATTAATGAATGAATATTTCATCTTTTTTTTTTTTTTTTTTTTTTTTGAAAGAGTCAAATCGAATTGCCTTTAACAATTAGCTCTCGAAAACATATTCTACCAAATTTTGCACTTGGTTTGTGACATTTTAGATTCGTTTTATTGGTGATTAAATTCAAACTATGGTTAGGTCATTTTTCACAAATTCTTTTATATGATGAAAAATTATAAATACTTCCTTTATATTTTATTTTGTACTACAAATCCTCTCTAAGATTAAAGGTATTTTAATAAAAAATAAAATATTAGGGGAATTTTTGTAATATGTTATTATTCACACAAAATTTCGAGTCTGTAAATTATAAATTACAAAACAAGAAAAATACATATCAAATATTTGAATTTAAGGAAAATGAATGTAATTTAGTGAAAAATAATCTCGAAAAAACTAATCACCTAATTCTTTTATCCAAATTCGACTTGACACTCTATAACGCGGTTCGTAGGCTTTTGTAGCTTGATTATGAATCAAATGCCGAAAATTTCCATAAACGCTGGAAACACTGTAGACTTGATGATTTTCACGAAGAACGTCTTCAATGTCACCTTAATCACAGTGGATTTGACTTAGGAAAAACGTCAATACACGGGCCTAATGACCCCCTTTTATAAGCGTTTATGCAAGTTTTTGAATTGCTATCGACTTCTTCAGTATTTATCTATTTATTATAAATTATTTTTAAGGAGAAAATACTATTTATGTGTCATGATTTAATTGACCCATACGCCCAAATGCGTCACTTGTCACTATTTGATTGGTCTTGGACTTTCGGACTGTATGACTTGATTTGATTGGCCAAGACACTTGATATTGACACTTAACAGCTTCTTATTACCAATAAAATAAATATTAAAATATTAATTAAAATTAAAAAATTTAAAATATAAATAGAAAATTTAATTAGTATTTAATATTTTAAGTTTCTCTTATCAAATTTTAATTTAACGAAACTTAATCGTCAACACTCTCGTAGCATAGTAAATTTCGTAAAACCAAGTTGAATAACATGGTGTTTTCCGTAATTAACCCTCTATTCAAATATTCTAAGTATTGTCACTTCATTGGCATTCAAGTCATTTTGGTTGTAGTTCTGACATGTTAAAAAACAAATAAAATGAGTTGGTATTTTTTAAATCGCATCTCCTATGCTGTTTTATATTTCACATGACGACATGCAGTTACAACGGCTTTAATGCGCCCACTTAAATAAATAAAATGCCATAAATTTTACTTCCTCTGCTTTATAATAGTTATTATTTAAATTTTTTTTATTTCATAATATATGTCATTCTCATATATTAAAAATAAATTTATTAATTTTTTTTTAATATACTCTTAGGAGAGAGAGATTAATAGTTGATGAAAGAAATTAATAATTTAATTTATTAAAAGGGTATTTTAGTCAAAATAATTTATATTTAATATTTTTAATCTATTTCCTTAATTCTTGTGCGTAACCTTAAAGCGACAAGTATTATGGGACGGAGAGAGTAAAATTTTATAAACTTTGAAAACATCTTCTAAAATATAAGAGCTTATAAATATTTCAAATAAACTTAAATCAAACACCCTCTTAATATGTAGCTTTATTTTGTGATTAATATGCATTATGTAAAGTTATAAAGTGTATGTCTTAGTATCTAATGAGATATGATTTCATTTTTACGAACACAGCAGAGACTTTGATGAAATTTGGGAATTTTCGGGTTGTTCTTTTAGGCCATCAAACCGAAAATGATTGTCCAAATCCAAATTCGATTTGACCAAATCCAATTAATCATATAACAAGTGTTGATATATTCATCATATAATTGATTACTTTTTTTAAATTGTACACCAATTATATGATAAGTGTAAAATAGTCATCACGTGATTAACTTTGGTATAGCCGAACTATATTTGCGGAACAATTTTCATTTCTTTGGGTTTTAACTATCCGATTCCAACTTATTGATCAAATAAGTCAAATCAGGTATTGCAGAAGCTCATTATGGGTGCGTCCTCCCCAACCAAATTACTCCATTTATAATTTTAGAATTTAAATCCTAAATATTGTTACCATATATAGCGCATCATCTCGCTATATGATGGTAAAAATTTCCATTAAACCTACATAGTTTTGTAGAACTCTTTCAGAAGAGACCATGTATGGCATTGTTAAAAATCAACATAACAAATCAGATCTTTAATGAGTTTTAGAACTTTGGTACTTTTTTGCCATTAACCTGGAAATTTTGAGATCTTTCTAGAAAGGATTTATATTTGCATCTTTTTAGAACCTTCTCTCTTTATTTATTTATTTGTTTGTTTTATTGTAATTGTTTTAATAAATCCGAAATCTATCCCTCCCCCGCTTCTGCCCGCCTGTGGCGATACCTTTTCGCCCGCTCCTTCCACCACGGATTGGGGCCCCTTACTTTGAATATTTTCAGGCTTCATTTCTTTATAGTTTTATACTGTGTTTGGTTGTAGAATTTCGCTAAGGAAAGTTGTTAACTAAAAGAAAAATAAATAAATAAATCAAAATTCTAAATTGTTTAATTGTAAAGAAAAATGATGAAAAAATTATTTTCTTTTATTGAGGAATTGTCAATCTTTAATTATTGTAGAAATATAATTTCATTAATTTTTTTAATTTGTAATTTCAGGACATAAATTTGAGATTTTGTGGTACATTTAGGACTTCTCACTTCGATATTTGCAAATTTGTCGGAAAATTGACAAAATTGATCGGAATTTTATCCTAAATATGCCATAAAATCTTAAATTCATGTCTTGAATTTACAAATAAAAAAAATTAATATCTTGAAATTACAAATAAAAAAAGTTATTGTATTAAAATTATTAGAGGGTACAATATACAGTTCTAAAATTATAATTTTTTCAATTTTCTCTTTGCATTAGAGATTAGGAGGTTTTTGATCATAAGATCTCCACCTTTCTTAACCTCTCACGAGGTCCTTGATCACATGACCCTGATCTTTCTTCACTTGACCTCGGGTAATGGTCGAGCCACATGCAGTTGATTGGGGGCGTTTACCCCACTCTTTTTTTTTTTTTTTCGAATTTCTGCTATATGTATGTTAAATATAAATAAAAAAACAATAAATTTCAAAATTCCTAGTAGAGTGCAAACATCAAATCCATTATTATCTATTTATATAAGATTAGACCGACATATAAGACCTTAGAACACCTACAAGTTCTTATCAAAAAAATAAAGGCCTTTTTTTTTTTTCCCAAGCTATCTCCATCTATTTATTAGCCTCATTGCTATTTTTGTTTACATAACATTCCCTCTCTAATGTTCCTCACTCCATTATTTTTCTTGGTAACCAAATACTAAAACGTAGCTGAAGTTTCTTTTCATTTTCTCTCTAAAATTGTTGTCATAATAGACATGTACCCTGTCTTAGAAATGTAGAAAGTGTAAGGATTATGGTTCGAATTCTAATAGATGTGCATGGGTTTAAATTCTAATAGATGTGCATGTGTGGTTTACCATTTTGCATCAATATATATATCTATATGTATATGTATATATATATATATATATATATATATATAGTGTTATGGTTCAAGCCAGATTTTGTCGTTGCAAAATGAAGTAAGTGCCTTAATGTGGTTCCACCATAGTCTTTGAGCGGAAGATGATTTGGGCTAATGATACTGCAACATGGGGTCCTACCTACCAGCCAAGCACTTTTAAAAAATTGATTTAATTTGATTAATGTCATATTTGTATATTTATTTTTATAAAAAGTGTCTCAATAAACTATTTTAAATATAAAAATAAATATATTTATTATGACACTATAAAATATCAAAATGTATTATTGTGACACTAACTAAAGTGTCATGTATTTGTGTGTTGTGATGGCATATCTCGATATTTTATAGTGTTATAATAAATATATTATAGTTCAAATTTGATATAATTTATTTAAATACTTTTATGAAATATCACGATAAATACACAATTATAACATTGTTTAAAAATATCATATTATATACGGCAAATTAGGCCATGTTTTTAGCCATGAAAAGAATATGCGAACTCGCAGGAAATGTTTGCAGCAAAAACTCTTCGAAAGTCGAGTTGAATAATGGTTCATGTAGAATTAGTGAAGCATGGTAACAATGTAAAGAGTAATTATGTCATATCTGTGAACAATAAATGTGGGGCTATTTTAGAGGTGTATGCTAGTGAGTGTTCTTGAATTACGGTTGACATGTGACATATTGCTAGTTTGAGTCTTCACATTTAGTAATGTGCCAATTGGTCCAAATCCCAAAATCCACCAAAATAACTTTCGAATGAGATTGCCTCACTCGTTCATGCTGCAATATGCATGAAGTGATTTTCTACTCTACCCACAAAAAAAAAAAAAAAAAAAAAAGGAGGAAGATGCTGCAAATCATCACATATTATTCAAATATTTAATCATTTAAATATTAATATGATGCTATTAATATATATATATATATATATACATATAATTTAAAAACTTTGAGATCATCCAAATAAGTACCCCCTATGTGCATGTTTAGATAGTTTCATTATATTTTATTGTGACACATATGAACTTATAATACTTTTAAATTTTAATTTTTATACATATTTTTTTGTTTTTAATTATCCAAAAGAATCAAATACTTATCTCTAATCGAAGATAGGCTATATATGCCGCATTTTAATTCACATTAAATAATGAAAGATTATTATTATTTATGTATACCGCCTTATTTACAATATTTGTCAATTACTTTAATTTTAAAGTTTAGAATTATCTATTTTTCGATTTTGCATATGTTTAAAATTTAACGCATAGTTATTCCAAACTTAATATTGAAATTAAACAAATTAGATTATCAATTGAACTTTTGAATGTAATAATTTATCAATTACTTCTCTATAATGTGATTTTATAAATTTACATTCTACTAAAAAAATTATTTATTTTTATCAATTTATTATAATATATAAATATATATATATATATATATATATATATAAATATTATTTTTCGTGTCGTGGTACTGATAAGTGCTATTTAAATAAGTAATAGGAAATATTATAACTAGAAAAGTTTCCATCAAAACATCCAAAATCAATTTTCAATATCTATATTATTAATAAAATGTTTAAGGGGTTTAATAACCACCTTTGTCTCTTTTGATGTCTCTGCTATCATTTATATTATCTCCTATCTCTTCTTCCACATGCTTTTAGTTTATTTCTTTTCTTATTCTCTCTCTCTTCTATCAATATATATATATATATATATTTATATCTTTTTTTAACTTTTTATTTCTTAATCTTATAGTTCTATCTTTATTTTAAACTATTTTTTTAATAAAAAAATTAATAAAATACATGCATTACAAATAATTAAAAAATATATAATAACGTATAAAATTTAATAAATATTTTAGTGTTGTATTCATAATTTAAATATATTATTAAATTATATTTTAATCTTTTATTTTGCCCTCCGACTAAGTTTCAATACAACAAAAATACTTCAATAAAATCCATTTCAATAAAATGAAATGCATATGGGCTGTCCATTCTAAAATCTAAATACCATTTGAAATCGCCAAACGACACCGTTTTAGCAGAAGTACGAACAATCTACTCTTTTGTCTCCAACAACTGAGGTTTAAGTGGGTTTTATCCTCTGTCTCTCTCTCTCTCTCTCCCCACAGCTCTCTACCCCCAAATTCCTCCCCAGAATGACGCCCATGGCCGCGTTGCGCCACGCGCCGCTCGTTCGCGCCGCACACTTGCGGGCGCTGACAATCTCCTGCAGCAGCACCGCCACCAGCACCTCCACCATCGCCTTATCGCCACCATCATCATCTGTCAAGAAGGAGAAACAAGACTCTCGCGTACTCCTCGGCATGTCCGAGCTAGACCTCCAACAACTTGCCCTTAAATTTGGTCAGGTATAATTAATCCAAGATGAATCATTATTGTGGTGCTATTATGTTCAATTAATTGATTTAGTGTGTGTGGGCAGCAAAAGTATAGAGGGAAGCAGTTGCATCATTTGTTGTACAAGAGGAAGGCTAAAGAAATTCAGGATTTCAGTTATTGTGAGTTACTTGTTATAACCCTTTTTTTTTCTCCTTAATGGATTAATTGAATTTGGCTTGTGAAAAGTTTTATATGAATCCCTTTTGTTTAATTTGTTGTTCTGGTGGGTGAGAAGTGCCATTAGTATTCAGGAACGAACTGGAGGAAGCGGGGTGGAATGTGGGACGGTCCCCTGTTTATAAGGCCGTGACGGCTGCTGATGGTACAGTTAAGGTGAAGAATTTACTGTTGTTATCGTGCTTGTTTGAATTTGTTCTGCTTAAATATGAAGTATGAACTCATATTGCAGCAAAATAAGTTTAGACTTCGAATTCTAATTACGCAAATGAACGTCTACATGATTTTCCTCCACTTCTTTAACATGTGGTATGCAAACACCGCCTTTCTAGACTAAGCAACACAACACAATTGCTTTGTCTTATGTTGTTCAGGATTCTTGAGCTTCAAATCTGTTGTGGAATATTTTGCTCCATGACAGATATTAATGTTAATTATTGACGCTTTATACATTCTCCTTTCTTTTCCAATTTTCTCATTGTGGCTCTTGTTCCTTCCAGTTGTTATTAAACCTGGAAGATAACAGGCTGGTTGAAACTGTTGGCATACCTGTTAAAGATGACAAAGGTTCATTTCGGCTGACTGCATGTGTCTCGTCACAGGTGAATTCCCATTCAAATTATTCTCTTTCTGCGTAGTTTTTTCTATTAAGGAGATGTTTGTTATGCACTTTGTTCTTGTGCATCTCAGTGTATGTTCTACTTTTGTTGACCAGGTGGGTTGCCCATTACGCTGTTCCTTTTGTGCCACTGGCAAGGGAGGTTTCTCAAGGAACCTTAAGAGGCATGAAATTGTTGAACAGGTTTGTTTATCTGCTTCTGTGCATTTTTTTGAGTCATTACATCAGGAGGCTTCTCCAGCCCAATAAAGATATGTTGTATTCTATGATTGTCAAACAAATATTCATCTTTTGTATTTTTGAAGAATTAAAGTTGCTTTCAGCATCAACGAACCCATCTACTACCTTTATATTTATTTAAAGTTGCTTTCATTATCACTCCCCCTCAAGTTGAGCATCCTTGAAGTTTCCAAATTGTGATATAGACCATGACGTACCTTGAATGAACCAAATAGACAAATAAAATTACGTTGAAATTTTACCAAATCGTGGCAGAAGCAGCTAAAGATGACAAGCATGTTCTGATAGAATCATATCCATGACTGTCAAATAGAAATTGCGATTTAATTGTGACTGAATTAGAGAGAAATCGCGCTAGAATTGTTACAAATAAAAACTGTGGAAAACTAATACCATGGCATTGATGTGACAATAGATAAGAATTTCATCCTGTGTCTGTTACGCCGTGTTTGTATTGCAGTGTCTGTATCTGGACATAACATATGGAGTCTCAAGCTCCGTGTTTGTGAGCATTTGCAGAATTCTGCATTGTTTTTGATGTCTTAATTTTTCAGGTTTTGGCGATTGAAGAAGTCTTCCAGCATAGAGTTACAAATGTGGTGTTCATGGGAATGGGAGAGCCAATGTTGAACTTGAAAGAAGTTCTTGAAGCACACCGTTGCTTGAACAAGGTACAATTTCTGCATGAACCGCCGAGCACATTCCAAGTCTTATATTTTCTTTCTGCAATATAGCATAATGTTATGTGGTGTTAGTTCTACTTTTCAAGTTTTTTTTTTTTGGCCATCTTGTGATCATTTACATTTTTACTTCGTATGGTGGTAGTTCTTGAAGTGGGTAGGTTGTGGAGGCAGAAATTTTTTTTAAGAATTGATGAAATTATTGTTCTACATTGTGATAAACACATAGGGCTGCCAATCAAGTTGGTCCAATTGAAAGCCTTATTATTTGGTCCCTTATATTTGACCCAAGCTTAATTCCATGTGATCAGACCTAAGTTTGAGTGTTCAATCGGAGCCTAATGAATTTGTAAGTTGAGTTTGAGCCTTTTTAGGCTAAGGCAAAGTAAACATGAATATTTAAGCCATTAATTTGGACCTCTCATATAGTTATTTAATAGCATATTACTAAATTGCTTCTGAAGCTAGTTAAAGTGTGACTTGTAGCATTTTTTACTCCAAGTGTATTGAGATGGTGAGTACATACATCAATGCAAAAATTTTTTGGAAGAGATTTTGAGCAGAACTTTTCTGGTCTTTTTTTATATCAGTGCTATATTAATGATGCATAATATGTGATCATTATTGTGAACTGTTATTGGTTGCTTTGAAAATTTGAAATGTTGCATAATGTATTATGTTATATATCATAATTCTGAAATTTATATACTTCCATAAGTGGTAAACATTTATTTCATATATCATTTGAGATTACCACCTCCATACGCTTTTCATTATGTAGTCTCTCTCTCTCTCTCCCCTTTTTCATAATGAAATTTGATAATATGACTAGCTTGAAATAAGATTTGAAGCTCATCTGGGAAAAATGGGGACCCTGGAATTACGATTTATGAATCATATGATAAACTTTAGTGAAATCTTTTTATGAAAATTTTATACTTCTATTTCACTTTGAAAGGCTTAGCTAAACATCATCTTAAGCTTCATGGGCATGCATCTTCTCAAATTAGATGTGTAAGGAGAGAAGGCATGGAGTTACTGAAGTTCTTCACTGGATGAGCATCATAGTTCCCTGGCATATGGAGCATCTAATTGATCAGAACCATATATCTCATGTTGTTGTTAACGTGAATTTGTCATGCAGTCTTGTGTTTACATTTTTTCTTGCTTTTAGGAAAAGTATAACACACACACACACAGTCTTATATATACAAACGATTGTAAGATGGAAGAATGGACTGTCTTTATCTGGTTCCAAGTCCTAAACTTTGTTCTTTTATGGAGTTAAGGATATTCAAATCGGGCAAAGGATGATAACAATTTCAACTGTTGGAGTCCCAAACACCATAAGAAAACTGGCTTCTCACAAACTTCAATCTACATTGGCTCTCAGGTAACACTTTCAGCATGCTAGTTCCAATAATACATACACTGATACGTTACACTTTTAATTTACAGTCTGTCTACGTTTGGTGCATTCTAATGTCCATTTATGTGCCAACTTTCACCATCAGCTTGCATGCTCCAAATCAGAAACTTAGGGAAAAAATTGTGCCGAGTGCAAAGTCATATCCTCTGGATGCAATCATGAAGGACTGCAAGCACTACTTCCTTGAAACCGGTAGACGGGTATCCTTTGAGTACACACTATTAGGTATTCCGCATTTTTTCAAAGATTCCCTTTGCAAGGTGATGCATGCAACATAATATGTAATGCTAATATACTCTCTGTCTCTCGCTCTCTCTCTCTCTGCAGCTGGAGTCAATGACACAGTTGAGCATGCAATAGAACTGTCAGAGCTTCTTCATGAATGGGGTCATGGTTATCATGTAAACCTGATACCTTTCAATCCAATAGAAGGTTCGGAGTACCAGCGTCCCTTTAAAAAATCGGTATGCCTCTTCAATCCTATTGTGGATCGTTAACCACATCTTTACCAAACATCTTGATCTATAGCTAACATATCCAGAAACTGATTTCCTTGCACAGGTTCTTGCGTTTTCAGCAGCTTTAGAGTCTCGTAAAGTCACTGTTAGTGTACGTCAAACACGGGGACTGGATGCAAGTGCAGCCTGTGGGCAACTAAGAAATGAGTTTCAGAAAATTCCTTTACCTGGTGGTGCCCAAGTCCAGCAATCTGAACTAGAGATGGCAGTTGCTTCTTGACTCCCTTAAAAGTACCTTGATTTGAGGCTTTGCTCGTCCTGTTGTATAACGCGCGGTTTCCTCCCTTTATGTCAGCTCCTAAAGGGTTAAGGTATCCTGAGGGGGCCTATAGTGGTGGCATACCCTGCTGAAATATATTTAAGAGATGTATGCCGGTTGCTTTGAGACGAGCTAAAGTCGATCTTGACATCACCCCATTTAGCATAAAGTTCATTGTTGTGATGAAAGCATTGGGTGTGATAATATGCTTTGATCCATGTGGAGCAGGTAATGTGAATTGTAACGAAGAGCGAGTTCTCCGTGTACATAGCGCAAAGTTTAAAGCTAATGGGTCTACTATCAACTTGTGTAATTTGTTCTTTAGTATCATCTCCAGGTTTCGTGGTTATGAGTTCATTTAGAATGCAAATGTTGCTTCACGAGTCATGAATGTAAAAGAGAATTGCATTAGTATTTCAGTTGCTATATATTTAGTAGCGTCAACTGAGTCGGGCAAAGCTCGGCTAGTGCTGCAGATAGGTCGATCTCGAGTCAAGCTTTTGAAAATTTTCATTCGCGAATTCAAGTACATGCCAAAACTTTGAGCTCGAGTTTGAGCAAACTCGTCGAACTCATAAGTTTAGGCTTAAGTTGTCATTGCAAAACTTTCAAGTTCAATCCTCGCGTAGCTTAAAGTGCTTTTTGTTGTTGGCCGTGATTTTGGAGCTTTTGCAACGTCCTGCATTTTAAGTGACACCAAACTCAGAAAAACAAATTTTAACGACCCAAACACCACTCTACACTCTCCATACCCCCACGACCACTCAATCACCGCTCCACCACTGTCGCCGCTGCTGCCGTTTCATTCTCTCACACGAAAACTCGCACAACACACGCTACTCGACCTGCATTCAAAAACCTGACATCCTAATTTTTTTTTTCTCCATCTGAGTTACAAATTTCACTGCATTGCTGCTGGTAAGAGTGGAAAATTTATGTGTAGAGACGCGTGTGTGTGTGTGTGGGAATTGATTGATCTTCGGTTACATTTGATTTGCTTTCACTAGTTTTTGTTGAGTGGATGCGGTCTTTCATAGACTGCGTTTGCTTTGTTTTCTGTGTTCTGGAAAATCCCTCTCTCTCTCCCCCACAAGGCTTGAGAGCATTTTCTCCTTTCCGTTTTCTGTCGGTCTATTTTCATAAACTTCAATTATAAAACATAATGTAATAAACAAAAAAAGTTAATTTTTTTATAGTATAAATCGATAAATAAATATAAAGAATTTATATAATAATAGAATATGTTCGATTTTAATATTGATTCTGGTATAATTACATGTAAGAAAGTTTTATAATATTGATATTGGTATAATCCATAGGACCAAGATATATATGAAGCAACTTTGGCCATCCACTTACAACATTATACACTTGCAATTGTTAATCAAAATCAAAAACTTTTAATATTGAATTGATATAATTATTTTGATTTAAAATACAAGAAGTGGTCAAGTCAGAAGTGGACCAAGAATGGAATAGCAAATCAGGGCTTAGAAGTAGTGCCACATCATTGATAGAAACAAGCACAACTGGGCTTACCAAATTGCATAGTGCACGAAACACTAGATAGCCCAAGAGGTTTTGCGCAATTTGTGCATGCTTTAATTCCCACCCTCTCGCACGCAGTAGGATAAATATATAGGCATGTTTTTGCATCAACCAGCAACAATCCTCTGTCATCTGCGCACAAGAAATTTAAAAAAAAAAACGTAAATACCACATTAATCAATTGGGATTTATACGTACAAAACTCGAAGTTTGAGTTAATTACAAAAAAAAAAAAATCTAACTATTAAAATTGAAATTATGACCCCCAATATTGGCAAGGGGTTTTTGGTAATTTGGCAGCTAACTCTTGATACTATTTGTATGCTAGATGAAAACTTCAGTGGTGGTAATTATAATTTCGATAGAAATATGGGACTTTTTGTAATTGGAACAAACCTAAGGGATTTCTTTGATAATTATCTCAAAAAAAAAAAGACTTCTATATCACACGAGATTCTCTATTTCAAACCGTGTTTCATCTCCTATTCCAATCAATGGATATATGCTACATGTAAAGATCACATACCAAGTGTATAATTAAGGAAGTAATTTTATATGCATGACATAAATGTGAATTATTGAATATGAGATGAAATACCATTTTGGAATAGAGGATCCTATCTGCTTCTGTATAGGTCTTGTTTTTTTTTTTTAATGGTAAGTATGCAATTTATAGGACTTGCATTTTATTAATAAATAGAAGTAATATGTCCATTTTTTTATATACAAAGTAATATGTCCAAATTGATCCTGCCATTTTCAGTTCTAATCGTTTGCCTCATAAAAATGCTACAACAATAATCTATTTCAATGTAATACTAATTCTATTGCAGGTAAACACTATAAGAAAACATCTCTTTCACTTATGAAGTAATTCATCATGAATTAAATAAATCCATCCCAAAATTGTATTATGTGACGAGCTTTGTTCATAATAAATTTATTAGTAAATACTTTGCCATTGATTATTACTCTAATTCTATTTCATAAAATTCCATTAGAGATTTGCTACATATATCTAATATTTGTAACGGAATCTATTCATCATCAATTTTTCATTAATGGACAGCGGAGGGTGATGTAGAAACACCCATACCTGAAACGACAAAGGCTAGAACAATCACAAACTAAAACGTTGCCGAAAGCTTTAACATCTTGACTGAAGGTAATTTGGTAACAATATGTGATGGTCCTTGGAAGTTATGTTTTTTTATATAGGGGTTTAACAAAAATTACGGTTTCTAAAATTTCAGCTTTATTTTTTGGAGTTGTAGGGTTAATTTGGCAAGTTTATCTTCAAATATTTTTAGAAAAATATTTATCTTGAAATATGATGCGAAGCTATACAGTTAAAAGATTTGAAGAATTTGATTTCTAGATTTGCATGCCTAATTATCACAATATTGATGAATTTTATTTAATCAAAGTACTATTGGTCATGATTTTGATCTCTAAAATTTCATAATTTAATTAATAGAAAAATGAAATCATTTTTGATTTATCGTTTTTGTATTATTTGATAGCTTTTTGTATTTGATTATGGGGTGTAATAGTTGTGTTGATAGTTCTTCAAGTCGATAATTGATTATGTAATTTATTAGTTGTACTTGAATAGGATAATTGATATAATCCTTGAAATGTAAGATTCCTAAAAGTTACTTAAAATAATTTTACAAATCTAAAAGATCTATAAAATTGATTTAATCTAATCTATCTATCTATATATATATATATATATATATATATAAAACAAAGTCCACTTTATATGTCCATTAGTTGTTTATATGCACAATGAGGTGAACAAGTTATGCTTTCATTATTTTGGCATGTGTGACATTTTCCATATTTACATTTTCAATCTTTAATTCACATTGAAATCTTTCTATAATTAAAATTGTCTAATTCCATTACTTTCAAACATATTTATGTTAAAAAATCCTTAAATTACTCTTTATTACTTAATTATTTTTTTAAACTTAATTTATAATTATATCCAATGATTAGATTTTGTATGATTAACTCTTTATCAATTAGTGCAAATTTAGTATCTATCTATGTATATATATAATGCTTTGTATATATCTACTATTTTAATATAATCTAATATATATATATATATGCTTTGTATATATCTACTATTTTAATATAATCTAATATATATATATATATATATATATAATAATCTGCACCTTATGTGTCTATCTATTGGTTATGTGGATAATAAAGCGGACAAGTTGTCCTTTCATTATTTTTCCATGTAACACGTTTTTCAAATTTACATTTTAACACTCTAATGTACATTAAAATCTTTCCATAATTAAAATAATTTAATTCCATTATTTTCAAGCATATTTATATTTAAGTCCTTAAAAACTACTTCTTAAATTATTTTCTTAAATATAATTTATAATTATATCGATTGGTTAGTTTTTCTATTATTAACTCTTCATCAATTAGTGTAAATTTTTAACTAGATTGTGTGTGTGTGTGTACATATAATTATCTTTTACCTCCACAGCTTTTCCTTGATCAACTCCTATAAAACTTATCATAATTACTATTTTAGACTCTTTGATTCCTTAATATTGACCCAAATTCATGTTAGCCATTACACATGAATTTGGCCAAATTTCCCAACAATATGCAATTATCAACTTTTATCTATATGTATGTCTCAATAATAATAATAATAATAATAATAATAATAATAATAATAATAATAATCATCATCATCATCATCTAATCGAATCTAACCTAATCTATATATTTGAAATGATGTCCACCTTATGTGTTAATCTCTTGCATACGTGGACAATAAGGTGGACAAGTTATTTTGGCTCTATTCTGCCAAATATATTTATTTCCTTAATTATGTTGCATGAATATTTGATATAAGTTTTAAGTCATTAAATTCATTATCTTAAAGCTTTTTAATTTCTTGATTTTGGCCCAATTTCATATCAATTAATTGAATTCTTGAAGTACATGTATCTATCAATATGCATTTTAAACGTTTTAATTCCTTGATTTTTTTTTCCAATTATATCAATTTTTCCGTTGATTGTGTTTCCATTAATTTCAAAAATCATATAATCCAAATGTTTTAGCTCATGCCACGATATTGGGCCATCAATTCTATAATCATAGTTTTGCGCAGAATCATTTTTCAAATCATGCACACATACTATGTTAATTTAACTTTTTAACTAACTTAAATTAAATTACAATTGATTTAATTCCTTAAACTAAACACATAGCCCTAAAACTAAAATCATAAATTCATAATAAACATATGTGAAACACAGATTCACATCTATATCTATATCTATATCTATATCTATATCGGTGTTTGGCCGCAATATTTCAATTTTAACTAAATTCTGAATTCTTAAGATTTTATTTTTTTATCATCAAAAAATAATTCATTGGTTGTTAGCTACTAATTTCACATTAATTGCACACTTAGTATTCCTAAATTTTAGGAAATAGTTTTTTTAATTAAAGTAAATTATCACGAGTTGTCAAATTTGAAATAAAGTAAATTCATAATTATCTTTTTGTTCATAAATGTAATACGTAATTATAGTTAATTATTTTAAAAGTTGTGATTAGCTTAAAATCATGAAAATTATATCTATCTATTCTTAAAAAATTATTGACCTTCCTTTTAATTTATTTTTGTTCAAAATGTAGAGAGTACACAAACACCAAAACCAATACAGGAAGAACAAAAAGTGAAGACGGGTGATACTTTTATTCGTGGCTAAAAGTGGCGTGGCTAAATTTAACCGCGGACTTTTAATCAATGCTTCACTCAACCACGGATTAGCCACGGCCAGGCCACGGATTTCCAGGCATGAACATTAGCCACGATTAGGCCGTGGCTAATAAACATGGTCCATATGTGTCCAAATTTGGCTACTTAATCTTGAAAAATAGCAAGCCATGGCTAGTCCATGGCCATTAGCCACGGTCTAGCTGTGGCTAATTCGTATGAGCATGCCAAATTAGCCACAGTCTGGCCATGACTAATTTTGCTAGTTTTCGACCGCTTACTGCCTATTTTTTTTTTACGACCAACCTGCTTCATGTTTTTTTTTCAATCAAAACCACAAGCATTCACAACAACGCATCATTCATGCCAGCCATCCATTCAAAATAAGGATTACGGATCGTCCAATATGAATTATAACATGAAGTAAATTACAAAGAGTTAAATATAGAAACAATACAAACCGCAGTAGTTAACGCCAATGTTTAAAAGTCATAATAAAATTAGCAACGTTATAACAAAGTGTCAATGTCTACCAAGGTCCAATACCATCATCATTATCATCATCATTGTCATGTTGTCATCCCGTACGTCATGTCGTGGAGTGTGCTTGGAGGTGGATTGTTGTCCTCCCGATGAAGTCCCACGAGAACCCCTCTATTGGCTAAGGGTGGGCTGCACATGTGGTTAACCAGCTGACGAGTGTGGCTAATTAAGCGAAGAGATGAAATTGCCCTGAGTCAAACTTTGAACGCTCTGAAGCAATGCATGGAGTGTGTGCCACATCTCAGTCAATTCAAAGGATTGTTTCTTCTCAAACCTCTTAAACCTTTGTCTCAACTTAAGCATCGATGGATCCTCCCATTTCAGGGGGGTAAGCATAGTAGCTTGAAGTCCCTATACTACAGGATGTTCCACCTAGTACTCCGTACCACCGACCTTTCTTCGGTTTAGTCACTGTTTCCTTCCATACCTATAAATCCGTGAATATAGTTATAACTTCTAAAATGTATCATTCCTATCTATCTATATATAATATTAGAATATGAAAGTCAAGTTATTTGACTTACATCGAGCTTGGATGGTCTAGGTAGGGGCGTACCATCAGCAGCTTGAGAAGGCGGTTGGGAATTAATATCGTCACATTTCTCCTTAAATGCGTTCTACAAAATTTCAGGTTGAAACATCAATATCAAAGTCAAAATATAAATTTTAAAGTTGAAGCATAATGAATATTCACAAAGGAACGGTCTACCCTCTCATCAGACTATTTCAACTCCCTATTTTTGTCCTTATATGAGTAGAGATGGTGAAACGATTGATCCACGGTCGGATATTCCCCGATTTGAGCTTCCAATAATGAGAGATTTAATTTTTTAATATAATATGAAAATGCTATCACTATCAATCATAATTTTGAAATAAGGATGAAATACACATACTAACCAACTCGTCGTTGTGAGTGAGGTGAGATTTTGAACCCTTTTGTGACCCGTCATTTCCCTTTCACCAGAATCCGAAGCCCAATTAACTTTGTTAACTGCGCTTTTTTTAAGAAATCGGGTAAGCCCCATTTCTCTTGCAGCTCCTGCCATGCGTTATCACCGATCCACTCAGGCTTCTTATTTTTATGACGAGCTTTATTAAGCTTATTCTTTAGGAGGTCCGATCCCTTGTGCTCAAAAGTTTTCCAAATGGAGTCATGCTAGTCAGCTCTCCAATAGTGCACTTTTTATACAATGAGAAATGTACAACTAAAAAAATATATAGGAAAATTTATATATATATATATATATCAATACTTATTTGGAATTCGGAGAACCACATGTGTTTAGTATGTATAGGGACTTCTTTCCACCTTTCTTATGCCCCTGTATACACGTTTGTGAAAATGCAGGTGATCGTCCTGATGGTCTCCGATGCATGATTGAACCTAATGAATAGAAAACATATTTAAACAACAATCGAGATTTGAATAATTATATCTTAAATAACGTACAAAAATAAACTTACTCATGTCACTGCAAATAAATAACTAGCTTTTCGTCAACTCTAGTATTATTGAATGTCTCAGTCGGCATATAATCACTGTTCGGCTCATCTTCGCTATGGACAGATGTGTGATGATGAGAATTGTCATAAGAATCATCCCGAATGTGCAGGTTTATCATAGGGGGCATGTAGAGGCCACGTTGGTTGGATCTTCCTCCACTACCAGTGACCTTCTCTTTGCCTTTTCTAGAACATGTCATCTGTATTTATAGAAAAAACATCGCACAACAAGTAACCTCTTCTACATTCATAACAAAAAAATCACATAATCGTTAATTTTTAACATTTCACATTACATAACCGTTAACGTATGACAATTCACATTACTTAATTGATCAATTAACTATAATACAACATTCAAATCAAACCAAGCAAAATATTTTTTCATAGTAAATTGTAGTCTTCTTTATCTTTGTCTTTATCTTCTTCGTAATCACCATAGTGAGTTATATTTTCATTATCCTCATCATTATCTTCAAACTCAGAGTTCAATTTTTTTTCCTCGCCAGTTCAATCCATTTCATCAACTTCTACATCATCATTAACCATGTGCATAATGTATAATTGGTTGACCTCTTTTATAGCACTCGTACAATCAACGAGGTTACCCATCGGTTTATTATCAGTGATACCATTTTCTGTTCCGGATGACTCTTGTAACGGGTCATGAGTACTCTCTTCATTCACAACTCAACTTCGTACTTGTTTTGATAACAAAACCGCCATTGCAATTTATCCATTCTTATATCGGGATAAGGGATGTAATACATTTGAGATGCATGTTGCGCAAGTATGAAAGGGTCACCTTTTGGGTATCTCTCATTAATTTTTATTTCAACAATTCCATATTGTGGGTGTACCTTCATACCCCTATTAGATACCGAATAAAATCAGATATATTTAAACATCACAACCTCTTTTTGAGGCACGCCGAGATACTCTAACTTGATAACTTCTTTTAGTATACCATAAAAGTCTGTACCTCCATCACTTATGACACAAACACTAAAATTGAAGGTCTTCGTATGTGGGTCATATCATTATCCATTTACGTAGAACCTATTGAAGGTCTTGACATTCTTCATTGGATCCCAAGTCAAATCAAGCAAATATTGATTTTCAACATTATTTTTTGGATTATGTACCTACATATAAAAATATTTTCAATTAGCGTATTTAATTAAACATATTTTGTTTAAACCACACAGTGTTTTTGAAATATATAATTAATTGAGTGTTTATGTTGTATAATGTAATACTTACATAGAGTTTATACCATTCAACAAAATTATTTCCAATGGATTCCTCAATCTCTTGATCACTTAGATGCGGCCAGTTGTATCGAAAGACTGACCTATACATCCTACAAAATGTTAAGAATTTGTTAAAGCCACCTACATTACTCTTAACACATTATCTACAAAATGTTAAAGATAGTACTTACTCAATGATGGAAATTACTTCATCATAATTGATGAGGGTACATATAAAGCAGCTTTGCTCCACTCATCATTAGTCAACAAAACGTTTCTTGTATTTTCTTTTTGGCTTACCAGATCGATTGAATACAACCAAAGTGTACGATAGCTCATCATCAGAAGAGATGTTGTGCTCATTACGATGAGATCTCATACTTTGGTATGGATGTGACTTTCAAAATAATAAGGTGAAAAGTACGACAACCCGTGATTTAAATATGCCTCACATATTGATCCTTCAACGTTTGCTCTGTTTTTCACCATTCCCTTTAAGTTATGTAAGTACCTAAAAATTAAGTTGTTTAAACTTCTTAAAAATTTGAGTTCTTAATAATTCAATTTAGCATATCAAATTTTATATTCATAATAATTTAATTACCTCTTGAAAGGATACATCCACCGGTATTACATGGGACCACACATTGCTGCTTTAAACAACAAGTGTACAGTTAACTGCTCCATTGAGTCAAAAAATCCAGGCGGAAAAATGTGTTCCAATTTGCATAAAATGATTGAAATGTTGCTATCTAATTGTAGTAAATTTCTCTCACTTAACTCTGTTTAGCACAATTCTTTAAACAATTGACTTATTTCAGTTAATGACTTCCAAACATTTTGTGAAAGTGTGTTTTATGCTATTGGAAGCAAACATTGCATAAAGACGTGACATTCATAACTCTTCATACTGTGCAAGTTAGTTCTAGATTGATCAACATAATTTTCCAAATTCAATGTATAACTGTCAGACATCTTCAAATATTTACGCCAATCGCATAATTCGCGCGTTGTTTAACATTTAAAGTGAAAGTGGCTCGCGGTTTCAATACTTTACTGTTTGACAAATATTGTAGATATAACTCCGGACGCTTGTAATATTCCAACAAGCCAAGTCTAGCCTTCTCGTTATCATTTGTTTTGTTTTTAACATCCATTATAGTGTTTAGTATGTTGTCGAAAAAAGTTTTTCAATGCGCATTACATCCAAATTATAGCAGACGTGATTATTCTTCCAATACAACAACTCCCCAAAAATGCACTGTTTGGTCAAATAGTGGTCAACACTGGAACCTGTTATTTTTAAGTGTCTTACAAGCATATTGGCTACTTTTGGCAAATGACGTACAAAATTCCCTATTCGAGAGGGAGGCACAGATCGCTCACGTCTCACTCTTAAGAAAACATCTTTATTTTTTCTAAAACGATGAGTCTCAGGCAAAAACTGCTTATGACAGTCAAACGACGTTGTTTTCGCACCATGCTTCAACTTAAATGATTTTGTATTATGCATGCATATTGGACATGCCAGTTTTCCGCACGTCATCTACCCCGACAACATTCTATATGCAGGAAAGTTATTAATTGCCCATATAAGGGCGACATTTAATCAAAACTTCTGTCTCATTAAGACATTGAAAGTTTCAACTCCATTTGATCACAACTCTTTCAACTCACCAATTAAAGGTTGCAAATACACATCAATCTTATCCTTTGGGTTGCGCGGCCCAAGAATCAAACATGTCAGAAACATATATGGGGCTTTTATGTACATTTCAGGAGGTAAGCTATAAGGGTTAACAATAACTGGTTTACAAGAATATGATTTTGATGTTTGGTTGAAAGGATTAAATCCATCGGCACACAATCCACATCTAGTATTTCTCAGCTTGGCGGCGAAGGATAACAAAGAACACCAGGCTTTGTTGTGTGCTCTTGATGCCACCTCATTTGTTCGGCTAATTTTCCAGAGGCATACAATCTTTTCAATCTTGGAATTAGTAGCATGTAGTGCATTCTTTTATAAGGAACACATTTAATGCTCCCTGTACAAGATGGTTTAAATCTAAGATGTTGACAGAATGCACATGCATCTAAATGTACATGTTCTTTATAAAATAGCACACGCCCCTCAATGCAGCAATCAATTTTTGTAGATGTCAGTCCCAATTTTCTCATTAATTTTTTGGCTTCGTAATAATTACTGGGGACATGATTGTCAATCGGGTTTGACCTTTTTAAAAGTTCGGTCATTCTATCAAAACATCCATGTGGCATGCTATAATTTGATTTCAATGTCATCATTGAAAAGTGAGTGATAATTTTATCTGTGACTCACATCCTGACCAGAAGGGACGATTCGCGGCTTCGAATAAGTCATAAAATTGTTGAGCTTTCTTATTATGAGGTTGTTCAACAATATGACTCATTTCAGCATCATTTTGCTCAAAATTCTGCCGTGGCATATTTTCATGAAAATCATCTTGATCCATAGCATCATAGACCAATTATTTATAATTTCTTAACCCTTTTGTAATATTGACATGATTGTAAGTACATGGACCAATGATGTCAATATTTCAATTTTTTGGAGCAATCTCTTTATGTGCAGTCCAGTACCTATAATTTGGTTGAAAACCATACCTCAAAAGATCATATTTTACATTATTAGTATTCTTGTATTTTTCATTTTCACATTTAAAAAATGGACACCTAAAACAATTGTTGTCAAGTTTGCATTGTGGTTGTGAGGTTGTAAATTCAATAAATTGACTCAAATCCAGAAAAATTCATTCGTAAGGTCTGTTCGGCCTGACAATAACCGATTGTACATCCAATTTTGACTCACACGAATATTATTTATTTTCTGTAACAAACATGATTATGTCATTTACTCAATACTGAAATTCATATTAAACTCTGCCAACAAACGTACATATACTCGACATATATCAATGAGATCAAAACATATCTCATAAGCAATATATACCATCTTACAAACACGCATCTCATATTTAAAATCATTATTCATTAACAAGTTCACTAAAATGTCAATAATATATAACATAACACTAACATGTCAAACATAACTAATACTAACATCATTATATTAACATATGAAATAAATTCACTACAAATGGAAAACATAATACTAACAAAATTATCTTATAATAAAAAATCACCAAAAATATAAAACATCAATAACATTATTAATAACATATAAATGTACCAATATTCACTAATCTCAAACATACCTTAAATTTAGGAACTTCCAAAAACTATGAATATATCAAACCTAACAATAATTTCAAAAAATCACAACAAACAAAAAAAAAGTTAGAAATATTTTTCAAATTAGAAAACAAAAAAAAATTAATTTGGGGGGGGGTGGGGGCCCGAGTTTGGGGGAGAGAAGAGGAAGGGTGGGGGGTGGGTTTGGGACTGGGGGATATGGGGGGGGGGGGGGTTGGGGGGCCGCACGGCCGTCGCCTCCCCTAGTGCCAGCTGTCACTGGAGGCACCACCGCGTAGAGGGGGGCCGGGGGGGAGATGGGGAGTGGGGGGACGGGGATGGGGATGGGGATGCGAATAGGGGTGGGCTTGGGGAGAGGTTGCGGGAGTAGGCTGAGCCGGAGAGGCATGGGGTGGGATAAGGGAGGGGGAGCACGGCGGTTGTCGACGTGGAGGCGCCGTTGCACGGGGTGGGGGGTTACCTTTGGGAGGGAAGAAGAAGAAGAAGGGAAAAAAATTTCCAAGTATAGGCTATATACAAAAATTTAACCACGAACTAGCCATGGCTAAAGAGGCCATTGATCTGTTTAAGACATGGTTTGGTCGTGGCTAATCTGTGGCAACCAGGCCACCGGTCTGTTTTAGCCATGACCAATATTTTTTTTTATTTAAGCCGTGGCTAATCCGTGGAAATTTTATGGTTATGCATGGTCAGACCGTGGTTAATCCGTGTCTATTCAATTACGTTACTATTTAATTATTTTATTCGTGCTCGATTTAATATGTTCTTTGAAGAGAAACGTGTTAATTTGTTTTCTTAAGTGTTGTATTATATGCAAATAACTCTCATTTAATTTTCTATCATCAATGGTAAAGACGTGTTTGGCACGAACCAGGCGCGCCAAAGGAGCTGTTTGATTAAAGAACCTATACTAAATAAATAATTTGATACTTGCACTAATAAACTTGTACAGTTAGATAATTTGAATATGTTAGTATTATTGATTACTCTTAATAGCATATATATATATGCTATTATACTATAAGCAGTTTGATATTATGATACAACAATTACTATTATGATAGTAACAATACTTCTATTTTTCCCTTACTTTATTGTTGTTGAAACTTATCATTATTTGTGGTTTTATTTTAAAATATAATATATAAAATGTATAAGTTTAGAGCCAGTTCGAACGCTTGAACACTTATTTGTAAGCTAAAATTTGCCTCATAACTCAACGAGTTTTGTGGTCAAACTTAAAAAGTTGAGTTTAGAACGAGTCTTGGCTGCGCTAGCTTATTGAGCTTGGGAGTCAGCCCAACTCATCCCACAACTTTAAGCCCTGACGCCTTCGCGTTAGACCCAGTTATATTGCGCTGAGCGTAATGCACAGTCGAGTGCCAGCCATTTGATTAGGTTCGAACCCACTTTTCTAAGATTTTATCCTTATCCTTGGGATCGAGCATCGATTGAAATGATTCAATGGATGGCTCATTGAGCTAGATATAGATGAAATACATGTCCCATTACACCCCCCCCCCCTCCCCCCAACCAAATTGTTTCGGAAGTTTTCTCCTCATACAGCTGAAGAGGAAATGACTTTGATTTGAAGATGTGTACATGTATGCAACTCTTATAAGTTAAACGATAAATGGGCTTTATAAGATCAATTAGACTACGATCTCAGTCTCTCTCTCTCTCTCTCTTTTATCTTTTCTCTCTCTCATGTTTTTGTGAAAATGAAAAAAGAAACATTTTGTGCTCATTGATTAACTCCTAAAGTGCTGAAAGGAAAAATCTTTTACTCAATTTGATTTACTGAGTGGTCTTTATTCCCGTTTGTTTCGTTTAAAATTCTATTTTGGTTCTTAGTCTGATATAGCTTATAATTTATAAGCCAAATTTTAACCAAGCAGTCTCACTCCAAAGGGCGTATTAACAATCTAATTAGGATAACCGTTTTGTGATTATTATCATAAGCTCTCTTGCTTGGTAAGTTATTGTCAGCCTTGACTTGAGGAAATTATCTTTTAGAGTCGAAATTATTTTGATATTCCACTTTTTGTCTTTAATATAAAGTATAAAATAAAAGTTCTCCGACTCAGACTGAAACTTAATCAAGAGAAGATCGAGAGATTCTAGTCCAAACTAGCTTCAGCTGCATCAGTGATGATTATGTCACGAATAAATTATACTGATTGATTATGTGATTAATTGATATATATATATATATATATATATATTAAAAAGAGCGATTAATCACATTACACGTGTAAACAGGAGTCTGAATTCGGATTTTCTGAGAAGATGACCTAAAATATAATATATTTACTATGTTGAGGAAAAAATGAATTCTTTATTAGTCACATTGTTAATCACTCAGAGAGAAACTGAAGCTTGTTAATGCCAAAAACACAAATAGTAAATTTGTAATTGCTTGATAATTTCAACAATCAAACATTGGAAAATGTGACGTTAATTTGCAGCAATCAAAAGGATGAGGGGACGCTCCTTGGAAAATATTGTTGATCTTGACAAGAATAAAAATGTTGTTAAAAAGTCTTCGCCATGTCAATAATTGAGATTATGTCGAGATTTTGTTGAATATTATATTAACTACCAATGTTTCATTTTTGTTATTAGTTAATTAATATTAGGTGAGGTAATTATTAGAACATGTGCACCGCTAATCTTCATCAATTCTCATAACTACCGGGAAAATTAATAGACATGCACGATTAGCATTTTCTATTTTTTTTAAAGGATATATAAGTAGGAAAATGATTTTCCAATATTTTTCTATTTTCTGAGAAAAAAACGTTTTATTCTTTTATGCATTTTTTTTCCTTTTTCTATAATCGATTAATTAATTTCGGAAAAGATTGTAAAGGTCATGAGTAACATTTTCCTTGGGTTCCATTTGTTTCCATGTAGTATAAATTGATGAATTACCAAATAATGTAAACTCTAAACAAATTAAGTATGTTTCATTAACCGAACAGAAAGGTGTTCTAAATCTTACTTAATTCAGGGTTTGTTGACTTTCGTTTGCCGAACATATATCTATGCAATATTGAAGTGTTCTAAATCCAAAATTACACTCTAATGTTTGCCAAGATTGTATATATCTCGTCTCTTAAAATTAAAATTTTTTGCTCCATCTGGATTATGATATTACACACACACACACAACAAACCGTAAAAAGCACCTTAATTCCTTGTCAAATAAATATACATAGGAGATAACCCTAACATTGTCTACCCCCTCACCACCCCCCCCCCCCCCCCCCCCAACAAAAAAAATCATAATTCTACCATACCTACAAATACTGAAAATACTAAAAAAAAAGAGTGAAATTAATTAATATAAAACATTTCTTGATTGCTGCATTTATATATATATATATATATATATATATTTGTTTTACTTGGATTATAATTCCAAGTCATTAACGTTATTGTATCTTGTTCTTGTCCTATCAGGTGAGAGGCACTCTTCCAATGGCTTTCTTTTGCTGACAATATTATTTGAGTGATTTTCTTTGCCTTTGCTTCTCATCAAATGTGGCCTTAATTTATTAACGTCAGATTGTTGAACTGGTTTAAGGAAGAACTCTTCTGCCCCTTGCTCCAAACAGCTGATTATTCTTGATGGCACATTCTCAGATGACATTATCACAACTGGGATGTCTTTAAATAATGTCGATTTCTGAAAAGGAAATAACATCAAATATTGATTAATTATATATGCTTTGTAGTTATTTGTGAGTATATATATGTGTGTGTACTGCAAAAACGTACTTCCTTCACTAACGGAATCATTCATCACTAATGTTAATGAAATTCGTCATAGGACATAATTCTTTGACAAATTTTGTAACTCGATCATCACAAATCAGTTAATAAATGTCTCGTCTCTATTGTTGATTTAATTCTGTTTTAATATAATTCTATTAGCAAATCTATCACAAATGTTTAATACTTGCGAATAGATTCTTCCGTCGCAAAGTTTTTGTTAATGAAAAGATGCTTTCTTGCAGTGATATAGTTGTAATCAAGAAAAGGGTTTGGGGGATTTTTGTATACCTTAACTTTTCTAAGAAGATCATAACCGGTAATCCCGGGCATGCAGTAATCTGTGATAATCAAACTTACTTCCACTTCCTGCAGGATTAGAAAAAAATTATATAAGATATTGTGATCAGATAAAATATATTTAGTTGAAAATTATAAAGTTTTTGGAAAAAAAAATTAATATTAGAATTAATGATTTAGGATATATAAGCATACTTGACGATGACGATTCTTGGCGGTAGGAGCTGAATCAGAATCTGTGTCTATATTTCATGATCATCAAGCAACCCTAAATACTCTAGAGCCTTGATTCCAGAATCCACCGCTGTAACTGCACAAAATAAACAACACATAATTAGATTGGCAATTTTGTCAAAAACAGAAATAGTCAAGAACCTTAATTAATAACCATATAGCTATCTTTCACACACACACACACACACACACACACACACATATATATATATATTTACGAAAAGAAAATTCAAAAAAATTTCCCTCCCAAGTAACAAAAATGCCCTCGAAATAATTTTCTTTTTGGCTCCGTCCCTGATAATAATGGTTCGAAAACAAAATGTGGCACATTTGATGATGCGATTTCTGCGCAATTTACCTTGATAAGAAGAAGTCTTGAGAAGCCTCTCTATCAACTTTCTATCAATGAGGCTATCGTCGACTGCTAGAACGTGAAACTGTGCGGTTTCTGTCGCTACTTCACCCATTTTATGTATCGTCTTGGACTCAGATCGTGTTTCGAACAACTTCGATAAATAGAAAGAAAAAAAAATCGTGACGAAAATGAGTTCAGAGGGCTCTGAAAATGAACAAAATGCGGATTAATTATGAGTATTTGTGACAAGAATGAGGGGATAACGCAATGTTATGTATGTGTGTGTGTGTGTGTGTATATATATATATATATATATATATATATGAAGAGGGGTTGAATATTGTGAGGAAGAGATACCAAAAAGATTTGGACAGTTTGGAAAAGGATCAGAGATCCCACCAGATATTATTGAAAATCTTCAGGATTCCTTAAGTTGATTTTTGAATTGTGAAATAAGCAATGAACTTTCTTATTTATTATTATTTTTTTTTATAAACTTGCCTTTCTTGGATTTAATTTTAAATATGTACTTTGGCTCTTGCATTAAAAAAAATAGAGGGAAAATAGATTCTTTGCCCTTTTGACAAGGCTAAGGCTACTATAATGTTTGCCCCTTGACCTTTTGTTTAAAGTATATTATTAGGGTAACATGCTTTAAAGTAATATCCCTCCCCATGCACGTGCACTCTAATTTTGACTCAAATTTTATTTCAATACAATATTATAATATATATTATTAATATAAAAATTCTTGTGTGGATCGAATTTGCGTATACTTATCATGTAATTAATGTTTAATTAAAAAAATTATTTAATTATATGATAAGTGTTATTCCAATATTACTTACTATATATGTTACTTATCTTTTATCTTAAATTATAAGTAGTAATCATTGGTTTGGTAAATTTGATCTTAATTCATGATTATGAGCTAATAAGTTGTTTGGTCATGTAATGATGAGTGTATCACTATGGCATTATTAATCCAAAGGGTTCCCCATCATTAATAAAGGGATATAATTGGCTATTGCATCATAATATCGGAATTTTAGTTTTTCAAAATCTATGCTATCAAACTAAATAATTAATCTCAAGATACGATATTGAAAATGATATATGATTATTTTCCAAACTTTTCAAAAAATAAGTAAATCAATTAGATGAATATCTAAGTTTGAGCTTTGAATTTAACATAGGATGATTTTCTTTCCCAAAATGCCATAAATCTGCAATTTTGCATCACTGTAGTATACCTTCCTTAACTATATAGTGATAACCTTCAAAAAAGAAACCATATAGTAAAAATCCTCCCTTCTTAATGGTAAAAATCATTCGTTGTGATTTAATAAATTTAAGTTATATTTAATCTATCTTTTCAATATATAGATGGTGGTTATTTAGTATGATACATTGCATTGTTCTTTTCTATCTACTTATTTAATTGTGGGATCAATTAGTATTTAATTTTGTCCTTATATTAAAACGAACACGGCACAAGTAATATCCCCCCCCCCCCCACCCACCCCCACCCCACAACACACACACACACACACACTAAACAAGTAAGAAGAATGGACAAATAGAAGATAAAGAATTTAATGTCCCAACAACATAGTAAATACGATCAAACAAGCAATTTCAAATTGTCAAATCATCATATATTTAGTTCAAGAAAACACACACTCAAAATACTAATTTTTACACTTGACAAAATCAAAGATATAGACCCACAATACCTACGATCCTCAGCTAGCACGCTCTATTCTTATTCGTGTGTGTGTGTGTGTGGTGTGTGTGTGTGTGTGTGTGAGAGAGAGAGAGAGAGAGAGAGAGAGAGAGATGTACGCCGATTCACAGGTTTTCAAGGTCAAATATATCCAAAGTTCTTGTAAAATTTCGCAGTTCCCGATTAGGCCAACACTAAGATATCTATATTTAAACTTGATCATGTTGCCAGCTTAACTAATAATTAAGGGGTCTAATCGTGCTACGTGTGTTTCATTTCTTTTATCTAACCCATTTTGACTATGTGCCCTACTTCATACAATTGTGTTGGTAAAATGTACATTGATAAGTTGGACTTTAGATTTTTCCAATTTCTTTGGATCATATTATTAAAAAAATAAATTCTTGTTAATCCCTTTATAATTGCTCTAGGTGGTTGAGAAAAGCATTTGCTGGTTCGTAAAATGTATATTCAATTCTGCCTACTTATTTGGACCATATTGTTAATTAGCTATTGGTGATCAAATGTCACTCTAATTAATCTCTTATACTTTATTTGTATCTCCCTTTAATACACTATTATAGTTGTTAACATATATTACATCTAACAGTTATATCTAACTAGGCGGTCGAATACACCCTACAAGAAAATGAGTAAATTAGTACCAATATAACAAATAATAATAAAAAAAATTGTGATTAATTATATACATTTAGTGACAACAAAATTATGTTGTCATAAAACATAGTTTGCGCAACATCAATAGTGGCAGCATGGTATAAAAGAAAACAACATAGTGCAAAATTGATAATTAGTGACACACCTATGGTAATAACTTGGTGACAATAGAATCTTGTCACAAAATCCTAATGACAATTTTTTTTATCACCAAATTGTCACTATAAGTATCTCACTAACTATTAATGGTTGTCACTAAAATATTAATTTTTGTCGCCATTGAATGCGTATTGTGACAAGATAAAAATTGTTGTCACTAAAAAAACTTAATTAGTGACAAATTAGAAGGTGTTGTCATTTAATACAATTATTGGTGACAATTTTATATTGTCACTATTATTTCTTGTCATTAATATTATTTTTTATTGTAGTGACACTCGATGCATGTACAAAATAAAATAACATATAATTAATTACATATTTAAAATTTGAATATAAAATTAAAATATTTATTGAATTTTATACATGATTATATACGTTTGTAATTATTTACAATGTATTTTAGTAAATTTATTATATAAAAATAGTTCAAAATAAAAATAAAATTATAATATTAAAAAATAATTAAAAAAAGGTTAAAAGAAATAATAAAAGTGACTTGAAAAAATATATACTATTTAATTTTGATTATATTGATGTTGTTTTCTTTTTCTTTTTCTTTTTCTTTTTAGTTACAAGCTCCTTTCTTTTTCTCTTGGTATTTATTGACCAGGCTAAGTATTTATCAATTTTATTTTTATCTAGCTAGTGGAATATATAATTCATAATTCCATTAAATAGTAACAACATAAGCAGTGACAGAGCGAGTTGGGGGGGTGGGGGGGGGGGCGCGGAGTGGACGACAATCCCATCCCACCCCCTTTTTTAAAATTCATTTTTTTGTATATATATTTATTAGAATTTCAAAATTTTGAACCCCCTCCCCCCAGTGTAAAATAAATATTTGACTTTTATTTAAGTTATATAATAAAAAATTTATTTTTTTACTCTATTTTATTTTTGGTTATTTATTTTTACCTAATCTAATTTACCATAATAATTAAATTCTCTCTCTTTCTCTTTTATTATTCTCTTCAAATTAAAATATTAAAAATTCTATTAGATTTTACTCTTCTCTTCTATCCTAATAAAAACACAAAAAATTTACCAGAAATTTTCGTCTCTCACAAATCCTACAATGTTCAACTTTTTTTTTTGAAAGTAACGTACAAGAAAGTATTGTGTACTAATTTTAAAATTTATACATTATTTATTTCTTTTTTTTGTAATTGATTTTTGTTAGAGATTGAATCTTAGGATTGTTGATATGAATCTTAATAGTTGTTCAATATTAAACTTAATAAGTCTTGATGTTTATTTGTTGGGTTATTGAACTTGAATGAATCTTACTAGTTTGACAATTCGTCATATATAATTGGGAGTGATTTGGGGAATGTGATGCCGAGAACAAAAAAAAAGATATTTTTTGAGTTTTTAATATATTTTTGATTGTAAGAACAAAGAGAGAAAAAAAAAAATCTATTTAAATACTTTTTGAGTTTTGATTGTATATTATTATGTGGCTTTATGTCAATTTTATTTATTATTGTTAAAAAATTCTTTGTTAAGTATTTTTTAAAACAATTCATTATCTACTATATTTGCTTCTTTTAAAACAGAGAATACTTGTTATATTTTTTAGTATCATTTTTATATATTGTTTTGATTATAGCGCTCGTTTTATTGTGGCATTTCTAATTGGTCGTATATACATAAATATGATAATTTTTGTTATTTTATATGTTAATAGTATATAAAACCCGTATATTTATACATTTAATAACTAATGATCTCGAAAAAATTTCGCAACACCCCCCCAGTTAAATTCTTGACTTCCGTCCCTGAACATAAGATAATCTATATTATTCATAAAAATGTATGGAGGCCGGGTCTAATAACTACATTTGATCTCTTTAGTCTCTTACATATTTTCTACCATGTCTTACATGTGGTTATGACAAGTGCATTACATCATTATCTATGCAATTTTCTTTTCATAAAGAGGGCCACTCACCCCATTGCAAGTGCATAAAGAGAACGAACATTAATTTATCATTTCTTTAGATTATATATATATATATATATATATGTGTGGGTGTGTGAGTGTGTGAATCTTATATCAAAAAAGAAAGAAAGAAGATTCCTTGCCCAAACTAGTGACTCCACTATGGCAAGAAAGGAAACAAAAAATAAAAAAAAAGAAAGAGAGAACTCAAATATGGATTTTATTGACTACACTTTTGGCATTTGGCATAAATTGGTAAACTTCACTTGAATTGTGAAAGACACATAAAGCTTAAGATTAATACTTTCACATAATTTTATATCCCCCTGGCATAACATGCAGTACTATTATCTTAAACAAACAATATATATATATATATATATATATATATATATATATATTTTGTTCAATTAAGGACGAGAAAGAATAACAACCATGAGGTATATAAGTTTTAAGGGAAAAATTAATTAAATTAAATATAATGAAAATTAATTTTCAAAAAAAAATTACAAGTTCAAAATGAGAAAATTATATTTGGAGAAAAATACTCGGTGAAAATAATGTTTGTACGAATGCCTTATTAGTTAAAGTTAACAAATCAATTTTACTTTAATTTTTCCGGTAATCTATGTTGGTCGAAATAATATAATTAGGGATGATACCGGAATACACTTTAGAGATGGGTGACTAAATTAAATGGGTGACTAAATTAACATATTTCAGAGATGACGAACAACAACAAAATCAAATTAAACGAAAATTAGATATAGAACCAAATTGGCATAAAAATATTTCATGGTAAAACTCTCTACCTCAATTAGGTTGATACTTAGTTTCTTTTGTCAAATTAGACCAGTGGTTTATTCATCTTAGAGAGAGAGAGAGAGAGAGAGAGAGAGAGACGTGGCTTACTTTAATTGGACGAAGAAGACATCAAATCTTAGTACAGGAAAAAAGAAGAAAAAAGAAAAGAGTATCTAGTGATGAATTACTTGAAGAAGGTGTAATTAATCAGAAAGATTAAGATTTTTTGTACAAAAAAAAATAAAAAGAAAGGTTAAGATTTGCCATTGGAAAATATATGCAGATTTGATTATGGCAAATCAGATATAGGGGCACTTATTTTCACGAAGATTTGCAAGGACGTTCAATATGAAAGTGTTTCTTGGTTTTGCCATAAAGTACACCCACTTACAATACTTGTTTACTTTATTTTATTTTATTTTTCCTTGTTTTGTTAACTATGAGTTGGTGCCCGCACAGAGGTAACGTCATTGGTTATGTGTGATTTTATTCCAAAAATACTAATTTTTCAGAGACTGGTATTATCTAAATCTTTTAATTTGTCAGGACATAAGGAAGATTATTGAGAATGTGATATGGATGGCCACCCACAATCGTATATCACCGGGAGGAGATTTTAAATTT
>CM047878.1:6628301-6657877 GCA_026212405.1 Petrea volubilis
TTCCTAACTAGTGTGAATCCCTAAATGCATTTTCAATTATCACTGGGAGGAAAACCATTTTAATTGCAATGCAACCATTCTGCATGAAATCCCTAGAACAATGGGTTTCGCAGGACAATAATTGTAAAACAAGTGGAATTAAAGCATCAATTCTCTGAAGTAGTAAAATATGGGTGACTTGTGTTGAATTGTGTTCTTTGCAAGAGATTTGTGTGCAAAATAAGCTATTTGGTTACATATTGGTGGGCCACAAAGTTTAGTTAAGTAAATTTCTTTCTTAAATGGGCTAAATGATGGTGGGCCATGAGTTCGCTCTATGGGGTCATCAAGACTAAAATAAATGAGTAAATAAATAAAGCAAACTACTTATCTTCGAATCATGGGCGATTGATCAACCCTCCCCGCCAAAAGGCACATTCCTGGTTCTCAGACGTATGCCTTGCAAAGTGGGGTCCATATTCTTTGCGCCCAGCTCTAGGCATTTTCAGACCACCTGCATGGCATTACCGGAAAACATCTTTTACAACAAATGGAGTATTGGTTTGTTAAGTTGGATATGTTATGTGTGCATGACTGGCGACTGCTGAATGATATTCATTGTATGGTTTTGTATATGTTTTACCGTTGGCTAAGTGGCTAGCTTCCGTATCTTCAATGTTGTGATAGGATCTTAATTATTGCCTTCTTGATTTGTAAATTACACGATAGGATCTTTTAATAAGTGTCTTCTTCATCTGGTAATTACAGCTTGCAGGATTTGAGTTAGAGATTGTCAAAACACATCTGCTGGCCATGCAAGGAAACTAGCAGCCAGTGTCGATTTCAGTACCTGTCCTGATGGTACATTTGACTTTAGTGCTTTGTAACTATTACTGATACAGTTGTACTTGTCCATTTGAGTATTGAATCCATTCACTTTCCTTCCAGGTTATTATATGCGTTGGGGGTGATGGAATCATAATGAGGTTTATATGAGTCACTTCTCTTCCTTGTCCATTTGTATTCTTTGGACCAGGGCAAATAGCTCGCGCAGTTGATTATATCCTATGATTGCTGAAAAGTTTTTGATTCAGTTAGGTTTAGCGCATTTTGAATGTTGCCCTGAATCTCTTGAATATTAAACTTTCTGAATTGTGAATTTAATGCTCATATATTATTGAGTGGTATGTGGTACTTTTACAAGCGGGAGCTTGCAAATATCCTACCCAATTTGGTACATTGGAAGATGAATTTGAACTGAAAGCTTGCTTCCTTAATCTAACTGCAAATCTAAATCGTATTTATTGATAGTTGGCATAACTTTTGTGTTTCTACGAGGTTTGAGGCCACATGGTCTTATGAAAAAATCTGACTAATTGTCCCTTGTATTTTGTTGGTGTTTAAGTAATATATATTGCACTGTGCAAGCTGCCTATTCTTTTACCTCATGCATAAATCAGTAAAAGTCTTAATATTTATGTTAAGTAATTAACTGAATGTTGCTGCTTTCATACCTTCCACTGCCCTCATGGTCATCTCCACAATGCAGGTTTTGAAATGGTTTACTTAGCAGAGACACCAGAAAGAAGCAATTTCAATCCCTATTGGAATTATACCTGCTGGTTCTGATAATTCATTGGTCTGGACTGTTCTTGGGGTTAGAGATCCAGTATCTGCAGCAATAGCAATAGTTAAGGTAGCTGTTTTGTTTTAGCTTTTGTAATTTTGTTTTAGCAATAGTTAAGGTAGCTCTATGGGGTGGCGTATGAACTCAGAAGATCAGCCAAACACCCTAAAATTTTGAAAATTAAACAGCCCTCTGTACGTGATTCTACTTGTTATAGAGCTCTGGCATTTGATTTCCTTCTGAAGCCTTATTTTTCTTAAGCCAACTAATCCATTAAGATTTTGCATCATTCAATAACTACCATGCTTAATTTGCGTACTTTGTGGTCGGGTAATATGGCCATTGAATTACCAGGCTCTTTATACACATGTCACCTGATATCGGCAATGGAATACTTGCCACATGGGGTTCTTAAGTGTCATCTCATGAATTCCAATGCGAATACGTGGAAATTGTCTTTCCATTATAGAGTCTCTCCATTATAGCTTTTGACAAGTTGAATTTCATTGGTTTATATGTGAAACTCCATATGGCTTTTTTCAGTTAAAACCATCTGCAGCATTCATATGTATTTTGTGACTTGATATTGTTAAGTAGCATTGTTCATATCAGCCAAAGCGCATCTCCAATTCTAATTTGGCTGTTTTCAGGGAGGTCTTACACCCACTGATGTTTTTGCTGTGGAGTGGATCCATACTGGAGCCATTCACTTTGGGATGACAGTTACATACTTTGGGTTTATCAGTGATGGTAATTCATTAGCACTTAGTTTGTTACCCATTTTAGATACGGGATGCTGGCAATTGTAATATCCATTTGTTGAAGGCAAAGTTTGAAGTTTGTTTCTGGTTTAGTTGAGTCTAATTGTTTTCTAGGAGTTGCTGAGCCTTTACTGCAGTGGTAATCATTGCTTTCTTTTGACCCAAACTATGATTTTCTGGTCAATTTATTGAATTTTATTGGGTTCCAAATAATTCTTCATAACTTCATCCCATGTAATTTGAGTTTCATCCGTTGCTCTACAATTACAAAGTATTAGTTCTGTTGAAACTAAAGCCAGGAGAATCTAACAGCCTCTTGATAGACTTTGCTATCTCATTTATATCAGTCCACCTTAACATTCCTATCTCGTATACGTGATAAGATGTAAATCTTCTTACTTATATTCATCTGTCAGTTCCATGAAGGATTTTTGCTCTATAGGGGTACTCGTATAAAGTTTATGTTTCAGTTTAAACATCTAAGCAATGTTGGAACAAGGATTTTGGTGAGGAAAAGTAGAAGGAAAATGCGAAGGATCAAAATTAAGCAAAAGGTATTATCATTTGAAGCAACAAAAAAATTTTCCTTCCTATTTTCCTTACCAAAATCCAAGAAACAAATGTACATTAAATAAAAATTGGTGATGCATAAATTCCAGTGGCCTCTTTACTCTTAATATCAGCTTAATCCTTTAGCTTGATTTCATTTTTATTTTAATATAAATTTTCTTGATGAAGTGGTCTGACTGATTTTATTATGCCTTTGCTGTAGCTTTAATTTATTGCAAATCTTTTTTGATTCCTTTTGTTGTTTGGGTGTTTTTATTTGGTGGGGGTTGGGGGGGGGGGGGGTGACTATTGATGAGGTCTACAATAAATCTTATTTGGGTTTCGCTTTCTTTGCAATGATTCCTAATGCCTTATTTCTCTACTTGCTGCAGTATTGGAGCTTTCGGAGAAATATCAGAAACGTTTCGGCCCATTACGATATTTTGTGGCCGGTTTCCTCAAATTCTTGTGCTTGCCAAAAATACAGTTATGAGGTGGAATATCTTCCAGCACGAAGAGAAGCTGGGGACGGTGACATTATAGACATGTCAGAGCTCTACACTGACATCATGCGGAGATCAAGCAAGGGAAGGCCTTCCTCGTGCCTCCAGCTTATCAAGCATTGATTCAATAATGACCCCCAGTCGAATGTCCGGAGCAGACGTGGACACTACTTGTAGCAGCACTGAGCCATCAGAATACGTGCGGGCCATAGATCCAAAATCAAAACGGTTATCAGCCGGACGAAGCAATGTGACCTCTGAACCAGAAGTTATCCATCCACAAGTCCCTCACTCGATCACACCAAACTGGCCCAGGACAAGATCCAGGTCAAGGAATGATAAAGGTTGGACGGGATTGACTAATGATCCTGTTAGGTGTTCTTGGGGAAATACGATGACAACAAATGACAAAGAAGATATCTCATCGACTTTGTCAGACCCAGGACCCATTTGGGATGCTGAACCCAGATGGGATTCTGAGCCCCATTGGGACGTTGAAAATCCTATTGAATTGCCGGGTCCGTCAGAGGGTGGCTCTGAAGGTGGTGGTGGTGGCGGTGGTGGTAGAAAGGAAGTTGTCCCGAAGTTTGAAGAGAATTGGGTGGCCACTAAAGGTCAATTTCTTGGTGTACTGGTCTGCAATCATTCTTGTAAAACTGTGCAGAGTTTGAGTTCTCAGGTGGTGGCTCCCAAGGCAGAGCATGATGACAATTCATTGGATTTGTTACTGATTCGTGGAAGTGGACGACTGAAGCTGTTGAGATTTTTCTTACATCTACAAATGGGTAGACACCTTACCTTGCCATATGTCGAGTATATTAAGGTAAATATGCATCTCCAAATCAACCTACCCACTCAACCCGCACCCCCAACCCCACCCCAGAAAAAAGAGAGAAAAAGGGACAGGAAACAAGATAAGAGATAAAAGAGAAGAAAGGAAGATATAAAAATAGATGCATCTCTAGTGTTACATGAAGTCTTCACTCAAATTTAATTCAACTTTTCAAATTGCACAAGGATGATATTGTCCAAGTCTCTTGATAAATTGTCAGTTTGTGTGATTACATATAGCAACAAGGGAGGATGGTGTAATGAACCCTAAAATTTATGACTGAGGAATGTTGGATTGTTACGTGTTAGCACCTTAACTGATGGAGGGTGATTAATAGTTTCTGTGCTCCCCCTGTTTTACCGTGCAAGGAATATGGTGAATATAGAGTTTTGGATTGCTCATAGGCTATGCTTATGTTTGACCTGCAATTTTACTGAATGCAGGTAAAGTCGGTTAAAGTTAAACCTGGAAAGCACACGCACAATGGATGTGGCATCGATGGTGAACTATTTCCTGTCAACGGGCAAGTGATCTGTTCATTGCTTCCAGAACAGTGCAGACTTATCGGGCGGTCAACGGGTTCTGACAAGTGATTACTACATCTTATCGTTTGCATCATTCGAAGGTTTTATTCTCCATTACACTTATGGTGATGCAAAATGAGGAGGCAATAGTTTACCTAGAGATTTCATTTTCCTCCTTTTTTCGACAGTCTCTGAAGGTCCCTGTAAATTTTTTGTTGCTCCATTCTTTCTAAATTAACTCCTCTCTATCATCACATGTAATGTTGCCGGTTGCCGCATATGTGTGCTACTATGTGCAAACTGGCTTTGTATTGAATGTAGTCTTGTGACTCCTTTTATCTATCTGACAAATTGTTGTGCTGTATATCAGTAACTGTTTCAGAGATCTTTATCCTTGTGTATCTACTCAAGTGCCTGATCGTGTGTATAGAGAACAATGCGTGGATTGAAGGAACTTTTATATTTATGTGTTGATATGGGGGAGACTACTTGATATTCAATCAAATTCAGTTTTTGTTCCAAGGTTGGATTTGCATTTTGTATGGTGCTTTTTGGAATTTCAAATTTATTGTTTTCGGTGTATGCGCGCCTACTCGTGTGTGTATTTTAAGGTAATATTTTATTGGGATAATTACAAAAACCTCCCATGAAGTTAGATCTAAATACAAAGAGCATTGTGATATATCTAGCTATCTACTTCCCGTGATGTCATTTTTTTTGTGGTTTCTAAGGTAATATTTTATTGGAATAATTACAATAACCTCTGGTAATGTTGGAAAAAAGGCATTCAAATTTGGATTTTCTTTTCCTTTTGTTTTTCTCAAAAAGCATTCAAAATAAATCCAGTTCTAAGCCTGAATTTCTGATTTATTTATTTATTTGGGTGAGAATTTATAAGGCTTAATTGCTTGAGATCATATCTTCCAGTGGAAGCTTAATCTTAGACTTCATAGATTGGTTTTCATGAAATTGAAATTATAATTCTAGTCCAATTATTGAAAGTTGACTCAACAGATTGAAAAGGATGGTGATATTGAAGGGTTTGGCGATCCACCGGTACGTCCATGCACCTTCGATGTGACGGTTTTGAATAATGTAGAATTCCATTATTTATTTGCAGTTTGTAACAACTTGATAAGGCAGCCACTTCTCCTAGGGTGTGCACAATTTGATAAACTAGCAAGTCGTATCGAAATCGAAATCGAAATCGAAATCGAAATTTTGGTACAAATCGAAAATCAAACCAAAATTTTAGTTTAGTCTTTTTTAATTTTTTTAAAAAAATTTCGATATTCGGTTCGGTTTCAGAACGGAATACTAAATTTATATATACATATATCATTTTTTTTCACATATATTTATATTTTTTATATATATTTATATACATACATATATATCTTTGTACATATAAGATAATCATTTATGCTAAAAACACATTTTCAAAATAAGATATTTTTATGAATTACTCAATATTTTTTTTAATTTTTTTTATTTTTTAACCAAATTTTGGTATTTCAGCACAAATCTGAACCGGACCAAAAATTATTTCGACACATACCTAAAATTTTGATTCGGTCTTTGGTACACATGTTTGGCCTACCGAATTTTCGGTACGGCACATACCAAGCCGGCCGAATGCACACCCCTAGTTCTCACCACTTGGCATGTCAATTTGTTCACTGAACTGAATTGATGATTCTATTATTTTTTTCATTTATTCATTTTAGATTAATTACAATTTAATCCACTAAATTATATGATATTATAAGTTGTACCCCATTTTGTTTTAATAGAATAACTATATATCGTAAGGAATTTCGTAGCTAGAGGAACACTCTTAACTATGTATATATATATATATATATATATATTATATACTAAAGGATGATGATAATGTTAGAGCAAATTTAAGAGAAATATATTTTTTACCCTCCTCATTAATACTCATGATGGTGTCAGCTTCTAGTATTTTCCATATGTTCTCTCGCAATCTTATTATGAGTCCCTTATTGGAAAGGATATTCTTGTTCTTTTAGTGTTTGTGTTTTTTTTTTTTATCAAAATTTAGAAAGAAAATCAACAAATTAATGGAATTTCCCCTCTCCCTTGGAATCAATAGTGTATTTTGAGATGAAAAAATTATTAACTTATTATTTTATTAGTAGTCAAAATATGGTGGAAAGGAACCAAATAAAAAAGTGGTGAAACAGCAAAATAAATGTGAGATCTGTGTGCAAAAGAATATATTAAAAGAATATGAAGGAGAAAAAATGAATTCAGATTAGCAAAGTAGTTTGTCACTATCCACTACAAAATTAGTTATATTTCATTTTAGCTTTAGAATTAATTTTATAATAAATATTGATGGTTGAAAGTTGAGCGCATTCAAGGTCGAGCTTGAAATCGAACTCATTTCCCATAGAACTTTTCATAAATCTTGAAATAAAATGATTTTTGATATTTGATATACATAGATTAAAAAATTGAATTATTATAACAAATGTTTTGGATATCTATGCCAATACTATATATAGTTTTGATACTTATACTTGTATAGCTTATATTATTTTTGATATATTTTAAAATAAAAAAACAAAAATTAAAGCTCACGAACCAGCTCGTGAGCTCTTAAACATTTACTTTCAGGTTCAAGTTCAACCCGCGAAGAAGTTAAAGTTCAAAAAAATGGAGTTTGAGTCACGCGTAACTCAAGCCAGCTTATTGAGCTCTTGAGTCGGCTCATCTCATCTTACACCCCTAATTAGCCCCATCTAACAATTACA
The DNA here is from genome assembly GCA_026212405.1 of Petrea volubilis. Classification (NCBI taxonomy): domain Eukaryota; kingdom Viridiplantae; phylum Streptophyta; class Magnoliopsida; order Lamiales; family Verbenaceae; genus Petrea; species Petrea volubilis. Next base: position 6,635,860 of record CM047878.1, read on the forward strand.
TTTAGTGCTTTTAGTTTCGGCAACTATTTTTTCTTTCTTCTCTCACTCTTCTCTGATATTATTATTTATCTTTTTATTCTTCGCTCCCCCCTTTCATATTCCTATTTTTGATAATCGTTTTTTTATATTTTTTAATTATTTTTACAATCATACAATTTAATTTTATTCCAAATCAATTATTCTTAATTTCCATAGGTGTAATAAATATATTAAAAATGGACATATAAAACTTTACCAAAATTTGTTAATTTTATACTATTCAAGTTTAAATGCATAATTAAATTACATGTTATTATTATTTTGACACACTGTGCTTTATCCTTAGATTAAAATTTGTAGGACAATTAACACTAAATACATAATTGAGGCCCAAAGTGAAATTCACTCTTCGTGTGTTACAATACTATTTCTACCTTTCAAATCGAAAATAAAAATCTCGACCAACTTTTTTTTTAACATTTTCTTCCCACCAATTTATGTTTTATGGCCACGGATTTCTTGGACTAGTGGCAATAAAGAGGTCACGTGATCAAAAAAATCACAATTTTTTTTTAATAAGTTAAAAATATCACGAGTTTGATTCTCATTTCTCACATATGTGGATTTGAAATTTTCTTTTACTTTATAGTAAGTTATCCTGTTATATTATTTAGTGGCTTTTTAAGTTAAATAGTTCATTTTTCTTATTTGGATTTATAAGTTGCATCTATCTATTTGTTTGAAATATACTCAGCCGCTTTATATATATATATATATATATATATATATATATTGTTATGGATTTTAGTATTTATTTATGGAATAATTATATCTAGTACCCCTCTAAATTATTAAAACTACAATTGTTCCCTCAAAAATTTTCAATATTACAAAGAGTTATCTCAATAAAATTCATAATTATAAATACCCCTTATTTGTTGGTTATCCGATCAACTTTTTCTAAACTTCCAGTTTTACCCTTTATTTCTTTATAATAAATAGGGATAATTATATTTAGTACCACTTTAAAGTATCGAAACTACAACTGGACCCTCAAAAATTTTCAATATTACAAAGAGTTATCTCGATAAAATTCATAATTACAAATACTTTCTTATTTGCCGATTATTTGGTCAACTTTTTCTAGACTTCCGCCATCATAATTACAAATACCCAATTATTTGCCAATTACAAATACCATGCCGCCCTCATTTCTCCATCTCTCTCCCTCCTTCAATCGATCTTCTCTCTCTCCCTCCCTCCCTCTAGCTCTCTCCCTCCCTCCATCGATTGCTCTCCCTCCGCCCCCCCCCCCCCCCCCCCCTCTAGATCAATCCTCTCTCTCGATCTCCCTCTCCCTCCCTCTCGATCTCTCTTTCACTCTCTCGCACGCGGGCAGTGGGTTTAGCTGACGACAGTGGCGAGCGGTGGGCAGCGGTTTGTGTGTGTGTGTAATGTTTGTGTATGTATATATATTATATATATGTGTATATATACATATTTATTTTTATATTTATATTGCATTTATACAAAAATAGATTAACATGGAAGAAAAATGTATAAAAATAAGAGCAAGGGTAGATTTGGATTTTCAAAAGAAAATTTACTGACGTCGTTATATTATGATCGGGAACCGATTGAGTCGAGGATATTTGTAATTATGAATTTTATCGATATAATTTTCCGTAATATTAAAAATTCTTAGGAGATCAGTTGTAGTTTCGATACTTTAAAGGGATAGTAGATATAATTATTTATATGGAAGAAAAATATATAAAAATTAGGGTAAGATAGATTTAAGTTTTCAAAAAAAAAGTTACTTATATCATCATATTATGATTGAAAATCGATTGAGTAGGGAATATTTATAATTATAAATTTTAATGAAGTAATTTTTGTAATCATAAAAAAAAAAATTTAGAATAATAGTAGATATAATTATCCACTCACACAGTCACACTTGCCTTCTTCTTTTCTCAGAATCCCGCATATTGGGAGAAGACAACGACACACTGTAACTTACTTTGTTTTTTTTAATCATTATCTGTGTTGGCTCTTGCACAGAGAGAGAGAGAAGAGCATCCATGGCGGCGTCGGCGGCAGCATCTCCTCCACTGATCAAAGTCGTCGCTCTCTGCGGCTCCCTCCGCAAGGCTTCCTGCAATCGCGGCCTCCTCCGTGCCGGTAATCCCTCTTCTCGTCTATCTACACCCTGTTCTTTTTTACTGTTCTGCAAGGGGAGTGTTGCAAATTGTGCTGGCTTGATTGTACCCTACTCGGGCAGCGATGGAAGTTACAGAACCAGTAACTGTGTGTGTCAGTGTGTGTGCTTTTTCTTTTAATGGAAAGTATTTGAATGTCCTGATTTGATTTGTTGCATCAGAGTGTAGCACTTTCTGCTTCTATTGCGGTGAGAAGGCTCTAGTGCTTTAAATTCATTTTGATGTTTTGTTTTGATATTTATCTTCTCTTGTTGAAGAAATTGAAAGTGTAGATCTGTATACAGCTGAGCTATTCCCCTTTTTTTTTTTGGGTGGTTTGTGTTGCTGCGGATTGATGGGTACTTAGCTATGGAAATATCGAAGTCAATTAATGGTTTGGAGATCGAGTATGTGGACATATCACCATTACCATTTCTCAACACGGATCTTGAGGTAAATGGAACGTACCCACCCGCTGTGGAGGCTTTCAGACAGAAGATTCTTGCTGCTGATAGCATACTCTTCGGATCGCCAGAGTACAATTACTCCGTTGCTGGTATGAAAACTTAATGAAACTCGTTAAAAGTCTGTGTTGTATGTTGATTTGGACTTTTATATCTGGGTTATACTCCTTGAGTTTATAGTGCATTGATTTCACATTTATATGAAGCTCATCATGTTATACTAGTGGTGTTTCTTTGCTAGTTAATAGAAACTTGTAATTCAGTATGTTGTACTTTTCCTAATAATGAATGGGAGGTTCCAATGAGTTCCAATGCATCTATGCTCAAGGAGAATTTGAATAAACTTTTGGAGTTGGGTAGTGAGGATGTAATTTTTTTTTCCAGTTGAAACTTGAAAGATATAATTTGCTGTGTGTTTCTTATATAAGTATGTTTTGCTGGGGTTTTACTAGTTCTGTTTGGTCATGAACCCCTCCACCGCCCCGCAATCCACCAATAAAGATAACCACAGAGATCAATTTTTAATATCTTTGATAATGAAATGAGGGATTTTGGGAGTTTTGAAATACAGGTGCCTAATTTGCTGCATTATTTCTAGTTTCAGAGAACTTGTCATGCTTCATATCTTGCCTTTGTTTTTTCATATGATTTAATTTGTAAAATATAGAATTTAAGGACAACCATACAAACAGCTCCATGGCAGGGGACTTTTATCATGATAATGCATCAATTACTGCTTTATCTTTTTCTTAGCAATGTCATTCAAGAAGCAAAGGAAAAAGTAAATTATAACTAGGTCAGGCACTAATGTTTAGGGATCATCTCTAAAAATAGGAGCTTCCAAATTGATTTTATGGAGAGAGTTTGTTATATTAGTTCTGTTAAGAGCCCACATATTTTGTTACCATGACCAACAATGCCATCATAGCTTTACACCAATTATTTGACTTGCTCTGAGGTCATTATTCACCAGTCGCATAAGCAGATCAAACTGTGTCTTGCTAAGCTTTTATTTTAACTGTCCATTGCACTAGGACCTCTGAAGAATGCAATTGACTGGGCATCTAGGCCTCCAAATGCGTGGGCTGATAAAGCTGCTGCAATGGTGAGCACAGGAGGAAGTTTTGGTGGGGGGCGATCACAATATCACCTCCGCCAGAGTGGTGTTTACCTTGATCTTCATTTCATCAATAAGCCTGAGTTTTTCCTACGTGAATTCGAACCTCCTGCGAAATTTGATAGTGATGGCAACTTGATCGATGAGTCAGCCAAGGAGAAGCTGAAAGAGGTTCTCTTATCCTTGTATGCATTTACACTTCGCCTCCAAGGTAAGTGTGCTTAGTTTGTTGCTCGGGGTGGCTTTTTTATACCCAATCTCATAAAGCGTGAAATTGCGTTGGTTTGAACGTATATTAGTCAAGTTTAATCTTCTTTGTCACGTTGTGCCCCTTTGTTGTTGCATTAGATGTTTTAGAGACGTGATGACCTTATTCTTGTATAATGTGGATTGGAATTTTTCTTCATCAAAGTAGAAACTCCGAACCCCTTGAATTATGGGATAATTTTTCCTAGGGATTTTTATTTATTCTTGAATATTTCTTCACAAGTGCTATGCTTTGCAATTGGAGTTCTCCTGGCATAGGTTTGCGGATTGTGAGGAACACACTATGACACTATATCTATTTATTCTATTATATAAAAGGGCAATACACTTTATGAACTAGTTTTGGTCTGATTATTTTTTTGGTTTGTCAATTTCTTTCTTTCTTTTTTTAATTTCTCTTTCCTCTGACACGGTCTTTTTATTTTCTCTCCTTTTTTCTCTCTCCTCTCTATCATCTTTTATCTCCTAATATTCTTCAATATAATGTTTTTAAAATTTCTTTATAGTTGTTTTATTAGTTTTTTATTTTAAATTATTTTATTTTTACTTAATACTAAGTTTATAAATCTATTAAAAATATTTTGATAGTATAGATACTACTGGATACTAAGTTATTAAATCAAGTTATTTATTTATTATGAACACACATCGGATGTGCCAATATTACTAATATTATATAATATAGCAAGGGGCCGATTGACTACAATTGCTAAATTTTGACTCAATTCTAATTTCTAATAATTTTGAATTTTTTAAGTCAAAAGAAAAAATTTCATTGGGTGTATCAAAATATGTAAATAAATTACTTGATTCATGCAATTAATTATAATGATCCTCAACTAGCAAAATAGGTCGTTAGATGGATGTGGTCTCCAAAAATCAAAACTAAATTTTCAATTTTAAATTTGGACATTCACTCACAATAATGATAAATTCATTAATTATTTTTTTTCAATCGCTTTGGATCACACCAATCGCGTGAATGTATTATATATATATATATATATATATATATATATATATTGCTTCCCTGTGTCTGACAATTTTATTTCAGTCTTTTTTTCCTACCTTTTGTGGTTGCATATTGAACATTTTTTTCTTGGTGTTTATTTCCTTCTTTTTATCTATCTTCTATATTTTCTATGAATATATGTTTTGGAGGATCTCTAATGTCGTCATATATGAACAATTACATTCTAAAATATTTATATGTAGTTTTAATTTTCAATTGAGCATTTATTTTCTGTAAGTCTTAATTTTTATTACTTTTCTTTTGTATTTGACATATCACACTAAAATTTTCTCAAACTATTTTGGTTTCAATTTTAATCTATTTAGTTGATTTATTTTCTTTATGTTTCATAATGATATATTATTGTTTGAATTAACATTAAACGCTCCCATCTTTTGGTCATATGTACGAGAGGAATTTATGTGTTTGTTCAAAAATTCGTAAAACAAACAACAAATGGAAAACATGAAGAATAAAGTAGGTGTTTGCTCAAAAATTAGCAGCCATCAAGCACACTAGGGTGGAAATAGCGGTCGTGGAATGAGAGTTTGCGTGCGTGTGTGCGTAGTGTGGGAGTGCCTGTGTGCAATAGTTTACATAATGTAAAATGGTATAAAAGCATACAAAATGTGCCAATATGATTTCCATCCTAAACGATTGAGTTGAAATGGGCAAACACCCCCTTTAAGATTCTAATTGTTCTATTTGAAGTGAAAAAAACAAGTATGATTACAACTTTTTGATGGTCGATACTGGACCTGATGTGTTATAACATTAAAAACATATTGATATTCCACTTTGAAAAAAGTGGGGTATAACGATGACTCAACAGACATTTTAAAGGAAACCACATTGAGAGCTAATCTCGAGCGGGTGAAAATGACTATGGTTACTCAAACGGTTTTCTATAGTTACGAATTAAGTTGATCTTGATCTTGATTCTACAGTTACGAGTGTTGAGTGTTGACTGTGTTTCTCGTGTGTTGTCCTACTCCTTTTATAGCTTGCCCATTTGAACAAACTATCTATTATTTTGGGGTTGCCCACAATGTCTTCTCCGTTTGAATATCGAGTGGCCCTGACAGGCTTCTCAACTCAAGTCAACACTCGTCCAATTTTTATTTCTTCACTAGTTTTTATTGATAAGTATTTCTATCACTAGTTGATTCTTAGCTTTTTCGTGCAGACAGCGTGTTTTTCAAGGCCTAATAGTATGATATCAGAAACAAAAAAAATACAAAAACATATGAATTACTAAAAGATATAGATTGGGGAACATGATCATAAACAATAGCTATTGATAAATAAATAAATAAAATTTGTCGTACAATTTTGTGTTTTGAAAAGGAGACTACCGAAATCATGTATTAAAGATTTTTGAATTTTAAATAGAAATAATTAACCAATTAAATGTTTTCAATAAAATAATTCAAAGTTATCAGAACATGATTTAAACTCGATAATAACCCAATTGGCATACACTGGGGAGGTTTTTTTTTCCCTAATTATTATTATAGTTAACAAATTTACACACACACACACACATACATATATATATATATATATATATATATATATATATATATAATTTAGATGCAAGTCACATGATTTCATTTTCCCTCCATAATAACCCAATTGGCATACACTATACACATATGCCATGTCATTTGTCACCTCATAAAACATGCCATTTAAAAAATGCTACATAAGAATCACATGCGATTTACTGTCTACGTGAGATTTTTCAGCCAAAATCACCACTCCGTAGTCGGAAGTCCTAAAATTGCAAATTTTTGAATACTTATGGTACCACATTTGTCATCTCCAATTTTGCCTATCCTAAAATTGAAATAGAATAAAATTGGTGTTCTGAAATTGCAATTTTCTCCTAAACACTGTAATCTAGCTATTATTTACGTCTCTAATGCTGTCACTTCTTTTAACAGTTTCAATTTTTCTGACAACGTAGCTGCAAAATTTATTCTAATCTTTGAGAAAGATAGCATTTAATTTGACTATGTACATAGAATGAGTTAAGCGTAAGCGTCAAACAAGTTATAAGGGAGGCAAATGTAATTTCAAACAACATCTGTTAGCTAGTTTAAACAGCTAAGTTGACAAAATGATCGAATTGTGAAAGAAAAGGCAACATTAGGGACGAAAATAAAAAATCGTGACCAGTATGGAGATGGATATTATAAAGTAAAATCCTAATAGTACTAGGACTTTGGTTTTCTATTATAAATATCAAGTGGATATTTTCTTATCACAACTCAACTTCTTGATCATCTGACTTAATTTCCAAGCAACGAAACACGCAGAACGCAGACTCGAAAAACTCGTCTCTGCTCTTCAAGAAAAAACACACGCACAACACACACTCAAAACCTCGTCGGCGCTCTCCTTCTAAAACAACAGAGAGAAAACATGTTTCATCATATTCACCCGTACAACACCAAAATCTTGCAAGATTTTGATTATTTTGTTGTCATTGATATTGAGGCCACATGCGACAAATTAAAAGTTCCTCAACCACAAGAAATCATCGAATTCCCATCAGTAATAGTCAGCGGCGTCACCGGGCAGATCGAAGCATGTTTTCAGACATACGTTAGGCCGACGTGCAACCAATTCTTGACCGATTTTTGCAAAGATTTGACGGGCATTCAGCAATTTCAGGTTTAAATCCACATACATATATATATATATATATATATATATATTATATATTCCACTTCCTTTTAATTTATACGTGTGTGTCTGTGTGTGTATGATGAATGAGATATGTAGCTTCAACACGTTTTTGTTGTTGTTGTTGTAAACATGATGTCTTTTGTGTGTATATCTTATGCTTGAATCTTGATCAAACAGTCTCTATTTTATCTGTCAATCTTGACATGGATATCTTTTGGCTTTTTTGTAATAGGTTGACAGAGGAGTGACACTAAGTGAAGCCATTCTTCTACACGACAAATGGCTTGAAATGATCGGAATAAAATATACAAACTTTGTTGTGGTTACATGGTCCGATTGGGATTGCAAAGTCATGTTGGAATCAGAGTGCCGTTACAAGAATATAGCAAAGCCTCTCTATTTCAATAGGTGTGTATACCATCAAAATCTTAATTCAACATCAGTGTTTTACATATACATACACAACACATTTACTTATATGGTTTATTATTTATTTTTCCTAGATGGATCAATTTGAGACAGCCTTTTCACGAGGTGTTCGGTGAGGCGAGATGTAATTTCAAAGAGGCGGTAGAGAAGGCGGGTCTAGAGTTGCAAGGTCGCCTACATTGCGGCCTGGACGATGCGAAAAACACCGCACGCCTACTTGCTCAGCTCATGCAAAAGGGAGTCAAATTCTCGATCACCACCCGGCTCTACAATGACGTGCAGTATCTCCCAAGTTGTTATTGTGGGGTTACAAGCAGCAAAGGGATGATTCGGAAACCTGGTCCTAATCACGGGAATGTTTTCTTTGGATGTGGGAATTGGACTGCTGCTGGAGGTGCTCGTTGCCACTACTTCAAATGGGCTTCTACGTGAATGAATGCACGTGCCTGTGTATTGGCAAATAGAACAAAAAAATATAACATCGTCGTTTTATTGTACTCTGTTCTGCTAGACACTAGCATATGCATACTTACAAATTTGTAAAAACAATTGTTGGAGTTTAATGCTATGTTGTTTTAGTCAATGGCACAAAGATTTTTAATATGTGGGGTATGAGTGAAGTTCTTCTGTTGCGTACTTACACATTTCGAATTATCTTAATATTGTGTGAGATATCAACTGCCCTGCTGTTCCAGTATCACATACACTCTAGTGAAATTGCGTTTTAATTCTCCTTACGAACCAGGGATGGGGATTTCCAGCTTTTAGACATGGTTTCTACAGTTGATACAAACCAGCGAGGTGAGTGTAATTTTTCATAGTTCAGGGAGGTCTCTGTAATTATATATATACATATATATATATATGTATTTGTGGGGGTTAGTTAGTTTCAAATTTCTGATTGAGCATTTCTTGGTGAATCAGTGGCTGGCCCTGAATAATCTTCACTTTGTGTGTGTGTGTGTGTGTGTGTGTGTGCGTGTGCGCGCTGTCTTGGGCAGCAAGTAGTGCTGCTACAGATTCTTTGGTTGAATCTGTTGTGATGTTGCTTATTTTGCCTTGGGACCATTTATGGCTTGATAGTAATGGAAATGTTTCTGATCTACAATGGGGATTTGCGAAGGAAGAGATTTGGAGAAACAGCATGGCTGTTGAACTTGCCCATAATCTGATTATTGATGGGGAGATTAATGATATCAGGATGAGTAATGAGCAACAAGTCTTTCAGGGGGTAAGTATAGTTTCGATTTTTCACAGGGGGTAATTATAAGCTGCTGAAACTACAGAGGGAGGTAAGTGTAATTTTTGAACACTTGGACAGAGAAATGGGCAGCATATATGTGCGGTGTAGGCGGGGTGACAATTCGAGTGGATTGGGGTTTGGTTGAGATAGAGGTATAACACAAAATCTCACAACCCTAACCTAGTCCATGATCAGTCAAACCCATAAGACCTCAATCCTAACTTAACTTGGTTGGGTTCGTGTCAACCTGGGTCGACCTGTTTTAAATAAAAATTTCAACTTTTCTAATAAAAAAATTAAAGTAATTATAATTTATTAGTTAAAAGTTGATTTTTTTTCCTAATTTTTCATTTGGCTAACTATACTACATATAAATTTTTTTAAAGAAGAAGTATTTTTCCTTTTTTTGAAAAAAAAAAAGCTCTTTTGAATTATTGTACTCAAACGCAAAAAAAAAAAAAAAAAAAAAATTCCGTTTGAGAAATACTTTAAAAAAAAGCCAATAACAAAAAGTACTTTTTAAAAAAATTTTAATTATTATACTCAAACGCAAAATTATTTAGCTTAAAAAAAAATTTATTATAAAAACTACCATTTGAGAAGTATTTTTTTTTAAGTCCATCCAAATAGCTCTTATTGTCTTAAGAGACTAGGGGATACAACCTGTAATGCAATACATCCTCAGTGGTGTGTTTATAACATACTTAACAAAAGAAAGATTTTTCATTAAATAAAATAAATATGAAATCAAACATTGGGTGAACAGAAGAATTAATTTCCGCCCAAGTCAAAAATTATGCTAGATCGTAGATCCCACCAATAAACTTTCAGAAAATATTACAATAATTTAACTTTCAAATTTTCAGGTCACCGGCATTATCCTATATTAGTTAGGATTTCCAAGTAAAATCCTAACAGTACTAGGACTTTGGTTTTCTATTATAAATATCAATTGGATCTTTTCTAATCACAACTCAACTTCTTGATCATCTGACTTACTTTCCAAGCAACGAAACACGCAGAACGCAGACTCGAAAAACTCGTCTCTGCTCTTCAAGAAAAAACACGCGCACAGCACACACTCAAAACCTCGTCGGTGCTCTCCTTCTAAAACAACAGAGAGAAAACATGTTCCATCAAATTCACCCGTACAACACCAAAATATTGCAAGATTTTGATTATTTTGTTGTCATTGATTTTGAGGCCACATGCGACAAATTAAAAGTTCCTCAACCACAAGAAATCATCGAATTCCCATCAGTAATAGTCAGCAGCGTCACCGGGCAGATCGAAACATGTTTCCAGACATACGTTAGGCCGACATGCAACCAATTCTTGACCGATTTTTGCAAAGATTTGACTGGCATTCAGCAATTTCAGGTTTAAATCCACATACATATATATATATATATATATTATATATTCAACTTCCTTTTATTTTATTCGTGTGTGTCTGTGTGTTTTAACTTATATGATGAACACGATATGTAGCTTCAGCACGTTTTTGTTGTTGTAAAAATGATGTCTTTTGTGTGTATCTTATGCTTTAATCTCGATCAAACAGTCTCTGTTTTATCTGTTAATCTTGACATGTATATCTTTTGGGTTTTGTTTTATAGGTTGATAGGGGAGTGACACTAAGTGAAGCCCTTCTTCTACACGACAAATGGCTTGAAATGATTGGAGTAAAATACACTAAGTTTGCAGTGGTTACATGGTCCGATTGTGATTGCAAAGTCATGTTGGAATCAGAGTGCCGTTACAAGAATATAGCGAAGCCTCTCTATTTCAATAGGTGTGTATACTATCAAAATTATTCTCCCTTAAATCTTCATTTAACATCAATTTTATAAATAAACTATCATAAGACATTAAATTATATGATTTTTTTCTTTTCCTAGATGGATCGATTTGAGACAGCCTTTCCACGAGGTATTCGGTGGGGTTAAATGCAATTTAAAAAAGGCAGTGGAGAAGGCCGGACTAGAGTGGCAAGGTCGCCAACATTGTGGTCTAGATGATGCCAAAAACACGGCACGCTTACTTGCTCTGCTCATGCATAAAGGAAACAAACTCTCGATCACCACGTGGCTCAACGATTATATGCAGCGTCTCCCGAGTTGTTACTGTGGGGTGAGAAGCAGCACAGGGATGATTAGGAAGCATGGTCTTAATCAGGGGAATGTCTTCTTTGGATGCGGGAATTGGACTCCTGTCGGAGGTGCTCATTGCAACTACTTCGAATGGGCTTCTACGTGAATGAATAAAAGTGTCGTGTATTGACAAATAAACAAAAATTATAAAATCGTCATTGTATTGTACTCTGTTCTGCTAGACATTAGCATACGCATAACAACAAATTTGTAAAAACAATTTTTGGAGTTTAATGATATGTTATTTTAGTCAATGGCACAAAGTTTTTAACAACATATTTTCTTGTGTTGCGTACTTGTACATTTCGAATTATCTTAATAATGCGTGTGAGATATTGACTGCCCCGCTATTCCAGTATCACATATTCTCTAGTGAAATTGCATTTCATCACTCTTTACAAACCCGGGATGGGGATTTCCAGATTTTATACATGGTTTCAACAAACCAGGGGGGTGAGTGTAAGTTTTCATAGTTCAGGGTGGTCTCTGTAACTTTATATATATATTTGAGGGGTTAGTTTCAAGTTTCAACTTTCCGATTTCACAGTTCTTGGTGAATCAGTCTCTGTAATTTGATCACAATTTTTTTTTTTTTTTTGGCCCTTTGTACAACAGAAAATTCCTATTTTTGTTTGGATGCTTGTCCTGATGGATGTTCGCAGATTTATTGGACTGTCTTGCCGTTTGATTTGCAGCTCTGTGTCGGTCTGATATGTGTAGGTGCTATGGCATCTGTTTTAACGGGCGTAAATGTTATTTTCAAAATCTTTCATGGGGACCCTTAAAATTTTCAGATGTTGTTGTTTGGCAAGGGGGAACATGTACTTTTGTTTTCTTTATAATCTGCTTTGAATCTCTGACAGATTCTATTGGCAAGTTTATATTCTTTATAGTGCATTTCTGGGGGGTAAATGTGATTTTGTTTATCTCTCAGGAGTCTCACTGTAAGTTGTCTATATTCTCAAAGGGGAAAAGTGTAATTTTCATATTGCCATTATGCTTCTGCTGTGTGATGTGGAAAAATTTGCGTCATCAGTTCACTCTTATTAGGGGCTCTTGGGCCTAATTTCATTACCCTTTTATCTAATCCACTTGAAGAGATACAACTTGACTTGGAAACAGCATATGAATATACACTTAGTGCAAAGATTTTCAAGCTAAATGTAGAATTAAAGAAATAATTTTATACATATAGCATGAATGTGCATTATGGAACTGGAGATGAAACATATTTTGAAATAGAAGAGTTTAAGAACATCGTCTATGGTGGTCAATTCTCAGATGCCCTCCATCTCTTCCATGAAATTAACTCATTCCACCACTTGAAACCTGATCATTACACCGTATCAACTGCTCTCACCGCCTGCACCAACCTCCAATAGACTAGCAACTCCATTCAATCCGGGCTCATAATCTTTCCCCATGTTGCGAATACTCTGCTCTCGCTCTATGAAAAATCGCGGGACTTGGTTTCGGTGAAAAGGGTCTTTGATGAAAGAAAGGACCCTGATGTCTATTCACACACTACGTTGTTATCAGCTTGTACGAAGCTCGGCGAAGTTGAATACGCTCGTCAAATGTTTGATCAACTGCCTACTAGAAAAGTGGCTGTTTGGAATGCAATGATAACAGGGTGTGAGGACAACTGGCATGACGAGATTGCATTTGATCTTTTCCACAAAATGCATGTCTTGGGTGTAAAAGCTGATAATTATACTTTTGCTAGTGTTTGAGTTTGTAAAGAATATATGTGTTACAAGTAGGCTTCATTAGTGGAAGTTAGTGGCATAATTCAAGGCTTGTTTAGTGGCATAATTATAGGCTTTATTAGTGGGAGTTAGTGGCTTGTTTAGTGGAAGTCAAAAAGGTTTATTGTCCTTAGTTAGACCTATTGTATTAGTATATATATATGTGTAATGTTTGTCTGAATAATACACCAAGAAACCATAAATGTGTTTTCTGATTACATGGTATCAGAGCCAAATCTAAAAGAATAGAGCTAGGGTTTCGTAGGTCATCCCCTTACAGTACTGCTGCCCTGTTCCTGTACTGTAGCTACTGTTGCGTACTGCTGCCCCTGTCACTGGTACTGTAGCTACTGTTGTTGCTGCTGCCGTGTTACTATTACTGTTGCATACTGTAGCTACTGTTGCTGCTGCTGCCCCTGTTATTGTAGCACTGTTGCTACTGTTAATGTTACTGTAGCTACTGTTACTGCTACTGTTGCTGCTGCTGCCCTGTTACGGTTACTGTAGCTATTGTTGTTGTTGCTGCTGCTGCCCTGTTACTGTAGCTATTGTTGCTGTTGCTGCCCTGTTACGGTTACTGTAGCTATTGTTGCTACTGCTGCTGCCCTGTTACTGTTACTGTAGCTACTATTGCGTATTGTAGCTACTGTTATTGTCGCAGTCCGCCTTGCTGCTGCTGCTGCCCTGTTTCCTGCTGTCCCTTTTAGCGCAATGGAAGAGAATAAAACTACGATTACAGACGTGGTCCCGGTGATGACCAAAATTACTGAACACAAACTTAATGGGTCAAATTATTTGGACTGGAGTAAGACAGTCCGAATTTATTTACGAAGTATTGAGAAAGACGATCATCTCACAGAAAGTCCACCTACGGATGATACAAAGAAGGCGTGGCTTAGAGACGATGCCCGGTTATTCTTACAAATACGGAATTCTATCGACAATGAGGTAATTGGATTGATTAATCACTGCGAGTATGTTAAGGAATTGATGGATTATTTAGATTTTTTATATTCTGGGAAAGGGAATATTTCTCGAATGTATGCCGTTTGTAAATCATTTTATCGGACAGAGAAACATGACAAATCCCTAACGGCTTATTTCATGGAGTTTAAAAAAAATTATGAAGAATTGAATGTTTTGTTGCCATTTAGTACTGACGTCAAGGTTCAACAAACTCAAAGGGAGCAAATGGCTATTATGAGTTTCCTGGCAGGACTTTCCTCAGAATTTGAAGCTGCTAAATCTCAAATTCTTTCAAGTTCAGAGATTTCTCCTTACATGATGTTTTTACTAGACTGCTACGTATTGAAGATACCCCCTCTCCTCAACCTAGCAATGCCTTTGTGAGTCGAAATAACATTGGTCGACAATACAATAGAGATGGTAGTAGAGAACAAGGAGGAAACAATGGATCTAATAATCAAACATTAGGAGGTGCTATATGTTTTAATTGTGGTGAGCCAGGTCACACAAAGCGTTTTTGTAGACGGTGGGGTAAACAGTTTCAAAAGAATCGATCAGCGAATGTTGCGACAAGCTCACCCTCTGAGAAGATCCCAGATACAGTGACATCATCTGAGAAAACCATGCTTGTCTCTGCTGATGAGTTTGCTAAGTTCTCTCATTACCAAGAGTCATTGAAGGCATCATCTACTCCTATCACTGCTATTGCCGAAACAGGTAAACTCAATACGTGTCTTCTTTCTTCCTCGTCAAAATGGGTCATTGACCCTGGTGCAACAGACCATATGACAGGTAATCCTAGTCTTTTTTCTACTTTTGAGTCACGTTCATCGCCTTCGAGCGTTACTTTAGCAGATGGGTCAAAATCTCATGTCCTTGGGTCAGGCACTATTCACCCCACCCCTTCAATTTCCCTATCATCTGTTTTGAGTTTACCAAACTTCTCTTTCAATCTAATCTCTGTAAGTAAATTGACTCGTGCCTTAAATTGTTGTATCTCATTCTTTCCTGACTGTTGTGTATTTCAGGATCTTATGACGAAGCAGACTATTGGTAGAGGATTTGAATCTGGAGGTCTCTACATTCTGGAAACTCAAGTACCTAAAGCAATGGCTTGTTCCAGTGTTTTAACTCCATTTGAGGCACATTGTCGATTAGGTCATCCGTCTCTACCACTATTGAAGAAGTTGTGTCCTCAATTCCAAAGTATAGGCTCATTAGACTGTGAGTCGTGTCAGTTTGCGAAACATCATCGCACTTCATTAAGTCCTAGGGTCAATAAACGAGCTAGTTCTCCTTTTGAGTTGGTTCATTCTGATATTTGGGGTTCATGTCCTATCGTGTCAAAAACTGGATTTAGATACTTTGTTACTTTTGTGGATGACTTTTCTCGAGTTACTTGGTTATACTTTATGAAGAATCGTTCTGAATTGTTCTCTCACTTTTCTGCCTTTTGTGCTGAAATACGAACCCAATTTAATGTTTCTGTGCAAACTTTGAGAAGTGATAATGCTCAAGAGTACTTTTCAAAAACTTTTCAAACTTATATGATTCAGAATGGAATTCTTCATCAATCTTCATGTGTTGATACTCCATCTCAAAATGGAGTAGCTGAAAGAAAGAATAGACATCTTCTTGAGACAGCTCGAGCTCTCTTATTTCAAATGAAAGTTCCTAAACAATTTTGGACTGATGCCGTTTCGACAGCTTGTTTTTTGATTAATTGCATGCCATCAACTGTTCTTAATAGCGAGATTCCATATATTGTCCTCTTTCCTACCAAGTCTTTGTTTCCCATAGAACCTAGAATATTCGGTAGCACATGTTTTGTTCATGATGTCCGTCCCCATATCACAAAGTTGGATCCGAAGTCTTTAAAATGTGTGTTCTTGGGATACTCTCGTCTTCAAAAAGGATATAGGTGTTATTGTCCCAGTCTTAATCGATATATTGTGTCTAATGATGTCACTTTTTCACAAAACACTCCGTTTTTTCCCGTGTTTACTACTTATAGGAGTCAGGGGGCGGAAGATGATTTGTTAGTCTATACTATAACAACAGTCTCTGAGCATCCACTAGTAGCTCCAACACCTGTGGCTCCTGTTTCTAGTAAACCACATATCGTTCATGTGTATTCGAGAAGACAAGAGCCTCCGGATACACGTCCTATACCAGGTCCTTCGGTATCAGATCCTGATACAAATGACCTTGATCTGCCTATTGCTCTTCGGAAAGGTAAACGCCAGTGCGCTTATCCCATTTCTTCCTTTGTCTCTTATAATCATTTGTCATCTTCTTCCTGTTCATTCATTGCTTCTCTAGATTCTGTCTCTGTTACTAAAACTGTTCGAGAAGCATTATCTCATCCTGGTTGTCGCAATGCTATGATAGAAGAAATGAATGCCCTCAATGACAATGGTACTTGGGAGTTGGTTGATTTGCCTGATAGGAAGAAAGCTATTGGATGCAAATGGGTATTTGCAGTGAAATTGAATCCGGATGGATTAGTGGCTCGTCTTAAAGCACGATTGGTGGCTAAGGGATATGCTCAAACTTATGGTGTGGATTATTCTGATACTTTCTCACCAGTTGCTAAATTGACTTCTGTTCGATTATTTATTTCTATGGCAGCTACTTATAATTGGCATCTTCACCAGTTGGATATCAAAAATGCTTTCTTACATGGTGATCTTCAGGAAGAAGTATATATGGAGCAACCGCCTGGGTTTGTTGCTCAGGGGGAGTATGGGAAAGTTTGTCGGCTTCGAAAGTCTTTGTATGGTTTAAAGCAAAGTCCTCGAGCTTGGTTTGGAAAATTTAGTGAAAGTGTTCAACGATTTGGGTTGAACAAGAGTAAGTGTGACCACTCTGTGTTCTATAAGCATTCTACAGCTGGCATCATTCTTCTTGTGGTGTATGTAGATGATATTGTCATTACTGGGAGTGATGATGAAGGAATTTCATCTCTAAAGTCCTTCTTACATACTCAGTTCCACACGAAAGATTTGGAAAAATTGACTTATTTCTTAGGAGTAGAAGTTACTAAGAGCAGGAAAGGTATTTACTTATTTCAAAGGAAATACGTATTAGATTTGTTGGCAGAGACGGGGAAGTTAGGTGCCAAGCCATGCAGTACGCCAATTACTCCTAATCTGCAGCTTGCAAAAGACGATGGCGAGTTGTTTGAAGATCCTGAGAAGTATAGGAGACTTGTTGGGAAGTTGAATTATCTTACCGTAACTCGTCCTGATATTGCTTATTCCGTTAGTATTGTCAGTCAGTTTATGACTGCACCTACAGTTAATCATTGGGCTGCCTTGGAACATATTTTGTGTTATTTAAAAGGTGCTCCTGGACGTGGTATATTGTATGGAAATCATGGACACACTAGCATTGAGTGTTTCTCAGATGCAGACTGGGCAGGTTCTAAGAGTGATAGAAGATCTACAACTGGTTATTGTGTATTTGTTGGAGGGAATTTAGTTTCATGGAAAAGTAAAAAGCAGAATGTGGTATCCAGGTCAAGTACAGAATCAGAGTATAGAGCTATGGCATAATCTGTGTGTGAAGTTACGTGGATATATCAACTCTGGAATGAAGTTGGTGTTAAGGTTTCGTTGCCAGCAAAGTTGTGGTGCGACAATCAAGCTGCTCTTTATATTGCCTCTAATCCAGTATTTCATGAACGAACTAAACATATTGAAATAGATCGTCACTTCGTTCGTGAGAAAATTCAAGAAAATTTGATCTCAACAGGATATGTCAAGACTGGAGAGCAACTAGGAGATATATTCACAAAAGGTCTAATAGGGGTTCGAATTGATTATATATGTAACAAGTTGGGCATGATTAACATCTATGCTCCAACTTGAGGGGGAGTGTAAAGAATATATGTGTTACAAGTAGGCTTCATTAGTGGAAGTTAGTGGCATAATTCAAGGCTTGTTTAGTGACATAATTATAGGCTTTATTAGTGGGAGTTAGTGGCTTGTTTAGTGGAAGTCAAAAAGGTTTATTGTCCTTAGTTAGACCTATTGTATTAGTATATATATGTGTAATGTTTGTCTGAATAATACACCAAGAAACCATAAATGTATTTTCTGATTACAGAGTTTATGCTCTTTAGAGCGGCTTGATTTTGGGAGACAAGTGCATGCTTTAGTTGTAAAGATTGGATTTTTTAGGAGGGTGGTGCTTACTATGTATTTTAATTGTGGAAGTGATACAGGATGCTTATGGTGTGTTTGAGGAGGTGGGTCGTGAAGATGGAGAAGGGATAACTTACAATGCAATTATTTCTGGTTTAGTGAGCATGGAAAGAGATGAAGCAGCTTTATTGATTTTCAAAGATATGCAAGCTGTTGGGCTTAAACCAACTGAATTGACTTTCATGAGTGTCATGCGAGCATTTTCATTATCCAAAATTGCTAGTGAAGTGCATGGCCAAGCCACAAAGACGAGTTTCGGAAATTGTTATTCTGTTAGCAATGCAGCAATAAGCATGTATTCTAGTTGCGGGGACTTAGGCACTAGAAGGTTAGAAGAAAAGGATATTGTTTCTTGGAATGCCATTGTAGCTAGCTATGCTCAAGAAAATAGAAGTAAAGATGCTATCTTTGCATACAGTTCAGATGCAAAGGATTGGCATTGAATCTGAAGAGTATAGCAATTGGAAGTTTACTATCAACCACAGAGTTGCTAGAGGTAGTTGAGAACTTGAGATGATTCAAGCCACTGTGATGAAAAGGGCAGCTCATCTTGAAAGTTGAAGTTCCAAATGCATTACTTTCTGCTTAATTTTTCTAGGATTGATAAAATAGAACTCGATATCCTAGAACGCTATGATTTCTGGATTTCTATTAAACGGGTTGCCTGCACATGGTTTGCATCAATTTTCCACATTGCTGCTATAGGGATTAAGATAAATCACTACACACTCAGCCTTGTCTTGAGCATTTGCGCTAGCATTTTCAGACCTACAGCATGGAAAACAGGTCCATTCATACTTACTGAAATCCGGGTATTTATTCCATACATTGCATTGGTCTATGAGAGTGTTTCAGAAGATACTGTTTCTTGGAACTCAATTATATCTGCCTATGCACAGCAATGGAGAAGGCCGCAAGGAGGCTGTCGACTTGTTTGAGTCCATGCATTATTCAAGTTCAGTGAGACCTAATAAGGCCACTTTTACTGCAGTCCTTTCAGCTTGCAAGCCGCTGGGGTTTAGTCGATGAAGCTATTTGATCTTCAGTTTGATGGTATGGTACCGAGCCTGGAATCCACCATTGTCCTTGCAGAGAGGTTGTTCAAGGGTAGGGCATCGATATTGATTCGAGTGTATGTGGTGGACGTTAGTCAGTTAGTGTGTGGCTCATGGTCATCTGCAGTTGAAAGTATAGTCTGCTGAAATTTTTCTATCTAGCTTTGAGCTGGGGTCGAACCACTTAGATGTCAAGCTCTCGCTACACTAGGGCCTAGGCAGCTGCAGTTCTAGGATTCAAACACGAGACCTGTGGTTAGGCTAACATGGCACCGAAGCATTAAGCTACACCACCACCAAGCGCCACCATGCTTTTTGAGCTTTGTGTATGCGACGGATGAGACTTCGAGACTATGGATAGTTCGGCCTACGGATATTCAGCTGTATTAAAGCTAATTTTTTGAAGTACTAATTTATTTTTTTTTTCTTTTAAATATATATAATTGCAACAAATTGAACTTTTTGTATAAAGAAACTTTTTATATATAAATAAATAAAATTATCATTAATTAATGTGTTAATCTTTTTTCTTTGTAGGTTGATAAATGTTCTCCGGGCTGGACATCTATCCTTTCTTATTTCCTTATTTTCCCAGGAAAACAAACTCCTCCGCCAACCCCCTTCTAATTTTCACACAACTCAGGAATTTCTTTCTTAATACATGCATCTTGTTTTGTATATAATATATATTATCATATCATTATGTGTGTATATATATATTAATATTATAATATTATATTATATTAAATTATATATTATAAAAGTACAAATACCTTAGGGTAATTTACCGTTTCTTCCTTCTTTCTTTCTTTCTTCTAAAACAGCCTCAGATGGATAATATCATGATAGATTTTTTATGTTGATATTCAATTCAACAGTTTATAATCATATCATTTAAATTTTAACCATAAAAATGAACGAAATCGGGTAAGTAAAGATTTTTTAAATATAGGAGGATAGTTGTAAATGTTACACAGATATTTTTGTAAAATGTATTTGACTTTTGAAATAAGTTAAAATATAAAGAAGTGTTATTTTTATGCCCCAAGCTAGCGAGCCCAATGGAAGCAGGAATTGATTTCTAATCGACCAACTACATTTTGATAATGGACAACTAACAATTCACTTAGATAAATATTCAATAAATGCGTTATGAGTTTTTTCGCCCCCCCACCCCCACAAAATAAAATTTTGATTTTTACATAAGTTCTATAATAAAAATTTTAATTTTTTATATTCTATTTTATTTTTTGTGATTTTTTTCTATCCAAACTCATTTATAATAATTAATTAAATTCTCTCTCTTTCTTTTTCTTCTTTTTCTCCTTCTTCTTTTCAAATTAAAATACTAAAAATTCTATTAGACTTTACTTCTCTCTTCTATTCTCATTAAAATACCAAAAATTCTATTAGAATTTTTCTTCATTCTTTCTCTTGAAATAAGAACCTAAAAATAAACAAACCCTACAGTATTCAATTTTTTCTTCAAAAGCAACGTACAAAAAGGTATTGTATCCTAATTTTGGAATTTATATATTTATTTATTTCTTTTTTTGTAATTTATTTTTGTGTAGAGATTTGAATTTTTGAATTGTTGATATGGATCTTAATTGTTGTTCCATATTGAACTTAATGAATCTTGATATTTATTTGTTGGACTATTAAACTTAAATGAATCTTACTAAAATGAAAACTTGGCATTTAACCATGAGTGATTTGGGGAATGTGATGGTGGAGAAAAAAATATATATTTTTTGCTTACAAGAACAAAGAAAGAGAGAAAAAAAAAATTATTTTAATACTTTTTGAGTTTTGATTATATATATGTATGTGGATTTATGTCAATATTGTTGAGTATTATTTAAAAAAAAATCTTTATTAGGTATTTTTTAAAAACAATTCATTACCCACTAGAGAAATTGCTCTTACAGTTAGAGTAGCTCGAGGAGGATCAAAAGACTGATTCTTGGTTCCCTAAAGTTAGAAGCAGGTTATGCTTCTTTCGAAATATAGAATAGCTTGTTATTTTTTAACATCATTTTTTATATATTATTTTGATTGTAGCACTTTTATAATGATCGTATATGGATAAATATGATATTTTTATTATTTTATATGTCAATATTATGTATAACCCTTATATTTAAAAGTTTTAATAATTAATGATCTCGAAAAAATTCCGCCCCCTCAAGCAAATTTCTTCCTCCGTCCCGAGTGTAGTCATACTTGTGATATATAAGTTGTAGCATTTGAGCCAAAAATTAAATACCCACCCAACGACAGGCCTAATGTATGTTACTAGGTATTGGTTGGGTTTGTGTCTAGGTGGGTAATGACAGGCCTAATTCGAGGAAAACCTGGCCTAGACAAAACCTTATGCATCCGATCTCCGATATTAAATATCGTATTGAATTTGGTGTAAATTGTATTGAATTATGTGTCTAAAACAGCTCATTGAGAGCAACCTTGTAACTAAAATAGA
>CM047878.1:6658377-6821779 GCA_026212405.1 Petrea volubilis
ATGATGATTGACGTAATTGTCATCGAGCAAGCCACAAATTAAGCAGAAAAAAAAATTATTTTTAATACATACATACACATATATATATATATAATTTCTAATATTTTTGTTTATTCGTCAGCTTTTAAAAATTAATATTTTGTGCAAGAACTTCTGGTACACAGTGTTTAGAGTTCCATGGTCATCGTGTAATAAATTAAACATATATATTAATTAGGAAATAAATATCTCTCTATCTCCAAAACAAAATTAATGATCCCCATTCGACTCATTATGGCCCTTTGGACAAAAAATAGGAAATGAAAAATCAATGAAGCTTTCAAAAAACTTGTATAATTCACATGAATAATTTAGTCAGAAGTCGATATTTTAACTAATTATTTCATTACCTGCAGATATATTAGTGATAAATTTGATTCTTTTTACTAAATTTGCTATTATAAAGTTTTAATATCTCTTATGGTCTTTAACAGTAAAGAAATTAACTTGTAACCAATTTTGTGCAGTTCTGTACAGACGAACTCATGACTATGTTCAAACACCATAATCCACTTTAGACGTCATAACTATAACTGACACTGTGTGTGTTGGAAATAGACTTGATAAGGTGATGTTTTCAAGGGGTAATCTAGGATTGAACCATTTAGAATGGTAATTTATAGATAAAGCCCAAGGAAAATATTATCTATGTAAAAATAAAGTTGTGTAAAATATCCCACATTGGATATATTAGCCTTGACAATACTTGTATTTATGTGGTTAAGTGTTGTTATAGTGTAAACTAAACAACTAAGTACCGCATATGGGCAAACCCCACACGTGCGCGCCGCCCGCCCGACCCGACCCGGCTCCGGCCACGGACCAGGTCGCGGGCTCGGGCTCGGGCGAATTGTCTCGGTCTCGGGCTTAATTTTTACTGAATTGCCCTTTGTGTAACGGTTTTATTCAAAAATCTGAATTTTGAATTCCGTTACTAGATTTAATTAACGCGTTTTGAAACCTCCAGACACGTTACCTGGTCAAACAACACGTTTTCGAATGTTGTCTGTTTTTGAGTCCAGGTACATTGCGTGTCCGTTGGCATTCAGACGGTTTCAACTTTGCATTAATGTGCCGGACTTTAATGCTGGCTGTCTCCTCCCCCTATATAAAGCTGCCTCCTGGTTCCCTGCAAAACACACAGAAACACAACAAACGAAATAAGAAAAATAGCAAGTATACTCTTTTAAGAAACTGCAGAGTCTTAAGAGGGTTTACAGTTTGTTTTGCTTTTGAGAGTGTTTTGAGGTGCATACACAACCTCTAGAGCTGTTTAGCTTTCGAAGTGAGGTTCAACGTAGCAGTGCGGCTTGGAACGGACCTCTGGACTGTCTTATCCTGGAAGGAGTATCGCAGGCCCGTCGCACCGGTCAGTGGGGCGAATATTTCTTTAAGGCAAACCGGCTCAACCCGGTGATTCAGTCATTCACAATATCAAATAAATACTGATAAGTTTACTGAACTTTCTTGTTTATTTATTTGTATTCGGCATTGTTTAATTGTTTTTGGCTATCGTGTTTTCTTTGTAAAACTGCTATTGTATTATAATTATATTATCGAATAAATCTACCCACGTGAATATCGAATTTTAGATATTCTGCATTATTGTTTTCCAACAGTGTGTGACTGTGTGTGTGTGTGTGAGAGAGAGAGAGAGAGAACAAACAGAGCTTGAGTGATCGATTTTTAAATTTTAATAATCGAACTATCCGCGATCAATGATTTGCTTAATGATTAATTAGTGACAGATTACAATTTTTTTTTTAAACCATACATATGACAAATTAGTGATGGAATTTTTTATATCATTGAATTCGTGTTTAAAGGCAAATATTGTTAAACGTATTATATTGATAACATACAATCAATGTGTTGTAGTTTGTAATGATTTGAACAATTCTCTTTTTATAAGTTAACTTTTGAGCTTGAGTTCTTCAATAAATATCATCGGTTAGTAATCGATTTATGAAATTTGTAATCGATAATTATTCTGTTATTGATCAATTAATAATTATTTATATCAAAATTCATCCAATCATTATTTTCTAATATCTAATTAGGGGTCACTAATCCTTCATATTCATGTTGTCGTTGTTGTTGTTGTTATTATTATTATAATACAATTATAATATTATCATTATTATAAAACAATAAAAAAAATATATTTGATTAAGATTTAAGCACCAAGATGGACACATAGAGCTACACGGACTTATCACTTATCCTGGTCATCAATCGTGCCATAATATGTGCCCATCCCAAATTCCTTATATATAGATAGATAGATAGATAGAGAGAGAGAGAGATATATATAGATAGATATAGATATATTGATGATACCCTGCAATCACATGAATTTGGACCGTAACGAAAGTGATTATGATAATTATCTTGTTAAAATTTATAAAATTAGCTCAACATATGAGGATAATTAGGAAAGGGCCTCAATAGCAGTGGTCCAAAAATAGAAATTAAATCTTTTTTTTATTATTGCTAGCAATGCCGTACATTCTACGCATATGTAAAATATAAAAAATATATACTTTAATGTAGTGTTTAAAATTTTTTAAGATCAAAATATAAATATATTATTAAATTTCTTTGGAAGAATACTTTTTTAAGAAGTATTTGAAATAATTTATTCAACTTATAATAAGTAAAAAATAAAATACTTATATGAAATGTTGTGTGTGTGTGAAAGAGAGAAAGAACAAAAAATATTAATTATGAGTTTAAAGGAACTTTGATTATTAAAGATGGATTTCAACTTCAAAAATTTAAGATAACAAGGAAAGTGGTTTCTGGGTTGAAAACATATGTTTTCAAATTAGATATAATATTACAATAGTGATCTTTCTATTTGTTTCTTCATGTATTTTCTAATTAAAAAGGTAAATTTAACACATCAAAATTTGATATTCGAATTGTATGAATTTCACGATAATTTTTAATTTTAACCATAATGATTTTACTCGTCTCTATTTATTTCACATAGAATTGAAAGACAAATTTTGTAAAATTATATAAAAAATTGTTTGTGAGACAAAAGTAACTTTCTTTTTAGGATAAATTAATTCCATAAAAATCCATTGTATTTTTTTTAAAATGCTAACCCCCCCCCCCCGCCCCGCGTGTTTTGAAAATAGGCGACTACCCTCCTCTGATTTATTAAATATGGCATAAAACCTCCTCTCCGTACAAAACTAATGGAAATTGTAATGCACACGCCTGGTGTGTGAATATGGGTGATTTTTGCATGTTTTTCACCTTAAAATGTAAGCATATTGACTAAAATACCCCTTTCTCTCATGAATTACAAATACTACTTTCTTTTTTATCTAAAATGGCAACTAAACCCCTTTTATTTTGTGAAAATTTCAAAGTACTCTAAACTTTTGCATTATATATTTTTTTATATATATA
The DNA here is from genome assembly GCA_026212405.1 of Petrea volubilis. NCBI lineage: Eukaryota > Viridiplantae > Streptophyta > Magnoliopsida > Lamiales > Verbenaceae > Petrea > Petrea volubilis. Next base: position 6,661,840 of record CM047878.1, read on the forward strand.
TATATATAATTAAAATCATTAACTTTTCTATTTTTTAAATTTAAGCACTAAGATAATCAAAATTAGAATTCTCAAAAGTAAAATTGATTAAAAAATAAAGATCACCAAGTAATTAATTTAAGTATTTATTTTTTAATTTAAAATTATTTTCTTATTTAAATATAAATATGCATAATGTTTTTATTTTGTATTTATTCAATAGTTAGTTACATAGTGTGTAGGGAGTCAAAAAAAAATACACATAAATATTATTTTACCTAATCAAAGTTCATCGAAAAATAAAAATATCCATATAATTATTATATTTCAATTTCAATATTTTTCTTTCTTTTTTCTTAATTTTTTTCATAAATTTTAATTTTAATATCCATACACTTAAAAAAAAAAAAACTTTTCTTTGTTTCGCTGACTTTTTCTATATATATATATTTTTTTCTTTTCTTTTCTTTTCTTTTGTTTTTTTTCCTTCATTTTCCCTTCATCTCATTCTTCACCACCTTGTTATTGAAAACCCTAACTCAACGTCGCCTGCCGTCGCCCATCCCTTCATCTCAAAAATAAAGCCCAATCAAAAATAAAATAAAATCCACCAAATAATTAAGAACCTTAAAATCACCGCCACCCCCATCTCTCTTGGAGCGCAACCGCCAATGCCACTGCCATCTCTAAAGCGCACCCCCACCCTAGCTCCGCTGCTGCCCGAGTCCTTCAATCGCCCACCACAAATGCCCATTCAACAAAATTAATGATCCCCATTCAACTCATTATGGCCCTTTGGATAAAAATTAGGAAATGAAAAATCAATGAAGCTGGCAAAAACTTGTATAATTCACATGAATAATTGAGTTAGAAGTCAATATTTTAACTAATTTGATTACCTGATATATTAATGATTTGATTTTTTTGACAAAATTTGCTATAATAAAGATTTAATATTTTTTTATATATGGTCTTTGTAATTGTAAAATATTTCTTTAAAATTCAACTAATTATTCGAATTTCATTCCATCAATGTGGCGGCAATGTATAAGCATTTGAAAATTTTTGCTTTTAAAATTATACCAATTTGTGAAGAGCACTTTTAAATCAAGTCATTTTTATTCATTTTTTAAGGCTAATTATTTTCGAATTGTCTTTGTTAATACGAACCTAGAACTCACTACAAGAAAAATTAATATAACTAATAAAATATAAAAATTGTAACCAATAATTATATTAAGTAACAATACCTTTTATGTTGTCACTAATTAAATTTATTTAGTGATAACACATTTTGTTTTGTTACAATATTACTTAATGGTGATGAGAATTGATGTTCTACTTAATTTTATCATTGACAATTGGTGACACCTTTAGGTGACAACTCGATAGCAAAAAAAAATTATTACTATGACACTATAAGAAAATGAGTAAATTTGTAGTAATTCAATAAGTGATATGCAAAAGTTGTCGCTATTTAGATACACTTAGTAACAAAAAAAATTATTTTATCACAAACTTTAGCTTGCACAATGACTTTTTTTGAAACAATTATATTATCATTACTTGAATATCAACTATATCAATCAATATCGACAACTATTATAATTATCAATAAATAATTAAACTACTATGCAGTAGAATAATGAAATTAAAAATACAAACCCACACAAGTTGGTGAGGATCAAACTCAAGACCTCATAGTTTTAGGATGTTGACTTTCGCCAATTGCGATTGTCTTCATTGGCTAATTTGCACAATATCAATAGTGACAATTTAGTGTCTAAATTGTCATCATAAATAATTAGTAACACAACTATGGTGATAATTTAGTAACAATAAAATATTGTTACAAAATCATAGAGACTATTTTTCTTGTCATCCAACTTGTTATACTAGATGCATCACCAATTGTCAATGGCGATAATTAAAATATTAATTCTTCTCATCATAGAGTAATTTAATAATAAAACAAATGTTTTTTTCACTAAATAAATCTAATTAGTGACGAAGTAAAATGTATTATCACCTAATATAATTATTGGTAACAACTTTTATATTGTCAATTTTATAAGTTGTCATCATAGGTGTGTCACTAATATCAATAATGATAATTAATTCAGACAATATGTTGCAACTATTAATATTATGCAAACAAGTTTTTTTTTTTTTAAACAAACTAGCTTTTTTGTCATTAAATATATCCATTTAATGACAATTTTTGCATTACCATTTCTTGTATTGTTACAAATTTACTATTTTTTTGGTAGTGACTTATAATATTTAGTAGTACATTAGGTAACTTACCATAAAATTCTTGTTGAATAGAATTCAATAAGTCAGTCTATTCGAGATTGTTAGGTAAATAAAAATTAAAAAATTAAAAAAAAAAGGGACCTTTAAACACCATGTCTTCATATTATTGAATAATCCTGATTAATTAAATTTATTGCACCTAATCTAGCGCAACAAAAATAATAATAAAAATAAATAACATAAAGAACGCATGTTTAAACAATTTGAAGTACATGAATAATATAATAATAATAATAATAATAATAATAATAATAATAATAATAATAATAATAATAAAGCACTTAGGGGGTTTAATAATCACCTTAATGTCTTTTGGTCTCTTTGGTATTTCATATGTCTAATTTATTTTTTCTCCCCTCCCTTGTTTCGTGTTTTGAATTTCTTTCTTGTCTCCTCCTCTCTCCTCTATCAGCATACATACATATAGATAGATAGATTGTAGGTCTCTTTTACCTTTGTCCAACTTTTTATTTTTTATTTGTTTGTTAATCTTATAATTTTTGTATTTTAAATTATTTTTATAATAAAATTAATAAAATATATTATGAAATAATTTAAAATATGTAATCACCTTTGAAATTCAATAAATATTTTAATTTTATATTCAAATTTTAAATATATAATTAAATTATATTTTATTTTTATTTTGTACATGTATCAAGTGTATCCGACCGATTAATAATACTTTGTGTGACATGGTTGTCAAAAAATGATGCATAGTAAAATCTGAGCCGGTCACTATCATGGTGCAATTGAGGGAGCAGAGAGCTTAAGTTTTAAAACTTTTGTCGAACAACATGAGTTGTAGAGTGAGGCGTTGAAAGTTACTTCATGTTGAACCAAATGAAGAATGAAATTAATGAAGCATCATGGATGTCGCCTTTTTGCCCTTGAAATGGGGAAGTTGAAGTCCAAATACACACTCTTCTTGAAGTCCAAATACACACACTTCACACGTAAATTTTGGGAAAATTCTTCTATGCACTCGATCGAACTCCATTCATTTATTAATATGAATGAAAAATATTTTAATATAATTTATTAAAATATATAACACTTTAAATATATTTTTCATTTGTATTGATGCGATAGTTAAGCTCACACTGAATGCATAATTTCACCATGAATATTCCATAGAACACTAAAACACAACACGTGTGGGATTGAACTTGTGTAATGTCGATAATTACTGCTGATAATAGGGTGTTCGCAAGAGCTAAAATAATAATAACAACTTTATGCTTTTAGTTGAAAAAAGGAAAAAAAAAAAACTATTAAGAAGTGTTTTCCTTCACAACTTCTATTCGTGAAGTACTTATGAATAGCTAAGAACTGTAAAAATAGACACATGATTAAATACTAAAATAGTTTAATGGATTTTATAGGTATAAATTTATTTTTTATAAGAAACCCTACCGAAAAATACTAAAAAATCCTCAAAATATATTTTTTATATCTTGAAAATTCATTAAATTAATTTTCAATCTTATAAATCCACATAAAATAATTACATCAGTAGTCGTTAAAATTGTTCATACCAATGATGATTTTAATAATGTAATTTTTTTTTTTAAAAAAAGTTATTATTAAATACGTAAATTACGGAAAGCTTTTTTTCCCTCAAATTTAAAGATATTAAAATTATAATTTAAAAAAATTTAATTAAAAAAATTTTTAAAAAAATTAAATAATATGATATTGAACAACATTTTAATCTTCAAAAATTAATTTTAATAAATAGATTTTTCTACATTTGGATTAGCAAAGGTAGGTAAAACTAATTTATAAGTAAATATTTAAAATAAAATCAATGTAAGAAATTTAAGGGTAATTTTATCCCAAATAAGGTTAAAAGTGCATGATTGGGTGTTTTAGAATGAAAAATTGGTCAAATAGATTTAGTAATTTTCCCAATAAATATAAACTTCTAGCAAAAACAGACTCATTATTAAACAGTCGGTACATATGATGGTATAGACCAAATAGGCTAAGATGAAAAAATCTGAAAGGCAGGATTTACCAATGCCCAAACGAGCTTTTAAAGTAATTAAGATGAACTTTTGTTGTTTTAAATACTTGAAATGTTGAGAAATTTATTATCAAACTCACTTTTCCAAGCTCAAACCTTTGGGAAATTCTAGCCCAGACCCGGCTCGACCGAACCAGTGTTAATCACGTGGCTAGTGTTTTACACTTGCCCTATGAATGGTCGATAATTTTGGGAGAGTGACCAATCAATTGGCAAGTGTAATATACTTGCAATATGATTTGTTGGGTTTGATCAAACCAGGTTCGGATTAAAATTTTTCCAAACGTTTCACGTGGCATACCATTTCGTGTATTAGAAAAGTTACTCAAATGCTTACCGTCGAAGGAAATCAAAAGAGACTATTATTAAGTCCAAAAACATTATTAAGAACACCAAAAAGCGGATCACTATTATTGGCCTAATCAAGTCCAAAAAGTACACTTCTACCTTAATTAAGCTTTTTTCCTCACCAAAGTGATGTAATTGGAAGTCCTCGTCTCTATGTGGAAACTAGATGAACACTTTGTGGACAAATTATAGTGGCGTATTCAAGAATTTTGATTATTGAAATCATTCGAGATATATAATATTATGAGTTATCACATTTTTAAATTGACAGTTATAGTATTATACTTAGGGGTGTAAGATGAATTAAGTCAGTTTAAGAGCTCAATGAGTTGGCTCAAGTTAGGCTCGACTCATGCTCGATCTTTTTGAGCTCAAGTCCGAGTTTATCGAGCTTGAGCTTCTTCATGAGCTGAGAGCTTGAACCTAAAAATAAGTTTTCGAGAGCTCGCAAGCCTGTTCATGAGCTTTAATTTTTATTTTTTATTTTAAAATACATTTGAAATAACATAAGTTATACTAGTGCAATTATCAAAATTATATATAATATTAACATTGATTTCCAAAATATTAGTTATAATGATTCAATTTTATAATACATGCATATAAAATATCAAAATTCATTTTTATTCCAAAATTTATGACAAGTTTTATTAGAAGTGAGCTTGATTTTAAGCTTCAACTCGAATGGGCTAAATTGTAAATGTGCTGAACTTGAGCTCCAAATTTTTGTGATGAGCTTGAGCTTAAACAAAATTTTATAAACTCTACGGGCTTGAGCTTGAGCATGATCTCAAATTTTTTAGATGAGCTTAATCGAACTTGAGCCTAAAAATTTTTGAAAGCTCGACTCATTTACAATTCTAATCATACCTACTAAATATCAACCATAAGTTAGAGTCGGTAGTAAGGATGAGTTTTTCTCTCTCCTTTTCTGGTTTTGAAGAAAAAAAATAAAAAATAAGAACACTAAAAAGTGGAACACTAATCAAATCCAAAGTATATTTTTACTTTAAGCTTTTTATTTTAACACTTTTTCCTAACTAGAGCCCAGAAGAAAGCAAAAGAATGAGTGAATTGTTTGTCAACTAGTTTTAATAAATACGGATGTCCAATATATGATATATAAGTGATCGCATTTATGTTGAAGTTACTTATTCTATGGCTCTATACGATGCACTTTTTGGAGTATTTTCACTCCATACTCCTAACAGTTACACAATCTAATTGTAGTTCTCGGAATAGGAGTTGAATGGGTATTTATTGACATATATCCTATGGTTGATCGATCAATTGTAATATATTCATTTCAATAATATACATATGTATTCTATATATCACTGCAAGAAAAATAAATAATGATAATGTATTAGGCGATAATATAAATGTTGTAACTAATTATATACATTTAGTGGTAAAAAAATATATTTTTATCAGAAAATAATTTTCACAATAACTATAGTGACAAAAATTATGTTTAAATTGTCACTATTGACAATTAATTACACATCAAAAATAACAAATTTGGAATAAGAAAATTCTAAATAACAATATCTTTTTGTCTTTTGGTCACCAATTTATCACTATCTATTGAGTGGAATTTGCTCAAGACTACTTTTGAAACCACCAAAAGATGCAGGTGAATTATCTAATAAAGGGTTTATTTCATTTTGCGTTTGTGATGTTTAATTCCAAATCGATTTTGGTCCCTCACGTTACAATTTGTTATCTAATATCAATCTTCCGTTAAATTTTTTATTAAAAAGTAAAAACTAACCGATTTATCATGTACCAGTAACATGTTTCAACAGATTATTTGTATTTTGGTCCCTACAAAATAAATAACTAACTTAAAAGCCCTCTAAAATAAATTAATTTGATAACCTCTAAACTTGTATAAATATTTATTTATTTTTTTACAAAAAATAATATATATTAAATATTTTTTTGTAAAAAAAAGAAGAAAAAAAAACTCATGCCCCATATAAATTAAATTTAATATATGAAATTAGGTTTAAAAAAATTCCGTAATATCATTTTCCCCCACCCCACGATCGTCCTCCCACAACACCGACAACAACATAGCACCCCGCCCCCACCCCCATTAAAAAAAAAAAAAACCATAACAACAACAACCCCTGAAGTCTCAACACCTTCAATTTCATTAGGGGAGCCCCATCGTCACCCTCCACAACCCCAACAACAGCAGTACCCCAAGCCTCATCGCCGTCTCCAAATCAAGAAAAGGCCCACCCCCCCCCCTCCCACCCACCCACCCACCCACCCAACCAATCTCTCTCTCTCTCTCTATATATATATATATATGTATATATATATATATGTGTGTGTGTGTGTGTGCGCGCGCGCGCGTGTCTCCGTGTCTATATATATATACATAGGGGGAGAGAGAGAGATGGAGAGATAATATGCATATATGTTTTTATTTATATATAAACATGCGTATATACATATATATATATAATTGGAGAAATATTTATATTAACTTTATTATTATTTTTTTATTATTATTATTTGGATGTAGCGATACAATAGAAATTATGTTAAATTAAAATAAATGATTTGAGATTATCATTCCCTACAGACATATATAGAGATTAATCAACATGGATAGTAATTAATTATTAATTTTATAATAATTAAATTTTAATAACAAAAATATTGTATGCTACTTATATAATATTTATTTATATAAATATGTATACAATTGGGAAAACATTTATATAAACCTCCTTCTTCTTCTTCTTCTTCTTCTTCTTCTTCTTCTTATTATTATTATTATTATTATTATTGTTATTATTAGGGCGAATTACAGACCACCCCTGAGATTAGGCGAATTTACGAAAAACCCCATATTTTTTTCAAAAATTATCAAAACTTTCCTGAGATTATACCAATATTACAAACTTATTTCAATTTTTAAAAATACCCCCTTTTTCTGGGTGATTTACACTGACCACCCCTGAGGTTAGACTAATTTACGAGAAACCCCCTATGGTTTCAAAAATTATCAAAAATCCCCCAAGGCTATACCAATATTACAACTAGCATCTACTTAGATTGACTTATCAACAATATTAATTCCTTTTTTTTTCCCTCTATAATATTGTTATCATAAAATTTCATGTAATAGATTTGAAAAAAAAATGTGATTATTTATTTAAATAAATATTCTGAATTTAATGCATTAAAGATATCTACCAACACATCAAGTATGACATATTATTACTAATACGGAGCAAATTTTATAGGAAATGAGTTAGAGTCCTCAAGTTAAGTAAAGTTTTCAAGTGCATTATTTAATTTCAAGTTTTTATTTCAATCAATGTTTATATTTCTCATTTCACATTATAGATATATACGATGTATATAATTATATTTTTCTCAAATATAAATTTGGCACATATTACGTATATTTAGTATAAATTCATAACATTAAATTCGGAATATTTATTTGAATAAATAATCACATTTTTTTTTTCAAATCTATTAAATGAAAATTTTATGATAACAATATTACAGAGGGAAAAACAAGAATCAATTTTGTTGATAAGTCAACCTAAGTAGGTGCTAGTTGCAATATTGGTATAACCTCAGGGGGTTTTTAGTAATTTTTGAAACCATATGAGGTTTCTCGTAAATTAGCCTAACCTTAAGGGTGGTCAGTGTAAATCACCCAAAAAAAGGGAATGGGTATTTTCAAAAAAAGGGAATGGGTATTTTCGGAAGTTGAAATAAGTTTGTAATATTGGTATAACCTTAAAAGATTTTGGTAATTTTTGAGAAAATATGGGGTTTTTTGTAAATTCGTCTAACCTTAGGGGTGGTCAATGTAATTCGCCCTTATTATTATTATTATTATTATTATTATTATTATTATTATTATTATTATTATTATTATATAATAATATTAAATTAAAATAAATAATTTCATAATTTCACCTTAAATTTAATGCAACTTGGGGTAAATAATAAAAATGTGATGATATTCCAAATTTATTAAATATTGATAATTTCAAACATATATGTACATGTTGTGTATGGAAAGAGAGAAGACATGACCTAATTTTCATTTATTTTTTTTTTACCTTTTAGTGATTTGTAGTTCTTTATAAATATTTTACCATTTAATTCAATTACAAATATGCAGTATATGTCTAAGTGTGTGTGTGTGTGTTTGGCTCCAAACCCTTTATGCTTTGTTTTAAATTTTTTTCACTTGTTATTTAGTTTTCAAATAACATTTCTTAGTGTTTTAACTGTTTTGGGCTTCACCCAATCCTTGATTTTAGTATTCCTCTATGTTATTTCAATTACTAATTAGTTTTAGTTTAGAAAAAAAATCAGACATGCATCTAGTTATTGTATTTATGTTTATATATGTGTGTGTGTGTGTAAGAGAGAGAGAGAGAGAGAGAGAGAGAGAGAGAGAGAGAGAATACATTTTCACAACGAAAAAGCCAAATAAATTTATTTTTTAATGTTATTTGACTCTATATATTAATCTATTTGAAAAGAAAAAATGGTAAAGGAGATGACATCTTTCAATAACATCCACCCTAGCCTATTGGTTTTTTGTGTTATAACTATGGCAATAACTTAGTTCTTTAAATATGAGTTTAATGTTAATTACTTTTATTCTTTCAATTTTTTATTTTACTTAAATGCTTAAAAAATATTTTACTTAATTTTCATTTATTATTTTTTACCTTTCAGTGATTTGTAGTTCTTTATAAATATTTTATCATTTAATTCAATCACAAATATGCAATATATGTCTAGGAGTGTGTGTGTGTGTGTGTTTGGCTCCAAACCCTGTGTAGTATTTATTAAGGATGAATATAGTACAAAAATGTTCTTTTTATCCCACTTTCAATATTCTTGCATTGTAATTATCTTTTACCTTGACTACTTCTCCTTAATCAACTCCTATTATTATTGCTATACATTATCTAGTATCTATCTATATATTTATCATGTTATACATACACATTTATATGATTAAAGTCATTATCTTAATTACCATTTTAAACTCTTTAATTCCTTGATTTTGGTCCCAATTCATGATAGTCATTATATATGAATTTGACCTGATTTTCAAAGCACGTGCATATATCAACATTTATCTATAAGTACTTTTATATAATAATAATTATAATTTATGTATGTGACATGGATAATTTATGCTGTATATTTAACTTAAAACATAATTCCACTTAGATGAGCAAAAGAATTGTTGTTAATTAGAGCATATTTTGTTTCTTTTTTTTTTCATTATTTATCTTCTGTAAATATATCTTCTAGTCTTCCTATTGCATATATACATATATATATATATATTAATGACTTCCTACTACATATCTATATACCATATATAGATAATATAATAGGGGGTCTTTGATTCCAATTGAATTAATTTAGGATGTTACTAAAATTCGTACGAAAACTTTAATTAATGAAAGTTGATTTATTATATTTTTTTTAATTTCTTATGTACATAGCATAGGACATACGCTAGTGTATATATATTTTTTTTTGGTGAAGAGTGTATATATATATATATACTCTTCACCAAAAAAAAAAAAAAAAATATATATATATATATATATATATGAAACGAGACCTTATTAATGGAAGGCTAGTGTGTGTGTGCGCGCGCGCATATATATATATATATATATATATAGAATGTTTATTTATGCTAGTTCGAATCTTAAATACTAAAACTTGACTCTAATTTATCTTTGACTACCCTTTAACACCAATGCACGAGATGAAAATACAATCAAATTTAAAATCTTTCCTTAAAAAAATAATAATAATAATTACGCAGCAAAAAGTGGAGGTGTCTCCTCAAGGACAAGTGTCAACTAAGGACATGCGTGACCTTTTTCGACCAATATATACATATACATACAAAGTATATGAACATAGTTCATTCCCTTGTTCACTTTTTGGTGGGGTTGGTGTCTTTAGACTATAGGGATTTTAGTTTTCCGTGACGTTGTCCAAAAATATAAGGCCACCACGATCGCTTCCGCATACCGCGTGTTGCAACAAATTTAATGATTCAAATTATTTTATACATGTCAACTACCACTTAACGATCACATTAATTTATAATTTTTTATTTAAGTTTATGAATTAATTATTTTTAATTGATAATTAGTGAATTTTAATTCTCTTTTAAATTGGGTATGTTAAATAGAATAAATTATCTACTCTTTCTGATCATGCATGTACAAGATATTAATTAACAGTACAAGGTAAAATAATTGCGTAATTACGTGGATAAATAAATTTTAAATGATAATTGAAAAGAAGGGGCAGACATATGCATCTCTGGTTGGCCATAAATGTATCAAAAAAGTTCAACAAACCCCACTAGAAATCAAAAGTCTGTGAAATTGCATTGCATCATATGTCTTCACTAATTAGCACTCGGTTCCTTCAATCTTTATGCGTTCGATTGACTTTAAAAGAAATTGTAAATGAGCATCAAAAAAAAAAAAAGGAAATGAAAATTATATGTACGTACGTATTTACAATATTACTCTTGAAAAGGGTAATTACACTATATATATGATACCATGTTATTATTTTCAAATGATACGATATTTTGAAGGAAAAGAACTCAATTTTACAAAATAAACCTATTCTAAAAATTTCAAAATAAAACAACAGTAGTAACCTTATAGAATAAATATACTCGTCACACAAAGAGAAATAACAAAAGATAATCATCCAATGTCCATTGGGATCGGAGTTGAGGTCCAAATAATATAGAGTTTTGGGTTCGATTTTTCACGTAAATTTGTGGGTTTTGTTCTTGTTTAATAATTTTTTTTTATAGTGACATAATTTATTTGTGTGTTGAAATACAATGTAATGCTCTGATTTATAATATATGAATTATTAGTGTGATAGAATGAAATGTTTTCTCTTGTTCCCAATGTCCATTGGGATATCTAAGTCAAAATATCTCCATTTTTATTCTTAAGTTAAAAAAAAATGGGAATCGTGTTTCATATTAGTGCTAACAAGAGATAAAAAGGACATAAAGTTGGTGAATATTGAAAGAGATTTGAAAATGGTAATAAAAACTTTGAAAAAAAAAAAAGGAAAAGTGATTGCAATAAATAAATGTTGTCTGGACAGAACACCAAGAATGGCAAACACATCACACCCACCATGTCTTTTCCCATCCTTCCATTTGGTAGGTGTGTGAGAAGATTTAGGAGCCAAATCCGGAAACCAAGAAACAATGTGTTTTGCTTCTCACCCAATCACAAATTTTTAAAAATATAAAATTCTTTAAACAAAACAAGATTTCTTTTTTTTTTTTGGGGTCTTTTTTTTTCTTTTCTTTTTTTTTTTGAAAAAAAAAATGAAAAGAAAAACCCTGTAAGAAAAAGAAAAAGGGGGGGATGTCATTGGTTTGTTCTTTTTCTTTTGCTTTTCCTGTCAATCAAAGCAGTTTCTCTGTTTTTTTCTTTTCCAAAAAATCTTAGTTTCAAGGAAGATCACGAGAGACAGAGGCCTAACCCATTTTATAGAAAACCCAAAAAGAAAGAAAAAGTTTTTCTTGTTTGTTGTTGTTTTTGTTGATGTTCTCGATTGTGGGTTCTATGTATCTTCTTTTTTGGTTGGTATTTTTTCCAATCCCATTTTGTCCTTTTTTTTTTCTCAAATAATCCAACAGTCACCTCTGTTTTTTCCACGAACATCAAAACCCCACTTCTCAAATTCACACACATTTGAACAAATGAGCACATACTAGACATGAGAAACAAGCTGTTGTTGTCTTTGATCCTCTAGTTTGTGCATCTGGGGTTGTCACGACAAATGGTTATTAATTTGTTGCTGTTAGAGCTCACATCATTGGCCCGAAGCAATATTGATCGTGGCTAAGGCTGGAAAGATCAAGAACCGAGTTGTTGAGGGTTTTCAAATAGAGAAAGATAGATTAAAAAAAAAAAGGTGGAGTCTTTACAAGAATATGAGCAGAGAAACAAGGGTGAAGAAAAAATCACAAGCAACTCCAAGAAAAAGGGTAAATAGCATTTTCACAACAATGTCAGTAGCCCATGTAGATGATGACGATGATGAAGAAATTGAAAACCCTGGTGAGGTTCATCAAGTTGAGAAAGCTTTCCCCAATAGTGATATCTATATGGGCCAGTGGGCGGATAACTGCCCCAATGGCCATGGCAAGTATTTATGGTCAGATGGTTGCATGTATGTAGGTGATTGGCACAAAGGCAAGCCTTTAGGAAAGGGAAAGTTCAGTTGGCCCTCGGGTGCCACTTATGAGGGCCAATTCAAGAATGGTTACATGGATGGTGAGGGTACCTACACAGGGTCCTCAAATGACACATATAAAGGCACTTGGGTTAGAAACACGAGGCAAGGTAAGGGGGTGCGGAATTACGATAATGGGGATTACTACGAAGGGCAGTGGCGAAAAGGGCAGCCCCACGGCAAGGGTAGATACCAATGGCAAAACGGGAATCAATATATCGGCCATTGGAGGCACGGTAGGATGCACGGCGTTGGGACTATAATTTGGGCTAATGGGAACCACTACGAGGGCGGTTGGGAAGACGGGTTGCCTAGAGGAAATGGGACTTTCCGTTGGGCGGACGGGAGTTTTTATCTAGGGGTTTGGAGTGAGGATCCTAAGGAGCAAAATGGGACTTATTTTCCATCAAGTTCACAGATAGCTAGTATCTTTGATTGGGATCCTCATGAAGTGTATAAGGTTAACTTGAGTGATTGTAGGATAAGTCTTGGTGAGAAGATTTCGGTTTATCCTTCTCAAAAAATGGTTCCCTGGCTGAGGAGGTCGTCTGCGGGTGAGACGGTTAGCAATGGTGGGTGTACTTTGGGGTCGGATACCGATTTGAGCAGCTTTGAAGGTAGTAGTGAGTGTTTAGGTGATCAAGAGTTGGATGTGCCACGAGGATATAGCCGGCCTCATATTGTAATCAAGCCAGAAAAAAGGCAGGGGAACACTATAACAAAAGGGCACAAGAATTATGAACTCATGCTCAATTTGCAGCTTGGGATAAGGTAATCGACATCTTAATTAAAATGCATCTTCTGTGTGTGTGTGTGTGTGTGTGTGTGTGTGTTCCAATGTTGTCAATACTGTCGTGATGCCCTTCATTTATTTTTGGTTGTCTTTTGTTGGTTTTTAGCTCATTTCATTTCATTTCATTATATTCAGACATTCTGTAGGAAGGCCTGCTCCAGCTAGATCACTTGATCTAAAAGCTTCAGCATTTGATCCCAGGGAAAAAATATGGACAAGATTTCCACCTGAAGGATCTAAGCACACTCCACCTCACCAATCTTGTGAATTCAGATGGAAAGATTACTGCCCTTTGGTTTTCAGGTGTGATACACAAACGTGACATATGTGCTCTAGTTAGGGACGAAGCCAATAGTTTTTATTTAGGGTCGAGATTGAATTTTACAAAAATCAAAAAATTTAGAGTTTTATCTGTACCCCTATCAGCCCCCTGGCTATGTTCATTTTCTTGCATATGAATGGTGGATCACCACGGCCTTCTAAGATAATATTAATAAATTTGCTTGACAGGACACTTAGAAAATTATTTAAGGTGGATCCAGCAGATTACATGCTATCAATATGTGGGAACGATGCCCTTCGGGAGCTCTCCTCTCCTGGAAAAAGTGGAAGCTTTTTTTACTTGACCAACGACGACAAATACATGATAAAAACCATGAAAAAATCAGAAGTAAAAGTGAGTTCCTCTCTATAGAAGTGATATTCACTTTAGCTTCTTTTATAGTCGCGTACTCACTTTCCGAAACTTCGAAAATTCCATAGCAGGTGCTTAAAAGAATGCTTCCTGCTTATTATAATCACGTTCGAGCTTTTGAAAACACCCTTGTCACCAGATTTTACGGGCTTCATTGTGTGAAGATGACTGGACCTGGACAAAAGAAGGTAAGAAAATTGAACACTCATTATATTATCAGCATAATTAGAGATACTGCCCCTTGAGGTTTTGCGTAAATACACTTGCACTTCTTGAGGCTTGCATAATTACAGAAACAACCCCTAATGTCAACATTTATCTTATAGTTAGACCCCTCTTGAGGTTTCATGAATACAGAAATCACCATATAAGTGAATCTCAGGGGGTCTGACTGTATTTACACCAAACATCAGGGGTTGTAGGTGTAATTATCCTTTATATTACATATGATATATGTATCAAAGGCCCCTAAAATACGTTACTATGCCATTTTGATAAGCAGGTGCGGTTTGTCATTATGGGAAATTTGTTCTGTACTGATTATGCCATTCACAGACGTTTTGACTTGAAGGGTTCTTCGCACGGTCGTTTAACTGTGAAACCAGAATCTGAGATCGACTCAACAACCACCCTTAAAGACCTTGATTTGAATTTTATCTTCAGATTGCAGAAGTCTTGGTTCCAAGAGTTCTGCAGGTAATCTCATAGTTTTCATCGTGTGACATTTATGCACTAGCATGATGATTTGTCCCAACTTAGGGCATCCTAGTATTGGATTTCATTGGAAAGAACAAGCATTCTTTGATTGCTCTTGTAATGTGTAAATATTGACTTAACACGGAGGTTCTAATGTGTGCAGGCAAGTAGACAGAGACTGTGACTTTCTTGAACAAGAGAGAATCATGGATTACAGTCTTTTGGTCGGCATTCACTTCAGAGAAATTTCGAATTCTGGGGAACCAATAAATAATGAGGCTAATGTTTCGAAAGCACGCATGCCTAATGGTACATGTGTAAAGCTTTTGTTATTACAACCTGGCCGATTTGATGCCTCGTTTGTTGTGTTCTTTTTTTTCCCTTTATTACAAGAAGTTTCTCTTACGTGGAAAGTTTTGACAAATTATATAGTGAATGGCAAACAAACAAGTGAAGTAGCAACTCCCCAGCCCTCCAGCACAGAGTCGGATCTTCTCCTTGATACTAAGTGGTAAGTGTTGATTATATTAATGTGATGTTCGGGACAGTTGTAACTGTTAAGAGATATTAAAACATTTGATGTTCTCAAATCTAACAGCTAAAGCTTTTAAATGTGAGAATCAGTTCATATGATATTAGAGTGAGATCAAATGCCATCTGTGTGTTAGAGATATTAACATATTCAATATATGTCCTCTCGAATAGCTTAAACTTTCCAATGAGGTTCTCATTTAATAGCAACATCGCCATGAACACAATCAAAAGCTCTTCAACATTTCTCTGTCGATCTTATTCTTTTTGTTTCTTTTTCAGGTGTTTGGCATCAATTAGATTAGGTTCCAACATACCGGCACGTGCAGAACTAACCGTGAGAAGAAACAGTGGCGAGCTTCAGCTGGTCGGGGAACCAACGGGCGTGTACTATGATGTCATCCTAGTATTTGGTATCATAGACATACTACAAGACTATGATATCAGCAAGAAGCTAGAACATGCCTACAAGTCATTCCAATACGATGCCACATCAATATCTGCGGTTGACCCCAAACAATACTCCAGACGTTTCCGTGATTTCATATTCAAAATTTTCACAGAAGATGTTTGAAGATCACATCCAAACACGGCTCTAGTTAGGCCACATTATGCATGCAGTTGGATTTGCAGCAAGATCATGACCATTGCTCTACGGGGCTAGAAACTTGATGTTTTTGCCCCCAGAGCTTGGCCTTGTTTGGATGACAGTGCCTCCACTATCGCAAGATGCTATAGATACTTTTTGCACGTTATTGTGTCTATCTTTTTCAGATCCTCTATTTTATCCGACAGATACATGCCAAGTGTATGTGATATACAGTAGTTGATGCACTCGGCATTTATTTGTAAAATGTGAATAGAAGATGTAACATCATTTGGAACGTAGGATCTGAACCAGTAATCATTGATACATATAGGGTTACAGGAGCGGTTAAGCCACATTATAGCAGTGAGGGCAGGTGGTGTGCCTAAGGCAAATGTAAAGGAGATAGGAGGGTGAAGCTACGTGGGGTCGTTTCATGTAGTGAATTTTTCATCCCAAAAGACGAGGGAGTCTCTGGGATCGTTGTAGTTAATAAGATTTGTATGGAAGGGACAAAACGGTAAAAGAAAATGATGATGAGATACACATTCGGACACAAATCTTGGCCTTCTTTGTACATTATGCTATAGTTGAATTTGTTACTGGAATCAGAAGTAATTCATAATTTCTATATGTTTGGTTGTGCTCGGACGCAAAGCCTTTACCTGCAGGGGTGAAAGCAAATCGAATTGAGTTGAACAAGATAATGTTCAAAGATGATTTGAATCTTTTATCGAGTTTGAAACTTCGTCCGAGCTTATTTTGATTGTTGAACAAGCAAAGCTCGATGGAGTTTCAAATTTGAGTTGAATTTTGAGTTGAGTTCAAATAGTTTGACTAATCAAGTTGAACTAAATCGAATTTCAAATCTATTGACTGAGAAGAGTGGTCAAGCTTTACTTTATGCTTAACGAACTGAATTTATATGAACTTTTAATAATCGCTCGTGAATCGAGTATCTGGTAAGTAACTTGATTTGTTTTTCAATCCTGAATCACTTGTTACACTTGCAGCCTACATAACAAACAAACTATTTGTTTTTGTGTGCCACGTCCGTACGAGTAATTGAGAAGATGACATACTTCAACAAAAGAAAAGAAAAGGGAAGAGATCCCACAAATCAACTAGAAAAATGAAAATGCAGATGAATAATTAAATATGGATTTCGAGGACGAGCTCTATTCCAGATTAAAAAGAAAAAGAAAAAAGGAAAAAACAAGAAATTCTATGTTTACGTGCTTGCATGTCTTAAATTAAACCATCCATTTGGTGGCATGATTTTTGGCCTGCACGTAAAGATTGCAAGCACGTCAGATTTGACTCCATATGTGCTGATAATTAAGGTTGTTTGATGTTTGTATATAAAATATAGAGCCTGCAATATATACCAAGGAACTTGAGGAGAGAGAGAGAGAGAGAGAGAGAGAGAGACTCAACACACTGCAAGGTTTTTACCTTAAATTACCATCACGTGCTAATTTTGAAAATGATTTATAAGTAATTAAAATGTTTCACATTTGCACTTTATCTTTTATATGGCATTTTCACCCGTTTTTATATGCTAATATAATAACTTTTTTTTTATTAGTGCACCACGAATTCATATTTTTAAGTGATGAAGTTGGCATATTTCATACTGCACTTGATATAATGTATTGGATAATTAAATGAAGCCGCTATGTATTCGAAAATGATGTTATTACTTCAATTGCATGAATTACAAAAACAAAGGATAATTAAATAAATACATCTCAACTAGTTTAGAACGTGGGCAAGATGACCTCTAGGAAACCTTAACTATGTGAGGAAGATTTTTGTCTCTATTTATTGGGGTTGACAATTTCCACCGACATTATAACCACCAAGTAATCAATTATGTGGGATCATATATTTGAATCACACGTCAATAATTATTATGTTTTGAGAATGACAATTCACAATGACCAATCAAGAATTCATCGTATTTGTCGGGTTTGTATTGGTAGAACCAGTGACGGAACTAAAGGAGTTGGTGATGGTGGTCGCCCCCTCAATTTTTTAAATTTTTTTTTAATATATATATTTAATAAAATTTTAATATTTAGTCTTCCCCTAAAATAATTTTTTGACTTTTAGATAAATTATATAATAAAAATTTTAATTTTCTCTATTTTATTTATTGTGCTATTGAACTTGAATAAATCTTATTAATTTGAGATTTTATATTTAATTGGAAGTAATTTGAAAAATATAATGGCAGATAAAAAAAAAATATATTTTTTGAACTTTGAATATATTTTTGACTGTGAGAACAAAAAGAGCCAAAAAATATCTATTTTGATACTTTTGAATTTTGATTATATATCATCATGTGGGTTTTATGTCAATTTTGTTGAGTATTATTAAAAAAATTATTTGTTAAGTATTTTTTTAAAATCAATTCATTATTCACTATATTTGTTTCTTTTGAAATAGAGAATAACTTATTATTTTTTCAGTATTATTTTGTATATATTATTTTGATTGTAACACTTTATATATATATATATATATATACATATTGTTGCATGTCTAATTGGTCACATACACATAAACATGATAACTTTTGTTATTTTATATGTTAATATTATATATAACCCTTACATTTATACATTTTAATAGCTAATAATCTCGAAAAAATTTCGTCCCCCCTTAATCAAATTTCTGACTCTATCCCTGGATACAACAAAAAAAAAAAAAATACATCATGTAGGACGTGTTACATGTGAGCTTGAGAGAGAGAGAGAGAGAGAGAGAGAGAGAGAGAGAGTTGAAATAAACCTTTTAGCAAAAAATGTAGGATTTTTTTTTATACAATTTACTCGAAATACCGCACAAATATCAATTGAAATGTCATATATAGTACACGTTCACTCAAGGAGGAAGAAAGAAGAGAAAATTATTGATTAAGCCATATTTATAAAGCGGCCTTTGATACGAAAATTTACAAATACTACGTAATATTAATTTTTTTATTATAAATTCCATTTCCATTGTATTACGGAAATCAAACATTGAGAGGGATATTTGAAGTTTTTCATACTATGGGGGTTTTTGTGTATACAATCCAAACCGAAGGGGTATTTTGTAATTAACCCAAAATTACATAAGGAAAATATGGCTATGATAATCCTGCATACAAGTCAGGCATTTGCTCTGGTGTAAATTAGCAAACAAATATAGCTAACTAAATTGATGTTCCCAAAATATAGATAAAAGTATTTATAGAAATCATATTAATAACGTTCATAACCCACTTCCAAGAATTTGAAAACATTGATAATCAAGCTCGATAAATTTGAAGTCTAGCACAGAACTTTCAACAAAATCACACCAAAGCTTTTTATTCAGAAAAGATTGTCATATTTCGTTTTCAGCTGCTCAACATTCATGTTGTGGAACAAGATTGAGAGCCACAAGACCCGAATTTATTTCCGTTCAAAATCCAGATGAGTAACTTCATATCTATTCACTACGTAACCTTTGCAAGCAAATGGTTTCCCATATAACAAAAAACTACAACAAGTTGGTTCCAGAGAGACCACAGGAGGGGACCGATTCCACCAGTTAGGCATGACTACGGGACGGGTTCAATGTGGGTTCTGCACAATCCGGGACCCTCCCGACAAGATTTATCTGACCCATGATCCACCCCGGACCTGCCTGAAGCACGCATGCGACTATCTATTGGAGCCTCACGATTAGGAAACTTAACAAATTCAAACCCAAGTTCGAAATTTTTTCTCCCTCAATAGTCCATCTGACTCTTTCAGGCTTCTTCCCTATGTTGTCTCTAATTACAATCACCTGAAAGCCTAGTGAATCTACAAAAATCATATACAATCAAGCTTCTGCAAGCTGAGACTTCTCATTATTTGCACAATCGAAATCCTTCAAGCAAGAATTTTCTTGATCAAAAGGCCTATTATTATCATTCAACCTTCTATTCCTCAAAATAACAACTGATTCCTTCATCAAATCAATATATTTTTTCCTCACTCTTGCCAGGGGATGGGGTTCTATCACCATCTCATCGCAATAGGCTTCTTTCAGAATAGCCGTGCAGGTTTTATTCTTCAATGACAAATAGAACATGTGTGGGTGCCTCTCGAAAGCCTTGTGAACCTTCTGGGGCAACCCCAAGTATCTTCTCAAACAAAACAGTGCCTTTCTTTCAGCAGCATGTTCGACAAAAAGGCACAACAGCTCATGCAGCAAACCCACCACCCGTTTCTCTGATATATCACTGTCCGGGTTCAAACATGAAAAATCATCATATGGGGACACATAAGGAAGCTTTTGAAATTCAGCCAACCAATCTTTTATCTTTTGCTTCAACCTCAGCCCTTTAGAAGGAAACAATGGAAATGCAATTGCCTCATCTGCACCACCGCTATATACTCCTCTCCTCATTGCATTCTTCTGCATCATTGTCAAGGTTTTACCACCTTTTCCATCATCATATTCTTCCGAAACAGCCAGCCCCTTCAATCCATCTTCAATATCGACAATCCGGAAACATCCATATCCCACAAAGTAATCCAAAGGGTCCTTAAAAAACTCATCAGGCAAGCCTAGATACCACCGCAAGCCCTTAATTACCTTCAAAGGAAGCATCTTTCTAGTGCCACTCATCAATATCAACTTCTTCAATCTCCCCACAATATCATCTCTAAATTCTTCATAAACTATTCTTTCCTCCTTATCCAGCTTGATGGCTTTCTGGGTCAGTCTAAACCAAGGTAGTTTGTAGAGTGGCCCTTCAAACTCTTCAAAGAAAGAAGGATAGGTCCTCATGAACCTTAGAACCCTGATGTTTATGCCAAAGTCAGAGCCTTTCTTGGAGACAGCTGAGATAGGAATACTATAATTATCATGTGGAGAAGAAGATGATGATATAATGAAGTCTTTCAGAGAGATTATAGGCTTGAGTTCAAGGGACTTGTGAATGGAATCAATCGAGTCCAAGTATGGATCCTTTTTCCATTTCATGTACACCTCCACATAAGTTTGTCTCTGAGTGTAGGAATAAGGAGGTGGAGGATGGTAAAAGGGGGTGAATATTAGGTTATGCAAAGAGAAGAGGGGTTTCTGGAGGAGTTTTTTTGGGTTCCCAATTAGCTCGATGATCATTGGTAAGTGATGGCAATGGTACCACTGGTGCGGTGGTCAGGGTAGTGACGGCAGCTATGGGGTCCTTAGCACCTCGCTATCCTCTTCAGATCATCGAACCCAACTGCAAATGTACATTAGAAAACAAGGAAAACACAGCAGACTGATAATAGTAATAAAATGTAACGATGATGGAAAATGTTAAACATAAACTGCATCCCTTGAATTAAACTTTCGTCTTTTTCACTACTGTAACTAACTTCATGGTTCCACCATGTAGAATTAGCAAAAAGCTAGTTTTTTTTTTTTTTTTTTTGTTTTTTTTGGTCATTAGCAAAAAGCTAGCTGCAACAACCACCTGACGCCATTATTATTTACTCTCCAATGACATTCACATAAACAAGCTTCCACATTCAGCGTTTCTAATTGGGCAGCTCAAAGATCATTTCGTCAATGTTAACTAATAAATATTGCAAGTAACAGGAGAATCAACACAAGCTAACATAGAAAGCATTCGGTTCAACAAAAATACTGTCTAATAGCCCTTCACTCAGACAATCCAATCGCAAACAGTTTCTCAAACATTTCTCACATAAAAATCATGCCAAACTGAAAGTACAGAGACAGGAAAAATGATACAAATTTTGAAAACTCTATGCAATCGAAGGTAGTAAATTGATCCCAGTTGTTGTCTTACCTCTGCCTCAAATGTTGATAAACTAACTTGGTGGAGCTTCGCCAGTTGGGGAAGTGGTCGCCGGAAAACGGCCGGCGGTGGCGCAGGAAACTAGTCTCCGGCGGATTATCGAATTCGAAATTTGGGGAATTTACGAATTCAGCGATAAATCCGAAAGGAAAGAAACGTTTTTCAGAGCCGTGCAGTGGAGAATTTGGGAGGGCCGTTTGGATGGATGAACAAAAAGAAAAGTGCTTGTTGAGTGTATTTTTGATAATAGGGCTTTTATTTTTTAAGTCAAGTAATTTTATATTTGGATACAGTTATTAAAAATATTTTAAAATATATTTTTATATAAAATTATTTTAAATAATAAAAAAAAAACTTTTTTTTTAGCTTTTTTTTTTTTTAAAAGTCACTCTAAACACAATATTTTTATTTTGAATTTTTCCCCTCTAAAAATAACCAATCCAAACGAACTCTATGTTACCTACTTTCTTTCTTTTTTTCCTTTTTCTTTTTTTTTAATAGCTTATGTGTTAATGGTTATAAAATTTCTAATTGTTAGATTGAATATATCGTCTAATTATTTGTTTACATTCTTCTTTATTTTAAATGTTGAATATAAAAATACTATTCAAATATATGACTTTTTTAATATTTTAAATATTATATTAAACTTGTGATCATTAATTTAAATTACTATGCAACGTAAATATCTACTTAAATTTAAATTGAAATATGTTTTATATTTTACTTGATTAACAATAAATAATTTAAAATAATTAAATAATGTTGTTAATAAACTTGTAGTTTAATATCAAAAGAGTTAATCTTGTTTTTCATGATTCAAAATTGTACTAAATATTTCTTAAAACAAATAATTATATATATTTTTATACGTTTTAAAATTTTATGTAACATTTAGAATTTTTTTTTAAGAAATTAAACGTATAAAAATATATATACAATATTTAATAGATTCTTATTGTGGTTTCAATGTGGGAAAGGTATTAAAATTTAATTTTCAAAAGTTAGTATTCAATAATGTTACACGATTATCAAGTTATTAATTTACATTTGAATATTACGGAAAAAGAGAAAAGTTACAAATTATTTAATTAACTTCTTGTCCGCATAAATGACATAAGTTGTTTCATAACATTATAACATGGTTTAAAATTAGAAATTTAGGCACATCATTTTGAATCACATGTTTTTTGACAATTATGATGCTTTTAAATACTTTCTCATCATCAAGTAACCAATTGACAAAATAGATATTTCACAAATTGAAGAAATAGTATTATTACTTACCTCTATAGAATGTTTTGTTATTGATTTAAAGAGAGAGAGAGAGAGAGAGAGAGAGAGAGAACATGTATTGCTAGAGGGAGATAACATAAATCATGTCTTTGAAAAGCAAATACCTACTTTCAGTACAAATGTTATTGTTGATTAACTTGTCAATTTAATGTTACTTGTTACCATCCTTGTTTCACTGATAATAATTCATCTTAATGGATTCATCAAATATATATTTTTTAATTTACCATATAATTGGTGTACACATAAGCAATCATACAATGTTGTTGCGCTTGTTATGCGACAAACTAGAGTGCATTTGGATATACTTTTTTTTTTCACAAAAGAAGTACTTATTATTTAAAAAAAATAAAAACTTCAATAAAAAAATTTGTATTTGATTGGATTTGTTTTTTTTTTCAAAATGCATATGACAAAAAAAAAATCGAGAAGTGAATTTTCCAAAATATTATCCAAAGTGGCTTTCAAAGAAAAGTACATTTTGAAACACTTTTAAGTTACTCATTCAAAACATAAAACTGCTCACTTTTTTTGTTTTTTCTTTAAGAACTCTATTATAAAAAACACTGTTACACAAGTACTTATCTAGCCAAAAACTTTACCACAATAAGATCTCAATCATTTTCTTTTATTTTCCACTTTAACCCCAAAGTAATAATTGAAAAACATCAAAAAAATACAGAATCTATAATATTTGCTAACAAGAAAAGTATATAACTAGCTCACAAAGTAAATACCTGCAGAAACATGCTCATAAGTCTCTATACTCTGGTGTAGAGGTGGCAAATGGGTTGGATTAAAAATAAATTGAATTTTAAATAGGTTCTAGAGAATGAATTGTACATGAATTGGGCTGTAAATGAATTTGATGCGGGTTTATAATGGATTGATAGGTTCCTTAACGGATTCAATTCAAAATAAAATGTATTTTCTTAAATACAAATTTGTACATTTTTCAACTATTTATTTGTTAGCTAACACATTCTTTAATTTGCAAGAATAATTTTATCACTAACTTTTCAAATTTATGAAATATTATCAAATTATAATGCTTTTTTGTTGGAATCATTTAAAAATCGCATAAACCTATTTAGAAACCGCTTGAACCCATCTAGAATCCAAAAAAATTTGAAGCCCACTATAGCCCCACCCATTTCAACTCATTTATAAAATTTGAAGGCTTAATCCAATGCAAAACTAGTTTAAATAGATTGAAATCATAATTCTAAACCCATTTTACCACCCCTACAGTCTGGTGCATCAATCAAATCAGTAAAAACAACAAATACAAGAAAGCACTCTTTAAGAATACAAGTCTTAACATCTTCTACCTGTTCCTTTTTGACGAATTTCTAAGTATATAATTCATACAATGATTCTAAGGTAGAGAACTACGATAAATTTACATTCCCCCGCGACTATATAAATCGAAAAAAGCAGCTTCGTATGCTCCTCATCAACAGCCTTGTAATCACTTTTGGTGAGATCATAAATCTTCCCCGAAAGTTTTCGTGGAGTATGCTCGTAATCCGCCTACAAAAGTAGCCTCGACAGAAGCTTCTGCTTCTGCAGCAAACTTATCCCACGAATCCACAGATAGAACCACAAAATCTGCCATTTTACCGGGGGATAATGAGCCTACATCCTCATCAAGGAAGCACGCACGAGCAGCTGAAATCGTATACCTACCACATGGGCCGTAGTAATAATAATAAGGATTCTCCTCTTAAACTACAAAATATAACAAATCAACTTATGACGGTAGTTAAAAAATGGAATAAATCAACCCCTAATACCTACAATTCAAGGGCAGATTTGTTACATTTTGTAATTCAGAAAGGGAAATGTGATATAAAGTATAACTAAGGAGTGCAAAGGGTAATTAACCCTCATAATAATTCAATTTCCAACATAAAACATTCCAAACAATCAACAGCCATTGGTATGATACGAATATACTCTTGTTGTTATACCCATCCCACACAGACTAAATATTTAAAAAATGAAAATTTGTGAGCCTCAGTTGAAGAACCCAATATACATGTATTAGATATCCTTTTTTGCAGGTTGTCAATGGGTCGAGTTTAGATCAAACAAGAGTAAGAGCCTAATCCAAATACTGAACACCACCAGAACAAATCCCCACCCCCAACCTTCAAAAAAAAAAAAACCTTAGTGTCTTATGTAAAATTATAATCAGATAGGTAGTAGAATATTTTACATGATTCAAAAGGTAATATACTTAAATTTATCTAAAGAAAGGCCTCAAAATATAAAAATTAGTATACTTGGTACATAAGTTGCATTTTGTTTAAGAGATTTCATTAGTATTAATTTGAGAAAAAGTACTAAAATTCGAACCCAGACCTTTAACGGATGCAGCTGATTTGGATACTTACATATACTGCCAAATATTAGCAGTAACCATATCTAAATAATTTGTTCTCTTAACCAATGAAATGTTGATAAAGTAACTCCAATTCAAATGTACCTATTTACTCCTTAAGCTTAGTCCCCTATAATAGATGCACTAAGTTCCTATAGCACAAGCTTGAAGTTGATCATGGAACTTACTTTAGATCCCTGAACAAATAGACGAGGCAAAAGCACAAAACAGGTGTAGTTCGGAGGGCAACAAAGTAAGAAAATGCGTATAGTTCAAAGGGCAAAATGTTATTTTACTAAACAAAATATTAGCAAATTGATAGAGGTGCTTACCCGGTCAAGGCCTGCTTGAGGTTAATGCATTCAGATGGAATCCAAGCATTTTGCCAACCAGGAGGTACTCTTTTCATTGCTGTCTTTATGCTCCCCAAAGGATTGATGTCCACCACCTTAAGTGAGACAAGAAATCAGCCAAATCCAAACAAATAGAAAGAAATTTAGAATTCAACACAAGAAATCACAAATAATGTATTTTAGAACCAAAAATCACTGGGAGTCAGTGGTTCTCACTGGCCAATCAGATCCAAGTGCCAACTGTGCGTTGCCAGCAAGGATTGAACGAAATAAATATGATCCTCCATTCGACCTCTCAATCCCAAGTTTTTTGGAGGCTGAATCGGCATCGTCTAATAACTGATCAGGCTGTCATCAATTAGAATTACAAGGTGGATTTAGAACTTAGAAAAACGTCTATATAAATTTTATATTTGTAAATAAATGGTTAAGCTTTATTTGACGGATGTTTGTACGTGAAAAAGGATACGAAAATAGAAGGAAAGATTGAGCTCTAATACTAAAAATTCAGATTTAACATAGGAAACCGGGAGAAAAAGGACCTGCACAGAAGCAAAAACTTCTTGTTCACCAAACCTGGCTGCTTTCCCTGGAGCCAAATGCTGCACATGCTCAATCTGCAAATTTTTGCTGCAGTCGCTGTGACCAATAATTCGCAGTACTAGTTCTATTAAATCATAATTGCATAGCAACAAGCAGATGGGAAAATAGAGATTATGAGAGTGCTTGGCTGAGTATATAAGCTCCTGAAATAGCTTATAAGATATTTGACAATTATAAACTCCATAAATAAGATATTTTAAACTTATAAACAAAAAAAAAAAAAAAAATGATGTTCCAAGCTTATAACCTCTGAAAACAAGATGTTTCGAGTTTGTTTTGAGTTTATAAGGCCCTTAGATAAATAAAGAAGAAGAAGAATAAAGAAAGAAAAAACTTATTTTTGAAACATTTTATAAGTTGTATATTTATAAACAATAAAAAACATCAAATATCCTTAATTTTTTTGGATGTCACATTTTAGCCATCTCCAGAAACATTTAGCCATATTACATTGATTTTACCATTCCTAGTCATTATGCTACTAAGAAAAATTTTAAAGCTCTGCTAAACAAAACTCCAGTTTATAAGTTTCTAAACCATTTTATAGATTGTTGGATCTTATTTTAACCCATAACACTTCGACATCTTATCTCTGCGAATGGGGGTGGGGGGGGGGGGGGGGGGGGAAGAAATATTGTCAGGAGCTTAAAGCTCCACAACATCTTATAAACTCTAGGCACTTGTACAAACTTAAAAATAACCTTGGGCAAAACGCCCTATAACTGTTGAAACATCTAAAAAGACGAGTTGAGTTTACCCTAAATCTTCGGTCTCTAATTCCATTCACAGAAGCCACTGATTTATACAAATCCAAGATCAAGTCGTTGGCCCGATCACCTATGGCATGAATGGCAACCTGAAACAAACTAAAAAAGCTACAAATATATGTATATATTCATGCATATCTTGATGGTGTAATGAGGACAGACAATATCTTCATATGAAAAGAAAAAGCACCTGAAGGCCAGCTTTATCAGAAGAGAGAGTCATATTGTACAGCACATCTGTATCCGTCACTTGCAGGCCACGATTGTGTGGTTCATCAACATATGGCTACAGAAACATAAGAAGATTCTCATTACTATTAACTACTACAAGCTTCTGGTTTTGGCATGTCACTTGCAGGCCATGACTGTGTGGTTCATCAACATATGGCTACAGAAACATAAGAGGATTCTCATTACTATTAGCTACTACAAGCTTCTGGCTGTTGCATGCCAAAATTGAATACACACACACACACACACACACACATATATATATTATGCGTACTGTCACCTCATGAAAAAGGGCACTGTTAGAACCCAAAGATCCATCTGCAAATGATTTCACACCACCTAAGTAAATCCATTGGCTCAATTTACGGCCCGCTTGATTTATAAGTTCCTATACAAGCAAGAAAAGACATCATTAAGTATAATAAACAAGATGTACCTTTTTCTAATTGAAACTGAATAAGACATTATATGCTCAAATACATGATTGATGGCACGCAAGTAAATGAAAAAAAATTGATGAAGGGACTTACATGTAACCGTCCCCATGTCCCTATTGGGAAAAACAAGCAAACCCTTATCTTCATTTTTCCTGATAAATCAGCCCATCTGTAGACATCTGCAAGTACCAAGAGACAGAACTTAAATACAAACACATTCTTGTATATATAATTCGTTGACATGAATATGCCGATATTTTTTGCAGCCCCTCTGCATTATCAGTTGTCTTTGTTCAATTCTTGTTTAAAGGCTTTGAAGGATTTAAAACAAAAACCATAACTATGATTTATGTCCTACTTTGATAGTTTCGAAGCCATTATTCAAGCTTTCAGAAAAATAAAAAATATAAATAAGGGACTTTATTACAATTAAAATCCACCTGAGAAATCTTCCCATGAAAGTTCCGGTGATGCACCAGGAAAATATCGCCCAATATCAACAACTGTTGTTACACCTCTCATCAAGGCATAATCACTTGCTCTTAGAAGAGCTTCCCTCCTCTCCTCCACCGAGACCTCCGGAATGCACGAAAGGACTAGCTTCATTGCAGAATCAATCAACAAACCAGTAGGTTCTGGGTGCAATGAAGCCATAAACATTTAGAAGTCACACAATGTAGGAATAAGTAAAAATGGGCTTCTCAAAAGAATTTTCAAGGTTACCCGTCTTTTTTTGAGCTTAAAGATACATATGTCCATCAGCATAATTTTTTCTATGTTCAGGGGGGTTGTTTGATCTTTGCCACAGTTCGAGAGGGTGTTTGATACAAAAACAATAGTACAGGAAGGCAGAGTGAATTTAACTCTATGAAATTGATTAAGAACATATCAGAAATAGAAACAATACCTCCAATACTGTTTCTCACCACAACTCCACCATCTGGATCCCCAGTGTTATTAGATATTCCAGCAAGTTTTAGTGCTAGAGAGTTGGCCAAGCCCATGTGGCCATCCACTCTAGGCACCCAAACCTGCACATTAACTTATCTAAAATCATAGACACGCTGATATAAATGCCAAAGCACATTAAGAATGTAAAAAGAAACTTCTTACAGGATTATGAGGAGTAATATCGTCGATCCAAGATGCCATAGGCAGCTCTCCTCCCCATAGATCATTGTTCCAACCACCACCAAGCAACCAAGAGCCAGGTTGCATATCTAGGAAAATTTTTAACCGGCACATTAGAGAAGTTCTCCTAATCTAACATAAGAAAAACAAATGCACAAGAACAAGGACAATAAAGCTGGATGCAAATGCCAAATCACTAGGTACCTGTTAAAAGATACTAAATATTTAATGTTTCTCTCCTCTTAACAGTTTAAGCTTTAACATAAAGAAGCCATTCAATATGATATCAGAGTCGAGCCAAAAAAGGGGGTCTTCAGTTCAAATTTTACTGCAACATATTTGTAAGTTGTAACAAAGAGGTTCACGAGAACGGCTAAGAAGGTCGCCTACACATGAGGGGAGTGCGTTAGAAGATATTACATATTTTATTTCTCTCATCTATGATAGTTTAGTTTTTAGACGGGATAGTCATTTATACAACTGAGAAAATGAGATTAAGTGAACATAACAACCATCAGAACCAAAAAACAGAAACTAAAAAAGAAGAGAGAGAGAGAGATGAGTAAAATAACTAGGATAAAGAAAAAGAAATGGTGGTAATGGCATCTAAAGACTGGAGAACTAGAATGCAGTCTACACTCGAGGACCAAAATTTTTCTGATGTAAAGAAAAATGTTCACAAAATGCATGATTAAGATAAGACTTACTTGATAATGCATCTTTGAATTTGTTTACAAAGTCATCTTTCCGGCTGATACCACGGAGTTCAACTCGTGCCATCTGTGGAAATTTTCCAACTCAAATCCATCATTCAATTCAATCAACACAGTGATGTATGGTAATACTACAGGAATTTACTACATCTTTCCAAGATTTAAGGTGGGATGAAAACATATATGATCTCTTTAGCTTCAAAAGAAATAATACCAAATTCACTAAATTTTCCACTAAGAAAAACTACTAAAAAGGTATACTCTTTTACGTATTGTAGAAATAATAGGGGCTTAGACCTCACTCAACCCCAAAAGCTAGCCCATGAGGTGAGGATTGTCCAAGCCATTATAAATCTCACCACATTTGGCTATTTATTCAATGTGGGAGATAGTTAACACGCCCCCCTCACGCTCAGGCCTGAGCACCGGAAAATAACCTGGAGCGTGAAATTAGATAGTGGGAGGCGCAATTAGGACACAGGACCTAGCCTGCTCTGATGCCATGTAGAAATATGAGAGACTTGGGCCTAACTCAAACCCAAAGCTAGCTCAAGAGGTGAAGATTGCTCAATCCTTTATAAGGTAGACCACATCTCAGTATTTATTCGATGTGGGATAATTATCTCCCACATTGAATAAATAACCAAATGTGGTGAGATTTATAATGGCTTGGACAATCCTCACCTCATGAGCTAGCTTTTGGGGTTGAGTTAGGTCCAAGCCCCTAATATTTCTACATGGTATCAGAGCAGGCTAAGTCATGCGCTATTAATTGGGCTCCCGGCTACTACTTTCACACTCCAAGTTGTTTTCCGTATATTCGGGGCCTGGGCGTGAGGGGGGCATGTTAACTATCCCACATCGAATAAATACTGAGATGTGGTCTACCTTATAAAGGCTTGAGCAATCCTCACCTCTTGAGCTAGCTTTTGGAGTTGAATTAGGCCCAAGTCTCTCATATTTCTACACGTATAAACTAAACACCTACCAGAATAAGATACGTAAAGTATGACCTCTTTAGCTTCAAAAGAAATAACACCAAATTCACTAAACTTTCCACTAATAAAACTGCTAAAAAGGTATACTCTTTTACGTATAATAACACCAAATTCACTAAACTTTCCACTAATAAAATAACCAAAAATGTATATTCTTTCACGTATATACTAAACACTTATCAGAATAAGAAGTCCAAAAATTATACGAAAAGTACCTCTACTCAATTTCATGGTGAAAGAAAAAACAGGAGGAACAATTATGCAAGATAAACAAGTTCTGAAGAGTGTGATGATAGCTGTACTAGTACAGATTATTGAGTTATTCACTTTCCATAAGAAAATTTTCTAATACTCTCTCCAGGCCAATTATCTTAGCATTGTTTAAGATAAACTTCTGATGGCCCACGCTTTTGAGCAATTCCACCTTTTGGTAAAATTTCTAATTATTCATTTTAAGCCACTCAACTTTTCTTTATCTGAGCTAAAGATTTAATCAGAAACTTTTAACTGTCATAAAAAAATTTTCAAAGGGGAAATGAATGTCAAGAAAGCATTTCAGTTAGAATGCAAATTTTCAAACTAATAACCGAAAAAATAAAATGTCAGCACATATTTTCACATATGATAAGGAATGAATGCATGAAAATGTTAGAATCATATACAGGACCTGTAATCCTCCAACTATCAGGTGCACATGTGAGTCAATAAATCCAGGAACCACCAGTTTTCCCTGTAGATTCATTGTTCGAGTTCCAGCTCCAGCCAAATCCTGCATTCACCCACACGGCCACACCACATTAAGGCATGACAACCACACATAAAGCTTCACTGGTTTCTTGTTGCTTTTTTGCATACGCAGAGACTGAGACTATAACAATCTCACTGCCACACCCACCACGAACCCCCCAACCGCCCACCCCACACACGAAAAAGAAAAAAGATAATAAAAATAAAAATAAAAGGTCAATCAAAGAAGACTACACTTTTTACGTATCATATTTTTTTTGTGTGATCAATTAGTTGTCTAAAATATAAAAGTATAGAGAGATGAGGTGATAGATCAGATGCATAAGAAAAATATAGTTCAGGAAAAGAGCGTAATAATCTCAGTGGTATTATCATAATTGTGATATATTGGGTTGGAGGAAAATGACTCACGAAATTTCTTAATGAGCAATATATTAAGCCTTTCATCCATAATATTTTCCTTTTCATGACCAATGTATTCAATTTCTTTTAACCAACCATTTCTTTAATTACCAACATATTTAGCTTCTTCCAGCATCAATTTCCAATATATTCAGTCTGTTCAGATAATTTCTTAATGATCACATCTCAATCTCTTCCATCCATCAATTACCACACTGACATTCACTGGGGAATGAAATGATTATTCCAAGCATGTATGTACAGTTTATCTTACTCCAAAAATATTTGAGTAATAAAATGAATAAGAAAAAGAAAAGGAAATCAATGAGAAACCAAAGACTATAGAATTAAGAGACAGAGAGAGAGAGAGAGAGAGACGGATGGATAGATAGTGGACCTGCATGGAGGAATAGTTGCCAATTCGGAGAATCCGGCCGCCGCGAATGGCCATCGAATCAGCAAAAGGCAAAGCTCCATCGCTGGTGTATATAGTCCCATTTATGACCAACAAATCCGCCATTTCTCCACCATGAAACCAACCCTCTTTCAGAAACAACACACACACACACACACACACACACTATAAGCAAAGCGAACACAATACAGGGATTCATATTCTCATAATATCAAGAATTACAATCACGAAACCAATGGGGATAAGGGTTTAGATTAAAAAAATTACTGATGGGTTTTGTAAATTGAACTTGAAATTAAACAGACAAATAGCAATAATGGGGAAAAGGAAATTGAGTGTACTTACGGATTAGCGAGGAGAAGTAGGGGTGGGGTGGGCTGAGCAAAATGGATGAGGCGACGGCGAGGAGAACCACCGCGGTGGCGGAGAGCAACAACCGCAAATTGTTCATTACAGCAGAGAGTTGAGACTTGAGAGAGAGAGAGGGGGAGAGAGAGAGGGGGAGAGAGAGAAGTGGAGTGATTCAAGGAATCCAGTGGTATCTTTGATTGATGTCCACGAGACAATGACTCGATTAGTTAGTTCTTTATATTTGAGTCGCTTTTCTTTGGAGGAAAATTTTATAACTCTGCCCCCATAATTGGGTCGGACGGGATTCTCTACTCAAAACGATGTCCCATCTCATACTTTATATTTTAAATTTATGATATGTGTAAAATTTAATTAATATAATTAAATAATCTATTGTTAAGTAAATTTTAAAAATTTACACGTGTCATGAATTTAGAATATGAGATATAAGATGGGGCATCGTTTTGAGGTAGGGGATTCCGTCTGTAATTGGGTGGGTGAACATATTTAGTAACCAATTGAAATGATTTATAAAAAAAACTAATTATTTTTTACTAAATGCTTTTTAAAAAATAAATAAATAAGGTATTTTTCTTCTTAAAAAAATTCATCCAAATTGACCCTCAATATCATACTTTATCTATAATACATTCTTAAAATAAAACAAAATGGAAAATCGGGTTTCTTTTTTCTAAAACTTAATATCAGTATAGCATAAGAAAAGTGAACGGGTTTTTCTTGAGAGGGTGTTACTTAGATTTGGTTTTCTCACTTCTTTTGTTCACTTGATTATGTCATGTGTTTCGTTAGTTTTCCTTTTTTTTTTTTTTTTCTCTCTGTCTCTTTTTCTTTTACACTTAATGGATCTCACTTTGGATACTTGCCACCTTTTCCCCTTACTTGTTCATGTATGGTGCAGAGGTGTTGAGTTCTTTATTACGGGTAGAGGAAGCGACAAACAATCTTGGAGGGGTGTCAGGTCCGTAAAAGAGACCCGTGCATTTTCCACCTCCTGTTTGCAGATGATACCTTGATTTGTGGGGAGGTCTCAACTTTGGCGGCTTAGTCCATACGGGGAATACTTGATGCCTCTGCGACGATTTCCGTCTAGGAAATTAACAAACGGAAGTCAGGCATCTTTTGTCAACCTGAATGTATCGACTGATAGTGACTATACTCGGGGTCAGACAAGTCCCCAAGCTGGATCTTTTTTAGGCCTGCCATTCGTGGTTGTTCTTCTAGCATCTCAAGGCTTTTAATTTGACGCAAGCATCGCAACTTATCAAGGAACCAGATAGCTTGGTAAGTCGAGTTCTTCAGCATAAGTATTTCCCGATAACAAATTTCTTCGGTGCCAAACTTGGATACGATCCATCTTTCACATAGCATAGCATTTTTGCTACTAAGGATTCTGGCGGAAGACTGGTGGCTCTTTCAGCTGCGGGATTTTAAACCCATCAGATGCTCTTGTGAATATCTAACAACTCATTAAGGCGTGGGATAAACAGCTCATTGAATCAATTTTTTTGGGAGGCTATGTTGTCGCTGCTCTCGTCGACAATAATCCCAAATGGAGTGGTTGAGATTACTGGGTGGCTCCATAAGGTTCATGCCAGTTTTGGCGTGAATGAGTGGACTCTCTTTCTCACTTATCTTGTGAGATTTGTGGCGGAACCGTAACAAATTATATTGAAAAATTAACTAAAATGGCCAAATAGAATTAAATACACTTTACTTCCGTATAATTATAGGCTATATCATTTATCTTTATTAACGAACAAATGTTACACTCAACACCACCACCACCACCCCTCCCGCTGCGTTATAGATTTCGAAAAAGTACCCTTAAATCTTATAAATGTACATCTATATATATATATATATATGGTTCACAAATTATTTGTACAAATTTATAATCAAAATTTAATTTAAAATATGTATTCACTAAATACTTGGTTGTTTAATCTATATGAATAATTATATTTTCATTAATTACTTCAATTTGTGTACATTCTTTTCTACAACAAGTTGAATGTATATACTCATTTTGTTTAAATAATTTATATTTATTTAAATATATTATAATTTAATTTAATATAAAAACATGTTTTAATTATAGTTAAAATATATTTATCCATGTCTATTTAAAATAGTCAAATTTTATTTAGAATGAATACTTAATAAATTCATTCAGTTTAAAGAACGATAATAGTTTTTTCATGTTTAATTTTTTGGTATTATTAAAATAACTTATTAAGTTAGTTTTATTTCAATTTATTTAAACAATCAATTATTTTTTTAAAATTAAAATAAAACATTTTTTATAGCTAATAAAGGATTTGAAGTTGAATGTAGAATGTTAAAATGCCTGAAAACTTTAAAAATTGTATGTGTGGTGTGAGGGCAATTTTGACTAATTTTTTAATCGAGCAGAGTAAATGTTGTATTTGATAATTTAGAAATGTAAATCAAAAATAACATATAGTTGAGGGATTAAAGGGTATCCTATCAAATTTTAAAAGAAGTGGGAATTTTGATTAATTCCTCAATACAAAAGAAAAGGTTGAGGGTCAATAACACCTTTTAAAGTACTAATAACAATTTCCTTCCAAAAAAAAAAAAGAAAAAGAAAAAGAAAAATCCATAGGGCAATGTTTAGCGATAAATTTGGACTTGTTAAAAAACTGATTGAAAATTGGTTGAATGATTATATTTCATAGCCCCTATACGTGAGGGATTAAAATCGATTTGGAGGTAAATGTGAGGGACCTAAAATGAAAGTTCCCTCGTGTAATGACATGAAGGCATGATTTTATTTCTTTTTCAAATTATATGAAGAAAATAGTAACTTGAAAGAACCATAAAACCATTTTTCTCTAAAAAAAAAAGCATTTCTACAATTATCTTTGTTTACATGCAAAATCTTGATCAAAAAGCACAACATGCAAGAACGAGTGATAAAGCATCAAAACTTTTATTAAAATGCTATGGCCCTAATAATTTGGGTGGATTTGGTGTGCCAGACTGCCGTAAGTTATTATAATTTGTATAATTTTTACGTTTTGTCTTTCTTTTCAAATGTTCTCATGTCTTGCTTTATATTAAAAGAAAAAGCAAGCAAATGGGAGGAAATAAAAAAGAAAAAGACATAATGAGAAAAAACTACAAACTATGCGCATCCGGGGACTCGAACCCCGGTCAGTACCGTGGGAGGGTACTATGATACCACTACACTAGATGCGCTGCCTATTGGCAATCGCAATTGACTTTAGTATTCATTAAGGCGTAACCTTATTTTATGAATGGTTGAAGATTTTCAGAACAAGGGGGGCAATTTTGAAAGTTCAACTTTTTGTATATACTCGATATATGTGTGTAAGGTGCAATATATAAGGTCAAAATATATCATAAATTTTAGTCATAGTCTAAAATGTTAATATGTGTGCAATTTTAAAATCTAGCAACAGATTATTGGTCTTTACTTTTGTTGGAAACCGGCTATAAGAGGGTTGGGTTTGTTTAAAATAAGGTATGCTTAATATTATATTCGTATTAAATATTTTCACACTTTAATAAAATGTGAGAGTACATATTATTAGTCCAATAGGTTGCAATTATTTGTAACATATTGTTTAAATTCAAATAACTTGCTACCTATTAGTTATCTGCAACTATTTATTTATATGTATGTGGTGTATTGAACCTATTTTATAACTTCATCCAATCCACATATTCAAATACATATATGTTTTTCAATGAAATATATTCCAGAGACTGTGCAGCACCGACCACCAAAGACAAGAATATTTGGAGCTTTGCGTAGTTATATAACGTAATAGTTGAAACATCAACAACAAAGTGGCCGTAGTTTAGTGGTAAGAATTCCATATTGTGGCCGTGGAGACCTGGGATCGAATCCCAGCAGCCACATTGTAATATTGTTTTTCATTATATCTTGGAATTTTATTTGTTTTTTGCCCTGTTTAAAAGACATAAACCTCTTCTGAGAACACATAATATGCATGTCAAGAGTAAAAACAGAAAAAAGAAAAAAAAAATTATAAAATAAAATAAAACAGAAGATTTAAACCAAAAGGGGCAAACAACATAATCACAACGTCTCAGCACTTCAGATTTCAGTGAACATTCAGTAAGAGAGCGCATATATCATGCTACACAGTAGAAGTAGATCAAACTCATTAATAACAAATTAAGAGGTCCTAAAAACTAATCAACAGAACATAACTGAGCTGTTCATCTTCTCATACTGAGAAGAGACCAACAATTGCAGACAATGGCATCAAGAGATTAGAACTCTATGCATGTTGCACCGGGTGCAACATCGACTAGACCATTCCGGAGAATATTGTTGCCAAAATTATTTGGCATTATCATACCAATTTACTCAATGTAAATTACTTAATTGTATGAGGAAATCCTTATCTAGTACTTTTCTTCATTTTTTCGAATTTGACTCGTTCATTTCTTCATTATTTAGCCACTCGGT
Organism: Petrea volubilis; assembly: GCA_026212405.1. NCBI lineage: Eukaryota > Viridiplantae > Streptophyta > Magnoliopsida > Lamiales > Verbenaceae > Petrea > Petrea volubilis. The sequence continues at coordinate 6,699,301 of CM047878.1, forward strand.
TCCGATCCACTGATCGATTAATCTGGATCGGGTACTGTAGAGGCCATTATGGGAGCAACTCTCCCAACCCAGTTGCTCCATTTACAATACCAGGATTTGAACCATTGACGTTGTTTAAGGGATCTAGCGCCTCATTCCGTTAGACCAACTGGTAGTTGGTACATATATATATATTCATGAATCTTATATAATTAGATTGATTCTTATATTTCTTGTATCATTTAGCATCTATACTAAATGTTGTGAATTAAAAACTAAATTATACTTAATGTGAAATTTGAAAAATAAATTAACCACAATAGTAAGAATAATAAAAGATGGAACTTAACAAATAGAAGTTCAGGTATAAAAACGTAATAGTATATATGATATGAACTTAATATTTTTATGTTTTAAGCAATTCAATATATTTTAAATTTTTAAAAGAACAAATAAAAGGAACGTGCGTTCCATCATCTTCAAAACAAATTGTTCTTTGTTTACCACTTGAATCTTGAGATAAGATGCACATTTCTCTCTCTCTCTCTCTCTCTCTCTTTTACATTCTTCTTCGAATTAATTGCATTTCATTGTTGTAATTGATATCTTCATTTTTTTTTATTTCCGCTTTTAGTGCGGGTTGTATTATCTTAATTGCTTCAACTACGACATTCAATTTTCCATACATTACTTTTATACTCTTTTTATTGAGAGCAATCTGGAAATGACATTAATCCAATTCTTGTAGGCTTAATCATCTATAATATTTGGGTGCATGCTCCTCATGTAAAATTAAAGTATTAATAATTTAAATGACCAAGTCATTCAAAAACTAAATAAATAAATAAATAACGAAATATAAATTAAAACTTATATTTTTGAATGAAAATGATTGCACAAATTTTTAGTATGACTACTAGTCCAATTGGAGTTATATTAATTCCCTACAACTTATGTTTTAGAAACAAAGTTAGATAGATAAATGAATAAATAAAGTCAGATAAAACAATATTAGAATGATAGTTACCTCTTTGATTGAGTTTAGGTACTCATGAATTGGATACACAACATAAATTGTGACCGCTTCTTCAAATATTGTGACACACACAATATCTTCTTCTTGTACAACATTCAAGACTAATCTATTTCTATTATCAATTTCACAATCTTTATTTTTTAAATATATTAATGAATATTTAATTATCTGGTGTATATTTAGTACATTGGCAACATTTCTATGTCTTCCTCGATGCACTTTTTGCAAGCTATAGTGTCTTTTATTCATGTAAACAGTTCCAATATTACATAACTTATACAATATTGATGTCTTATTTTCAATGTTTTGAATAATTTCTTTAAAACAATAATATTATATTATGTAAAAAGAAAGCATACAAGAAAATATGAGATGGTAATTTAAGTAAACCGATGATAATTATAATAAAAAAATATGCATACGTAGTATGTAATTACTTTTTGGTAAGTTACCTTGTGCGTAAGCTTTGAGCCCATGGTGAGGATCTCATAATACTAGGAAATTTGATTGAGGATGCTTGTTTTCTTGCCAAAAAATTTCAACAATGTAACTTTTCATTTGCACGTCGCTTGGGCAATTTGATTGCTCATCGCCTAGCTAGGAATGCAATTTGTATGAAGGCCTAGTGAGTATTCTTGCACCTACTCTTGATAAGTAATGTTATTAACACTACCAGAAAACAACGAAATAACCATGATTTTTTAGTCACGGATAAAATCGGTTCTCAATAGCTATGGATCTAGCCACGAATTTTTCCGTAGCTAAATTCTAAAAAATCTGTGGCTAGATGGAGAGATTTTTTTTAATATTAATGCATTTAGCCACGGATAAAACCATGGCTAGAAAAAAAAAAATTATTTTTTTTAAAAAAATATGTAGTTTAACCACGGTTAAATCTGTGGCTAAATCAAAAAAATTTTATATATATATTGCACCTAGCCATGGATAAAACGTGGCTAGAAAAATAATTTTTTTTTTAAAATGCGTAGTTTAGCCACAGTTAAATCCGTGGCTAAATAATTTTTTTTTTATATATTGCACCTAGCCACGGATAAAAAAATGGCTAGAAAAATAATTTTATTTTTTTAAAAAAATGTGTAGTTTAGCCACGTTTAAATCCGTGGCTAAATAATTTTTTTTATATATTGCACCTAGCCACGGATAAAACCGTGGCTAGAAAAAATATTTTATTTTAATTTTTTTAAAAAATGGGTTGTTTATCCGTGGCTAAATCAATTTTTTGTAATATTAGTGCATTTAGTCATGGATAAAACTGTGGCTAGAAAAAATATTTTATTTTTTTTAAAAAAGAGAGTAGTTTAGCCATGGATTTATCCATGGCTAAATAATAAAAAAAATTATATGCTGAACCTAGCCACAGATAAAACCGTGGCTAGAATATATATATATATATATATATATATATATACACATATATATATAAAATGGGTAGTTTAGCCACGATTTTATCCGCGGCTAAATGAATTTTTTTTACATATATCACACTTAGTCACAGATAAAACCGTGGTTAGAAAAATAATTTTATTTTTTTTAAAAAAATGCATAGTTTAGCCACGATTTTATCTGTGGCTAAATGAAAAAGAAAATTTAATATATTGAATTTAGCCATGGATAAAACCGTGGATAGAAAAAAGATTTTATTTTATTTTTTAAAAAAATAGGTAATTTAGCAACGATTTTATCCGTGACTAGCTATTAATTCTTTTTTAAATCGCTTGCTTAGCCAAGGATTTATTTGTGGCTAAGAAAAAAATGTATTTATTTATTTTTTTAAATGGCTCAGTGATATCACTTAATGCGATATTTCTGGAGTTGTATTGGTTTAAACCATTTCATAGTCATATTGTTTCTGTCATGGTTATTATATTTTGTGTTTTATTATTTAAATATAACAATTTATTGTTCAAGAAAATACGTTTTTCCTTTTTCAGTGATTCATATGAGTGACTTCATAATTCGGTAACAATTGTATACTAATGTTAATTAACTTGTCACAAATTATCAAAAAATTGACTTTCCAATAATTAGTTCAATTATATTGAGTAATTTTCAAGTTGTATTACTACAATTGTATGGTTACGTCTAAACTAATTAACGAGAATGTCCGATTCGAAAAAAGTCAACGAATAATATTTGACTCTTAGACATAAAAAAATCCGCGGCCAATGAACATTATTATTATTTTTTTTTAAATTCAAGTCTTAGCCACGGATATCCGTGGCTAAGTATTAAATTTTTTTTAATTTTAGACTTAGCAACGGTTTTATCCGTGGCTAAGTTTAATTTTTTTTTTTTTTTGAAAAATGGCTCAGTTATATCGCTCGATCCGACATTTCAGGATTTGTATTGGTTTAAACCATTTCAAAATCATATTGTTATCGTCATGATTATTATATTCTGTGTTTTATGAGTTAGATATTACAATTTATTTCAAAAAATATGTTTTTTCTTTTTCAGTGACATATATGAATAATTTCATAGTTCGGTAACGATTGTATACTAATGTCAATTAACTTGTTACAAATTATCAAAATATTAACTTTCAAACAATTAGTTCAACTATATTGAGTAATTTTCAAATTGTATTATTCCAATTGTACGATCAAGTTTAAGCTAATTAACGAAAACATCCGATTCAGAAAAAGTCAACTGCTAATTTTGACTCTTAGCCACGGAAAAATCCGTGGCCAATGAACTTTATTATATTTTTTAAAAAAGGGGCTCTTAGCCACGGTTTTATCTGTGGCTAAGTATTAAAATTTGTTTTTTTGAATTTAGGCTTAACCATGGATAATTCCGCGGCTAAGAAAAAAAAAATTATTTTTTTAAATTTTAAATGGCTCACTTATATCGCTCGATCCGACATTTCGGGAGTTAAAAAGGTTAAAAACATTTCAAAATCATATTGTTTTTGTCATGATTATTGTATTTTTGTATTTTATGACTTAAATATTATAATTTATTTCAAGAAATACGTTTTTCCTTTTTCAGTGATATATATTAATGACTTCGTAGTTCGGTAACAATTGTATACTAATGTCAGTTAACTTGTCACAAATTATCAAAAAATTACGAGAATTTGGTAGTTCAACTATATTGATTAGTTTTCAAGTTGTATTACTCCAATTGTACGATTACCTTTAAGCTAATTAACGGAAACGACTGACTCGAAAAAAGTTAACTGCTGATTTTGACTCTTAGCAACGAACAAATCGATGGCCAATGAACTTTGTTATATTTCTTTTAAAAATTAGGCTCTTAGCCACGGTTTTATCCGTGGCTAAGTATTAATTTTTTTTAATTAAGGCTTAGCCATATCCGGGCTAAGGATTAATTTTTTTTTTAAAAAAAATGGCTTGATTGGCTAAGAATTTTTTTTAAAAAAAAAAAGATTCGACTCTTTGCCACGAATTTATCCGTGGCTAAGTATTAAATTTTTTTTATCCATGGCTAAGTCTAAAAAATCCGTGGCTAAGTGCTCATATAAAAGCAACACTTAGTCATTTTCAGATCTAGTCCCCCCCCCCCCAACACACACACACACACATTCTTGTTATTTGTAGCTTTCTTTTTTTTTTTTGAGATTAAAATTTAATTTTGTTTGTTATTTTGGTTTATTTGGTATTTTTTTAGGTGGATATTATATACACAATTTGTGGAGGTAAAGTTAGAACAAGGTATGAATTGTTATAATTTTTATTGGGGTGAATTTTGTTGTCAAATATTATTTCGAACAAGTTTGAATTATGGATTGTTATGAACAAGTTTGGATTATGGATTGTTATGAACAAGTTTGTTTGGATTATATATTGTTATGAACATGTTTGGATTATGGATTGTTATGAACAAGTTTGGATTATGGTTTATTATGAACAATTTTTGTTGGGTTGAATTTTGTTGTTGAGGTGGGGTAAAAATTGGGTGATTATGGATTGTTATAAACAAGTTTGAACAATATTATTTGATTGTCAAATAGAGTATATAATTGTTGTTAGGGTGAATATTGTTGTTGAGGTGGGGTCAAAATTACGTGAAATATGTTTGATAGGAAGTATGTTGAACAATGTGTGAAATAATTTGCTTTGTTTGAAGTCTTTATGAAATTAGACTTCATTTCTAGTTACATTATAGTTGTTGAATATGATATCGATGAATTGGGCTTGTTCTAGTCAGAAAGGCTAAAAGCATACTAGTCTACAAATATTAATGACAAACTTGTTCTATCTAGATATGAAGTCTAGCATTGACATTAACTTACCTTCGTTTAATGTTTACAAAATATGGATATACGGGAAATTCGAGGTTGGATGTATAATAGGTTAACTGTTGATCGAAAAAATTACACCAAATAATTTATGAATGGCCTTCGTCAGTTTATTCAATTCGCAACCACACAACCGCAATATATAGCTGATAAAGGCCTTATTAGGTGTCCGTGCTCAAAGTCTACTAACAAGAAATATAAGGATACTAGTAATGTGTGTTGCGATTTGATAAAATTTGGGTTTCAACCTGTGTGTTGGTATTGGACTTCACATGACGAGTTAGCTCCAGAAACTCAAAACATGGAGCTCGACGGTGCTAGTTCTTTGAATCAGGCTAATTTTTCATATGGACTCAATAATTATGAGAATTTGGTATATGATGCTATAGTGTGAACTCATTTCACCATGGTATGCATTATCATTTCGATTCGAATGTCGATGTGAGCCATGATACTGAGATTGAGCGAAATGATGAACAATCTTTTAATATGCAAGCTCAACAGTTTTATGACATATTAGAGGCTGCACATCGACCATTGTGGCCAGGTTGCGACACTTAAAGGGAGTTATCATTGACTCTTCAAATGACGTCAATAAAATCCGACTATAATTTATCTTAGTGTTGTTTTGATCGAATGACAGAATTTGTGAAATCATCAAATCCATCAGATAATCGTGTTTCTAACAACTATTATGAAGCAAAAAAAAATAATAGTTAAGAAGTTAGGTTTAACATCAGTGAAGATTGATTGTTGCATCGAGGGGTGTATGTTGTGTTATAGTGAAGATTCATGTTTAGAGGAATGAAAGTTTTGTAGGCATCCAAGATTTAAACCATCTAGAAGACGTAGTAGGAATAGTGTTCCTTACAGAAGGATGCACTACATGCCTCTTATTCCAATATTGAAAATATTGTATGCTTCTTCAAAATCAGCTGATCAAATGAGGTGGCATCATGAGCACAGATGAGAGCCTGGTGTTCTTTGGCATCTATCCGATGGTCTAGCATGGAAAATTTTCAATGAAGAGCATTTTGACTTTGTTACCGAGCCATGAAACATTAGGTTTAGATTATGTGCCGATATATTTAATCCATTTAATCATACTTCGTCGAAGCAATACTCTTGTTGGCCCGTGATTGTTACTCCATACAACTTGCCGCCGGAATTGTGTATGACTACACCGTACATGTTTTTGACATGCTTGATTCTGGGGCCGCATAACCCGAAAGAAAGGATTGATGTGTACTTGCAGCCTCTAATTGACGGGTTGAAAATTCTGTAGTTAGAAGGAGTCGAAACGTATGACATTTTCAAAAGGCAGAATTTTCAATTACCGACCACCTTATTGTGGACAATCAATGACTTTTTCGCATATGGGATGTTGTCGGGATGGACGACATCAGGACGATTGATTTGTCCTATATGTATGCGGCAAACAAAGGCATTCAGACTGAAAAATGGTGGAAAAATGTCTTGTTTCAATTGTCATCGTCAGTTTTTACCTGACAATTATCCATTTAGACAAAACAAAGGTGCATTTTTCAAAGGACAGCATGAACGATCAAACGCTCCGTCAGTAATGACAGGCAATCAGACGTGGGAAGAAGTGCGTCGAATGCCTAAAGTTATTGATATGTCAATCAAGCATCCAAAATTGTAACAATATAGTGTACATCATAATTAGACCAAAAAAAGTATTTTTTGGGCGTTGCCATATTGGAAAGATAATGTGGTCCGCCATAATTTGGATGTAATGTACATCTAATATTTTTTTTCCGATAACATACTCAACACTATCATGGATATCAAAGACAAGACAAAGGATAATGAGAAGGCAAGATTGGATTTAGTTGAGTATTTATTACAAGCGGCATGAGTTGCATTTACAAATGATGACCAATAGTAAGGTGCTAAAACCAAAAGCTAGTTACACTTTGACTGATGAACAAAAATGCAATTTATGCACATTTGTTCAAACTTTGAAGATGCATGATGGTTATTCATCAAACTTGGGAGCTTGTGTTGATTAGTCAAGACTCAGGTTGTACGGTATGAAGAGTCATGATTATCATGTGTTCATGTAACGTTTACTCCCAATAGCATTTAGCGCACTCCCACAAAATGTTTGGAAGCCTCTAACTGAAATAAGTCAGTTCTTCAGAGAGTTGTGTTGTACAGAGCTTCGCAAGAAAAGTTTGTCGCAATTGGATAGGAATATCCCTTTGATTTTGTGCAAATTGAAACGCATTTTCCTCCATTTTTTAATTTCATGAAACACTTGCCCATACACTTGCTATTTGAAGCGGCTATGTGTGGACTCGTTCAATATATTTGGATGTATCCATTCGAGAGGTAAATATTTTTTTAAAAGATTTGCCTATGTGTAATTTTTTTTTGTGATCCCAAAAGAATTAGTAACTTTGTCATATAAAATACGATTATAGGTTCCTACATGACTTGAAAGGTATGGTAAAGAATCGAGCAAAGGTGAAGGGATCAATATGTGAAGCGTACTTAAATCAAGAATCATCTTACTTGACATCGTATTATTTTAAAAGCTACATCTAGTCGAAGAGTAAAAGAGTTAGGTGTAATGAGAATGATGAAAGTGCTGAGGAAATACCCGACACATTGTCTATTTGCAATCAAGTTGGTAAGCCCGGTGGTAAATGCGACGAGTGATCTTTGAATGATGATGAGTTGAGAAAGTCCGCATTACACATCCTTATTAATTGCGATGAGGTTGTGTCTATCATTGATCGAGTAAGTAATTAATAACTAATACAAATTTGTTAATAATTTTATAAACTTCTAACTCCCAAAATGTTTATTTTAATATGTAGAATGTATAGGTTGTCAGTTCGATACCATTGGCCACATTTAACAGACCAAAAAGTTGAGGAGTCTATTGAGGAGAATTTTGTAGAATGGTTTGAAGAATGTGTAAGTACTTTATTAATTAAAATAAAATATGTATATATAAACATTTGTTATAAATATTATGACAGTATAATTATATTTGTAGGTTCATGATCCCAAAAATAATATCGCAAATCAAAATTTACATAATTTGGCGTGGGGACCAAATTGTAAGGTTAAGACATGACCAAAATATATTGTGAATGGATATGCCTTTCATATAGATGAGACCACACAACATATGAACACTTATAATACTGGTGTTTGTCTTCGGGATAATGGGTCAATAGATTTCTATGGCATACTTAAAAAAGTGATTCAGTTAGAATATTCCAGTGCACCCGAAAAAAAGGTTGTCTTGTTCAAATGTCATTTGGTTTGATTCCGTTTCTAAAAGGGTTATGAAGATACACCCGCAATATAGCATTGTAGAGATCAAATTTAATGAGAGATACCCAAAAAATGATCCATTCATTCTTGCACAACATGCATCTCAAATATATTATATATCATATCCGGGCACAAAAAGGGATAAATTGAATTGGCGTTTTGTAACTAAAACCAGACCACGAAGTAGAGTAACCAATCAACAAATTGTTACTGAGGATCCGTTGCAAGAATCTTCACCCGTTGCGAATTCTATGTTCGATAATGAACCTACGGGTCTTTTGGTCGATGCCGATGGTCGTGTAGAAGAGGTGAATTTCAACAATAATACATTTCATAATAAACTTGAAGATGACGACGTACGAGATGGTGCGAACGAATATGACGATGATGAATTTGATGATGAACTTGGTGATAACGACGATGGAGGAGATGATACGATTGAATATGACGATGATAATGAAGATGAAGTTGATGAGAATGAAGATGATGAATAGGATTCATATTTTAATTGTTGATGTAGTTGATGTTTGCGATTTATTATCATGAATCATTGTGAAGTGTTATTATGTAGTTGATGTTTGTGAATTGTTATTATGTAGGTGATGTTTGTGAATTGTTATTATGTAGTTGATGCTTGTGAATTGTTATTATGTATTTATTCATAATGGATGTTTGATAAATTGTTGTGCATTGTTAATACTTTATTAATTTTCTCGGTTATTTGTTGAGAATTCTGAAACAGATGGCCGGGAGATCGAAAAAGGGCAAGGAGAAAGTATCGGACACAGGGTCTAATCGGCATATGCCTCCACCGATTAATTTGAACATCAATTTAGGTAGCTCGAGATCACATTCTCCATCCCCTGCCTTGGGGTTCGCCTCATCGACTCCAATGAATGAAGGCCCATCCATCGGCACGTCTCAAAATAGTAATACCGGTAGACATCAGATTCTAATAATACCACGAGAAAAAGAGTAAGTAAATTGATTTATATAATTTTGCTATCTTATCAATAAATAGATATCTATTCTATATATTTTATGTGTATTGTAATGTATAATCTTTTTTTTTCCACTTGTACGATAGGTTTGACGAGGAGGATAAATGTATTGTAGAGATTGGTCGGATAATTGAGAATGGTTTTAAGAGACCGTGGCCTACTTGGAAGAAGGTCCCGATAGAAACTCGTCAGATGTGATTTGCCTAATTTAAGGTATGTGTATTTATTTAGTTTAATTGAGATTTGTTTATTAATATAACTTGTTCATATATGATTTTTCATTTTTCTTTTTTTGGAATTTTTTTGAAAAACATTCTTTTGATAGCCTGATCATTCGAACAAAATTTAGAAGAATTTTGAGCATAAAGGTTCAAAGATCTTGAAAATTAGGCTGGCTAAAGCTCGTAGGGATAACCGCAGGCCTAATTGGATCGGTGAAGAATCTTGGGATGCTTTACGGGTGATATGAGCCGGCCCCAGAATTTTAGAGGATAAGTCAGCAGAATAGGGAAAATCGAGCATCAACTTGCGATGGGAAGGGATTCCCTAGCCATAAGGGATGATCCAGATCTCATCTCCGGTGGCAAAATCATTTGGTAAGTAATTACTTTTTCCTTGTACTTTATTTAATTAATTGAAGTAATTTTGATTTTTAGGCTATTTCTTTGCTACCCTTATTTTTATATTTTAAAAAGTTTTTACTTTATGTTTATTGTAGACGAAAAAATATGGACATTGGCCTTCTGTTGATGAAACATTTGAGGCTCTCCATTATTGGAAAGATGCGGATGGAAACAAGTATTATGTGGATGAGCTAGCAAAGTCTACTTTGGTGAGTTTGCTATATTTATTTATCTTTATATATTATTGCTAAGTACATTTTTATAACAATTATGCATGTTTCTTTTTTGTAGGAGAACTTCAAAGCTAATTATGACGAAGCTTGTTCCCGAGCCGCTGAGAATGCAGAGGGAAGACCTATTTAGCAGCCCGACAAGTTGGAGGTAACATTACAAATAGTATTTTTTAGATATATGCACTTATTAAAAAATATATACACTATTAAAAAATATATACTACATAAATCTCTAATTGTTTTTTTTTTCGTTTTAGATTTGGAAGCAGACAGTTGACAGTCCAAAGAAGGGTCGGTGGTATGGTGTTGCCGGTGGACCTTCTACTGTGATTGTTGTGCCTTCCGGCTCATGAATTGATTCGAATACTTGGGTTGACTCCAAGACAGGAGCTGACATAGAAGATGAGCTAGCTAGAGGAGAAACACACTCAAAAGATGGCCGAGATGGAAGAAAAACATAGTAAAAAGATCTCAGACCTTCAAAAGACCGTGTCCCTAATGGCGGCCAACCTCCAAAAACTCATGCGTCAATTAGCTCCTCGACGTAAGAAGGGCTCTACTTAATTTGCTCTTGTTGCTCGTGATGAAAATGAAGGTGACGATGGAGATGATGACGATGACGAGGACGACGATGATACTGATGAGGATGATGATGGAGACGATGATATTCATGCAGTTGACTATTAGATACTGTTATATATGTATTTTTGTATAAATTGTTTTGTATGAATTGTTGTATTTAATTAGTAGAATTATATTAATTATTAATTATATATTTCATAGAATATGCCTTGTGGATTATTAGTATTATATTGATTGATAGTATGTTGGTATACTGATTTTTCAAATTTTTTTTGCAGGTTTTGGGGTTCATTAAAACAAAATAAATCATAAAAAAACTGCCAGATTAATCCCTCGCTAACTGTTAGTTTTTTTGAAAAAATATTTATTTTAGCCATGGATTTTGCCATGGCTAAATTTAATTTTTTTTAAAAAAATTAATTTTAACTCATTTTCTAGCAAGGAGTTCTTTATTTATTTCTCTGCTTCTGGTCATATTTTGCCTGATGAGGCTTTTAAGCTCGTGCAACAAGACTTTAATCTTTAATCAATGCTAAGCACCCTTCCCATCCAAAAATAAAAAAAATTGCAATAGGTTATTTGTCTTTTGTTTTTCATAGAAACTGGCCATAAAAGAGTTAATGTTATTCTTTCTCTTTCTTCTTAATATTCCATTGTTCAACAAGGGCTCCAGACTAGCGCGTCTAACACCACTCATCGTCTTTAAATGGGCACCGCACTACACTAACATAAAGCATGTTTACATAGTGACATCAATATAGAGTGCCACCTCAATTCTAATTAGGGACACCGTCCACTCACACCTATAAATAGGGGTGGACATTCGGGTCGGATTACCCGATACCCCACTCCGATCGGGTCGGGTATCCGAACTTGTGAAATTTTTCAGGTCGGCTACCCGACAAAATTCGGGTACTCGACTCGACTGATGCAATTTAATTAAATTAATAGAGTACATATACATATATACATTGTATAGAATGATAAAAATATTTTATTTAAATAATTGAGATATTCAATAACACCATATTGTTTTATCTACTCATAAATATTATATCCACTTATGTGGAGCTAAAGTATTTAATTGTCTAATTTAGACAAAATGCTAGCAATTAAATGTAGAGGTGTTATTTGGTCGTTGCTATTTCATTTTTTTTTTTTTTTTGAATACAACATACAATTAATATTTCTAAAATTGTTCTCCAATATGCCATGCATTTGTTATTTCATTTAAACTAATAGTAACAAATTGGTCCTACTTACTTTTCTTCCATAGTTTCTAAATTAAAAAATATATTAATATTTCAAATAATTATATAAAAAATATCATTATATTTCTGCATATTTGAGAGCCTACAAGAATTGTAAGCCTAGATTTAATTTATTGTATATATTAATTGTGAAAAAATAATTTTATCAGAATAAAGATAGTCACAAGAAGAAGGAAAAGAAAACGAGGGCTTCGGGTATCCAAAAAAGTTTGGGTTTAATTCGGATAATTATGTCGGGTACTTGAATTTTTAGGTACCGAACCCATAAATACCCGACCCATACCCAACTGCCCACTCCTACCTATAAATAGTCAAGCATTTATTGTTCATAGGGTCTGATCTTACCAACTTAACTATCTTTTGCACTTCATAATCTCTATGTACTTTGTTCAAAATCCTATACTAATTTGAGCGTCGAAGAATTTTGGCTAGCGATAACTCCAACAAGCTTACGAGTACTCATCTTTTGATAGGTTGAGTGCTGGTAAAAGTGGAAGTTGAGACCAAATTAGCCATATTTAAAGACATGACTTTTGACTAGATCTCGACATCATCAAACCTGAATTAAATTAATTTGCATTCTATCCAATTTAATTGATTATCAATAATGCTATTATTATTTCTTTTTTCATTATTCTCAGTGATTGGAGAAACTATTATTGCTATTCAAATAAAAGATGGATAATATTTGATGTTTAATATGTACAATTATACTATACTTTCTTTTGAATTGTGATTCAAAATATCTGTTCAATATTACGAAAATGAATAACGTGCAAATTCATAAATATATGAATAAGATATGAATGTAAAAAGGCTATTCGAAAATAAAATTAATAGTTAGTTTGATTTATTTTCACATATAAGATACATGCATGTATTTATTTTCAAATAATGTTATTTTTTTTTATTTTGATAAAATAGTGTATTATTCATCAAGTATATTAAATATGTATAATAAGTGTCTAAAATAATATGTGTTATGCTTCATATCAATAATACGAGTATTTTTCGTTAAATTCAGAATGTCTCGAATTAAGGATGAAAGTATATTTCAGTTATTGGTATACGTATGGATATTGCATGGGCAAAATAATAATTTTCTTACTATAATCATCATACTCTCATCTGATTATTTATATTATTATAATTATTATAGTTATCGCCTATCTAATTATTGATAACATCATAATTATTATAATTATCATAACTAACATGATAACCCGTTATACATATTACTATAGTCATAATTATTGGGAGCAATAATTGGAACTCATACTTGGCTACCTCCTATTACAAGGAGAATATATTTTTCAATGCAGAAGCGTCGAATTACTTCAACTTAATTGCATAAAATAAATCACATTTAATTCAACAAAATTTCAATTTTTAAGTCGTCCAATCATAAGCAGAGGCGCGTTTAAATTAGTATTTGACCCCACTAAAATTAATAAAACCCCCGTTATTTATGTATTAGATACAAAAAAATATTTATAAATTTTAAATTTTATTTGAACCCCGCTAAAAATAATAAAAATCCTTATATAATAGGGTCCAAATATCAAGTCCATCACTATTTGTTTTATATATATTATGTATTGGATACAAAAAAATATTCATAAATTTTAAATTTTATTTGGATCCCACTAAAAATAATAAAAGTCCTTATATAATAGGGTCCAAATATCAAGGCCATCACTATTTGTTATATATATATATATATATATATATATGATGCATTTGATGAATGAGCCCACTATTTTCTTTAGTCTTTGGGAAAATTACAATTTTCGTCCGCTATCTATTACATTTTTGATTTTTCATCCTATAAGTATGCGTTGTTCAATTTTAGTCTTATAATTTATGAAAAATTGTCAATTTTGGTCGGATTCTGGCGAATTCCGCTGACGTGGCCAATAAAATTGGGGCTTTCCGACGAATTCGCTGACGTGGACAATTTTGCTGACATGGCAGACATATATGTATTTACACATGTTTTTTTTTTCAAATATCCACAAATATATATATTTTTTACACAATTTAAAAATAAATTTCTTAAAAATAAAAATTATATCACTTTTTTCAAAGCAAACACCCTATCTCACCCACCCCCACCACCACCTACCTACCTCTCTCTTTCTCCCTCTCTTAGCCACCCCCCCCCCACCGGCTCCCCCACCCTCCTCCGCCCGCCACCACCACCACCACACCGCCGCCCCATCCCTTGAGAAATCCGCATGCCGCCGTCGCCTGTCGTCCTCCCGCCAAATCGAGAAATCAGAGGGAGAGGGGGAGAGAGAGAGGGAGAAATTGAAGGGGAAAGGGGGGAGAGAGAAAGAGAGTTTGGGGTGGGGGTGGTGGCGTCGTGGTAGTGGAGGAAAGACGAGGGTGGGGGCGGCGCTGTTGTGGTGGTGGAGGAGGGAAGAGAAAGGTGGGGGCGGCCGGGTTTTGGTAGTAGAGGAGGAAAGAGGAGGGTGGGGGCAGGGGGAGAGAGAGAGAGGCTAGGTGGTGGGGGTGAGACACGGCGGCGGCGGCAGTGAGAGACGGTGGCGTGGTGGTGGTGGAGACGGGCGGCGACTGCTGGGCTTAGGTGGGGTTAGGGGGAGAGGGGGGGAAGGAAGAGAGAGAGGCTGGGTAGTGGAGGTGGGGGAGCCGCGGGGGGGGGGGGGGGGGGCGGGCGAGAGAGAGACATAGGTGGTAGGGGGGTGGCGGCGATTAGTGGTGGGGGAGGAGGTGGGGGAGAGGGGGGGGGGTAGGGAAAAGAGAGAGAGAGAGAGATGCAAGCATGGGGTGGGTGGGATAGGATTTGTTTTGGGGAAGAAGATAAAAATTTTATTTTTAA
Organism: Petrea volubilis; assembly: GCA_026212405.1. NCBI lineage: Eukaryota > Viridiplantae > Streptophyta > Magnoliopsida > Lamiales > Verbenaceae > Petrea > Petrea volubilis. The sequence continues at coordinate 6,714,465 of CM047878.1, forward strand.
ATTTTTTTAATCATGTAATATATATATATATATATATATATATATATATATGGATATAAAAAAAATGTGTAAAATACACATGTCAGTCAAATCATCAAAATTGTCCACATCAATACAATTGATCTGAAAGCCCCAAATTAATTATCCATATCAGCACAAGTTGCCGGATTTTGGTAATATCGGACTAAAATTGACAATTTTCTTTAAATTGTAGGACTAAAATTTAAAGTGGTATATTTAGATGACGAAAAATCAAAACGCTAATAAATAGCGGATGAAAATTGTAATTTTCCCTTAGTCTTTTTACCCTTTTCTTTCTCCATCTCTTTTTGCAATACAAGTTCTACATCACAAATTAAAGGGATATTTATTGAGTTTATGTTTTGATAATTTTAACACGATCTTTTCTATTATGTAACGAATCAAATCTGCTTGCAAGCTTAACAAATTAGTTCGAGCTCAAATTCCAAAAATTCTAGCAAAATAATTATTGTTTTTAGGTTCATTAATCTTTCATTTTTTTTAATTTTTTTGGTTTTCTCATATAATTATATATGCAATTATGAATGATTTATTAATTTTGAACTCAAGTAAACTAATTAAAAATTTTTAATTTGACCATGAACTCAGTCCGACCCTAAAATTTATTCATGAATTCCAATCTAACATGCCGAGTTTCAACCCTAGTTTTCAAGGCTTGTTGAGCATGCTTAAGCTTAATTCATTTAGCTTAAGCTTAATTCATTTAACTTGAGCTAAGTATGAGAAAAAGATTAAATCTTAGTTCAACTTGACTCAATTTGTATTTTTAGCAATGACCACACTGACAAAACTTCTGGCTCCGCCATTGGGCGGCATACAATTTTTTTTTCTAACAAACATTGTAAAAAATAAATAAATGAAAAAAAAAAATGTAGAAGAGGAATAAAGTTCGCATGAGATGGTTCAATGCACTACATGAAAGACAAATTTTTAATTGGTCTGCAATTTCTGTAGGTTCATTAATTAAGGAATATGATAAATATGAAAAATTCTAACCCAAACCTGATTTAATTAAACCCAATAAATCATAGAGCAAATATATGATAAGTTGTTAAACTGGAATACCAAAGTAAAAAAGGGTTTTTATTAATATTGGAATTAACCACGAATTCCAGGAAGTGAAAAGAACAAGACTGGAACTAATCACAAGTTCCAAATTATAGTAGAAAACAGCTTGGCACTAAGCTCTGGAACTACCGGTGATGGTGTAGTACATATGTTGTTTTTACACATATTAACAACCTTACTACTAAAAGTTGAATAAACACAATAAACTAAGACACTCTCCTAATCATACTCTGATAAGTAGAGAAATGCTTAGTACTCGAACACATACTATGTTCGATACACACATTGATCAACACACTAATAGACGTAATGTATGCGTACATTTCTAAAGGGCATTTTTGGAATAGGCCTAAAAAAAGGCAAATAGTTCGATTGAAAGAGAAAAACACGATAATGAAATTTTATTCGAGATTCATCTTATTGAAGAATATTTACTTGGCAAGAAAGTGGAAAACCAGAGAATAATATATATATATATATATATATATATATATATATATAGAGAGAGAGAGAGAGAGAGAGAGAGGGAAAAAAAAAAAACAGAGCAGGAAAAAATAGAGCAACAAGCCATTGTTACTTGTTCATTTTCTGGAGCTGAGATTTGTAAATGGAGTGATCAGATGTAGCTGCAGTTAGTGGACATAATCTGATGCTGAAAGAGTATGGCACCGGAGGCACGAGATACGTGTCGTGCACACAAGGAGACCAGCTATCGTCTCCGCCTACGCCCATGTGTTTGTGATCAAGATGCACCTGCATAACCAGAACACGGGGGGACCAACAAATTTTAATAATAATTCTTGGGACAATTAACAAAAACCCCTCGAGACTTGCTCAATTACTAAAAAAACCGCTTCTATCCATTGAAATTACAATCACCCAACATAGGTAGAGGGGCTCTTTAGTAATTAAAGCTACTGACGCTTGGTACTGTTTGCAAGACAGAAGCAAACTTCAATGGGAAATGATTATAATTGCAGCAGACGGGGGAAGTTTTTCTTTTTCTTTTTTTTGTTTTGATTGGAACAATCTTCATGGAGCCTTTGGTAATTATTCCCATCGTAGTCAATCGATGAATGTGCATCCTCGCACGTGTGATGCTTGATTATTGCAGATATTTAATCATATTTTGGTTGACATATTACATGATTATTGCAAAAATCTAATCATATTTCAATTGACATAACAAATACTGTAAATCCGTCTGGGGCCTTTGACCTACTGGATATATACCGTGCCTTTAGAGGTGAGGAGAGCAAGGTTCAAATCCTAACAGTGTGCACATATGCATATTAAAAAAAATAAATAAGAAAAGAAAAACGGATATTGTGAATCCAGAAGAGTAGCAGAATGAACATCCCACCAACTCAGTGGTGCTCGTGAGCATCTGCTGCAAGTATGAGTTTGTTTTGGCACAAGAAATGACCCTTTACCCCCCATTTTATACTCGAATAACTAAGAAATTAGCAGAAAAAACCTGCACTAAAAGATTTTGAAGAACCCTTTATCTAATTTATGTTTTCTCACATATACATACATACGTGTGTGTGAGATTCCTATTGCATAAAATTGGGTAAAGGAGCTATTTTTCACTCCTTTCACAGGGTCTTTTACGTCATGCAAAAATCAATGTTCATGTTAATTAAAAAAAAAATACAATGTTTTCATAATTAATCATCACACACGAGCCAACAGCAAAAATAAACCCGATAAAGAAATGATATTACCTCAATGTCATCTCCTTTTACTAGCTTTGCCTTGTGCGTCACCCTTTCAAGCTCAGCAGTGCCATAGTAACTCGCGCTCATTTGCATCGGTGGAGACCCTCCATACATAGAAGCATAAATGCCCCGACCATCCTTGTTCCGGAATGTCACCCACCGAACATCAGCCCGGCCCGAACATTCGCTCGGCACAACATACGGTACGTGCATGTTATCCACATTGCTCTCATAGACCCCAACATGTGCAGCGGCTTTCCGGTCGGGATAACACTCGAATGGGCCCCGCCCATACCATTTGACAAGGTCCATAGATTTGTCCAAGTGAAATTCAATCCCGACACGAGGCAAAGGCGGTAAATCACTAATCGGTTTTGCGTGGGTTTCCACTATGACATCTCCAGAGCTGTAAATCGAGTAAGTTAAGTCAACCTTGAAGAGAACATTAGCACTAGATGGCTCTGTGCCACTTGGGGAGCCGAGATAGGCTACAGCTATTTTTACTAGATTATCGGATTTGGTTAGAATGGTGCAGCTCTCGGTGGTGAAAGTAAAGTTATTCATTTTTGCGGCTTTCCATTTTGAAAAGTAACTTTGTGAATCGCCCCCCTTGTCATTATCCGTCGGCGCCCTCCAAAAGCAAGGTAGAACACCTTTGCACATCACGGGGACTCCATCAACCTGACACTATAATGTAATGTTAAAGAATCCATGGACAAGATTTTCATCAAATAATTGAAAATGAACAAGTTTTAAGTGAAAACAACAATATATGGTGGAGTCCTTTTGGTGTATACCGTGCATTGATGGATGATGAATGTCTCTTTAAATTTAATCTCTCTTTTTCTAGGTATACCAAAATGGAGTTATTATGCCAAAACTGAAAACACGTATATGCGGATAGAATCCTCTATTGCAAAACGGTGTTTCATCTCCTATTGCATAATTCACATTCATACCATATGTATAAAATTACTTCCTAAATTATACACTTGGCCTTGGATTTTTACACTTGACATATATCCATACATTAGAATAGAAGATGAAACACAATTTGCCATAGAAAATCTCGCATGACGTATTTGACACAATAACTCTTGTTTGGTCAATTTAAAAGTTAAAAAAAAAAGGTACAGAGTAAAATACGTTAAACACCCTAACCTTTGGGTTGTTTTACACTTTGGTATCCAAAACTTTTGTAAAGGTGCGGTTGTGGTACCCAAAGTTTATCATTTGTGCTCTCACGATTTTTTTCACTATTTCAATGAAATATTCCCCAATTACGCCACCGGACTAATGAAAAAAAGACTATCACAATACAAACGATAAACGTCGGGTACTACAACCACACCTTCACAAAGATTTGGTACCGAATTGCAAAATACCCGAAATGTTAGGGTTCTTAGTGTATTTTACTCAAAAAAGAAATTAAATTTAAGCAAATATGTAGTATCCATTGAACCACTAGGTGCACACTCCAATAATTGTAGTATCTCAAAAGAAAAAAGAAAAGAAAAGAAAAAAAAAAGAACCCTGAAGATAACTTATCGTAACATCTATTTCAATTTTAGGAAAGTCTAGTCCACACCAAGTCGGTCAAACCATGTCACCATTGTTAATCACATGGTGACTGAGTTACACTTGCCATATTATTTTGGTATATATTTGGGAGAGTGACCAAAACCGAATGGCAAGTACAACAACAAACTCCAACCGATTGCTTGGGTGTGTTAGAGCTAGAATTTCTCATTTCCTACTAATTCCGGTTTAGCAAATGACAGCCCGCAATCTAGTGAAAAAACATGATGAAGTTACCTTCCAGCTCTCAATAGCTCCGGTTTTTTGATTAAACCTGATTTCCCAAAGGTTCTGATTCGTAACTTCTATAGCATCATCAACAACTTGAGTGACAAGAGCTGCGTGCTTTTTTTCTTCAATGATCTAAAAACATAAAATTCATTAAAAGTTTGTTGCAATACCAAAAAAGAAGGAAAATTAAAACAAGAAGAAAGAAGGAAGAAAAAAAGGAAGTATTTATTAGCAACCAACAATGGAACACCATGAAGAACACGCACATGAGTAACAACTTTTTTGACAGGCAATGGGACTTGCGTGGATGAAACTACATGACCGACTTCGGCCCAACGGGTTGAGCCCGAAAGTGTTACGGTGATTGTCAAAAATATTTCTGTTGCATCTGAGGTGGCCCATGAAGCATACCACGGGCCGGCGTCCCAATTTATGTCATAACTTTTTTGAGGTCCTAGTTTGAGGGCGAGAGGTCCTGAACAGAGCTCACAACCGTCACCATGCACGGTCCAATGAAATCGTAATGCTTCCGTTGTGTCAAAGAAGTACGCACTTGTGATCTACGAGGTGAAAATCCAACTTTCAAGATTAGGAGATTTTTTGAGATAAGGAGATAAGAAATTCATGTGGTTTATAGAAGATACCACCTTGACCTTTCCTTCTGTGACTGAAACTTTGATTGGTTGGTACACAAACTTCACCTCTGAAAATTGCAATGAATCTCATGAATAACCTTCATCTACAACTTATAATAAAACGACGGTGTTTGCAAGGGCTTATGCTATTTTACAAGTGCTAAATTTCAAAGATTTTGAAAAAGTTGTCATTCTTTAAAGGTTTTGGAGTATTTGAAGATGGAAGATACTAAGAGAGAGAGAGGGAGAAGCTGCGAAAAGATAGGTATGAGGGACAAACAGATAGCCTGGTGGAAAGCTTCTGCAACTGCAAATGGATCGATTGTGGGTTCGAGACCCAAAGAGAATAGTTGAAAAACCAAATGGAATGCTATTGCTGCTCAAAAAAGCAAAAGCAGGCGTTGCAAACATTTTAAAACTGCTCTGTGTGTGTGTGTGTGTGAGAGAGAGAGAGAGAGAGAGTGAAGCACTTATTTGTGTTTTTGCAAACACTGCGCCCATTGTCATGTTTAAAGACTTCATTTTACCATGTACAGCGGGATGAGGAGTTCGATCTGGCCATACAAGGCCATCAAGGCAGAAGTTGAGATCATTAGGAATATCCCCAAAATCGCCACCATACGCCCATTGTTTCTTACCATCTTCAGCCTCCTTCAATAATCCCTATACAGATGATGAGAATATTTAGTCATCAAAGTCATATGCAAATTAAGTTTACAAGGAACAAGGGAAATAAATAGAAGAAAATATAATGTTACTGGAAAAAGAAACATTGGTGTCTCCTTTCTCAACATCTGTTGCATTTTAAAGAAATCAAGATATTCATGGTTAAAGGAGATGCAAAACAATAAACGTGACAATAATAAATGTTGTTGCCAAACATTCTATTGTTTTCAATCATCAAGGGCTCGTCTACTTTTATGGTTAAAATTTGACTGATTTGGTTATCAGTAAAATTCATACTGAATCCACTTAAAATTCATATGAAAATCATGGATAACCAAATCTCTCAAATTTTAACCATAGAAGTAAAGAAGCCCCGATTGTTTTAAAGGTGAAGGTGGCCTTGAGGCGTTTTACATATACTCAGGTAGAGCATACGACCCATAATCTTTTTTCAATACCAAAAAAAGTACAAAATAACATTACGTAATTAATTTTTTAAATTTTCTTTTTTTTTAAGAGAGAGATGATCAAATTGAGAAACAAGTGGGACCAGGATGAAAGATTATAGAAGAAAACTTCTACATTCAGCATAAAGAAGACAGATTCTCATGTTTAGTTGAGTTGTTGACATATTGAAAGGTAACAAAAGAATTGCTTTATAGTTATCAGAACCAAGAAATAAATAAAGATGATTTAAAATAAGGTGAATTTGAATAAAGAAAGAAACAAATTTCCAAACCTGATCTATCCACTCCCAAATGAAGCCACCCTTGTAGACCCAACGTATTATCAATTGCTGCCCAGTACTCATGAATATTCCCATTGCTGTTTCCCATCGCATGAGAATACCTGCCAGTTTTCTAGCAGCTCAAACACCATAACAAGGTTGGGGGGCGGGTGGTCGGATGGGGGGAGGCTGCTTAATGATATTTTATGTAAGAGCATTGAACAACTGAATGACATACTCGCACAATATCAGTGGACGTAACTCTGATGGATCTCGAGCTATCTTAACAATGTCCCAAACACGCATATACATGGGACATACAATATCTGTGGAGGGTGTTCTAGCCCTCCCACCTTCATAATGCAAGACCCTAGTTGAATCCTTTCCTCTTATCCACCCTGAAGAAATTCAAGAGAGAAGTGACATATTCTAGAAGCAGCGACAGTTATACGTTTCTCTTATTAACTATGGATAACTATTAATAGCAATTACAATTTTGAAATAATTACAGTGCCATCCTCTGTGGTTATGTGCAATGAACATAGATCTCCCTTCTTGATTTAAAAAAATACACTTGTCTCCCTTGGAACCTATATCCACCTTACAGTTACCCCCTTCCGCAGATTATTACACAGTTCAATGATGCCATTATTAAATTTTAATAAACTTCTTAAATTGCTTTAGTTATATGACTTGACCTTCCAAGTTTTTTGATAAATTTTTTTGACATTTCGTCAAATTCCATTGGTTGGTGGTCCAGTGTTTATAATTTTGTAACAAGGAGGAAGTTATATATAGAATTGCACATAGTTAACCCTGTGAGGAGGGGAGGAAAGGACACATTATAATTGAATAAACAGTACCAGCAAGTGCATCATGATTAGGTCCATAGCTCGACTCGTTTCCCAAAGACCAAGTAATGATGCATGCATGATTTTTGTCCCTCTCCACCATGCCTATAACTCGATCCAACATGGGCGACACCCATCTCGGGTCCCGAGAAGGATGCATTACATTTCTTGAAAGATTAAAGCCATGCGTTTCGATGTTGGCTTCATCAATCATGTAAATGCCGAATAGGTCGCACAGCTCGTACCATCGCTGATGTTGAGGGTAATGGCTGTTTCTCACAGCATTGATATTGTTTTGCTTCATCAAAACCAAATCCTAAAAAGAATTATCACAAAAAAAAAAAAGCATTAAAAAATTTGTGAAAATTAAGGAAACGATCACAGACAAGTGAGCGAAGAAACGCGTGTTGTCACCTGGACCATGCAGGGCTCCAAGTTTGTCTTACCGATACGAGGATGGTGTTCGTGTCTGTTCACCCCTTTTATCATCACCGGCTTTCCATTTACAAGAAGTTGTTTTGGGGCTTTGGTTATTTGTCGTACGCCGATTTGGCAAGATTCACAATCGACAATTTGCCCTGATGATGCATCTTTAAGGGTGACAACAAGAGTATAAAGATTTGGCTGTCATAATACAAATCAACAGGATAAGAGATATAGAAATTGGAAAAAAAAAAAGAAGAAGACAAAGAAAAACTGAAAAGTGAATTCAACCAAATACAAAATTGAAACCATTTATTTTCCTTATGAACAACTGACAGCACTCAGCTGATGAACTCTGATCAACTGATAACTTTTTCAATTATTGGAAAGTAACACATACTAACTTCACATATTTTAGATAGACTAAATCTCCAGACACGAGAACCTGATGAAATACTGACGAAAGAAAACAAGCTATTCGCTACACTCATTTCCAAATCCATAATGAAAATAAGCAGAATCTACAGTGCCTACCCTATAACTGTGTATAATTACACAAATAACCCCTCCTGGTTTCAAAATTACACGTATCTCCCTTGTAATTTATATTCACCTTACAATTGACCCCTTGTTTCCCACGTAGTATAAGGATATTGAAATTCCAATTTTAGTGAACTTTTCAAATTGTTCTCGCACGTATGGATGATGTAATAACACATAGTTATAAAGCAAGTAAAGTATATATTAGTTCAAAGGGTGATTTTTTACTTGCTCGGCACTCCACAGCTTGGGCTTCTGCAGTTCCCCCTTAAGCTGATACCCCCCTAAGAACCCAAGATGATAATCAACAGAGGGAGTCAATTCTAGATGAGCCACGTTCGTACATAGCAAATTGACATTTCCTCCCCCTACATACCAACTCCCCGTGTCGAATATTTTAGCTTCAATGGTGAAGTTTTTAATGAACTTATCTTCGGGTATTTCTGACCAACTCTCTGCTTGTAATTTGTCAACTGTCTCAGTAGAATTGTCTATTTTTACCTCAACCTGCACGGTAAATTTGAGAAGCTATAAGTAGCCAATTCACACATTCACATGCATGTAATCAAAACCAAACATTTTCTTATAATGGTAATTACACTTTGCACCCTTGAATTATATACGCTATATTGTATTTACCCCACCAAACTACAAATTGTAACAAATCAGCCTCAAGTTATAGATATTAGGGGCTGATTTGTTACTTTTTTACCATTATGAGAGGTTGATTTGCTGCATTTTATACTTGAATGGGTTTAACGCGACAGACGGTATACTTAGGGGGCCAAAGTATAATTATGTCTTAAAAGATTCTAACCATTTCAAATTGTTATGCAGACAATAGATATATTATTGTAGCAAAATAATAATAACATATCATGGTATAGTTTTTTGGTGGACATCATTTTTTTTTATTTTTTTGATACAATTCAAACTGTTCCATCAATAATCCAAATCAAAGACAACTATTTACATCTCATTGAAAAAACTATCCAAATAATATAAAGAATCAAGCTACTCTGCAGTAAAATAACAAACGATTATACAATAGATGAAAACCCACATATGTGGGGATCGAACCCGTGACCTCTTTGGTTACGGGGTTGGACATAATAAACACTTCAATGCACTTGGGAAAAGACATAGTGCTACTCTTATGGTACATTACCTGCAGATCTGCACTAGAAAAATCGTTCGCCAAAACTGATGTGAAGAAATAATCAGCAATAAAAACCTGCAAAATAGATTCAACCTGGATAACATGATTTTGTTACTTAATGTAAGCAACCAAGAAATAAGATACCAGTGAAAGAGATTCTAAAGGAGAAAGAAATTTGCAGGAATGTATTAATATCGCTCTTGATAATGCTTTATTTCAATGACTTTAAAATTAAGAAATAAAAAATAAAAATCATGCAAAGTGTGACTGGGTAAAAGTCATTTTTACAACGAAGTTTTGCATTTCATTGACATTTGTAATATTTTTGTGACCAGATAATGGTCAAATCAACATAGGGAAATTGAGAAAAGATGTTTGAAATATGATTGCAGAGGCTAGTCAAAACCATAACAGTCAGACAGAGGGAAACAAATGAACTAAAGAAATTAATAATAAACATAAAATCCATGGAAATTCTGACCAGATAGACATCATTTCTACAACTAAGTACCGCATCTCATTCTCTAAACAAAAACATTCGGCTTTTACGTAAAATATCTCATCCACAAGGATCATTGCACAAAACAAATCTTACAAATTTGCATTTGTTAAAAGCAATAAACCTTAGGCTTAGCAAGAAGAAGAACATCACGATGAATGCCAGATAAGCGCCAGTGGTCCTGATCTTCAAGGTAAGAACCATCGGACCATCGCATCACTTGAACAGCCAAACAATTCTTCTTGTCCAATCCACAAGGATGACAAAAATCCGTGATCTCGAATTCAGCCGGCAGTCTGCTGTCCTGACTGACAATATACGAGGAACAAGATTCTTGTTAATGTAAAAAACAAGTACTAAAGTTTATAGCACATAGGCGAAACATTCAAATATATACATATATATATATATATATGGTCCAACCAAATGCATTGCGAACCTATATCCAATGCGATGTCCGTTTACCCATGCAAATAAGGCAGAATCAACTGCTTCGAATTGTAAAAATATCCTCCGACCTGCAAAAGGCGTTTCATGATGTAGACTGATGAAAAATAAATTAAAAGCACAGTTATATACTTTCTACAAATATATTACCAAACTCAAAAAAAAAAAAAATTCAAACACACGCCTCGAACAAGGTCAGATAATTATCTTTGATCTCTTAAACACTACAATGTATCATGTCCTTTGATAATTTTCCTCATATATTGATAATTAATTTAGTCATGTTGACAAATAATGATGAATACGTAGACAGAAATACTGATTTGATACATCTCTAATTTTAAAGAGTTATATAGTAATAGAGACATAGAAGTGGCACAATCTACTATGCATGAAAAGAATGAATCAAAGATGAACCGGAAACATCAAATTCAGCGTCTCTCAAAAGTGAATAGAAATAAAAACAACTCTATCATTGGCAAATGGGCTTAAAATTTACCATTTTTATGTAGTTTCAACTATTTATTCATCCAATTGATGAACTTTAAAATAAATAATCCAATGTAAATATTTTTAAATGACAAAAAAAAATGGTTTTTTTCCACAAAAAAAAATTACAAAAGTGAAAATCCCCAGGAATACGGGAACACATTGAAGAAAAAGGATGATAAACTGCAAAACCAAAATTCGCTTATCTAAAATTCATGATCGGAACCCCACCTTCCCATTCTTTAGGAAGGCAAAAGTAAGTCCTGTAGCAGCCAGTTGGATTATCCTCAGCAACTTTAGGTGGATTAAATGGAAACGGGTATACAACATTTGTATAGATTGGCTTGTCATATCCATGCATCTGCCAATTCGATGGAACTGTCCCAATTATTCAGAGAAACATATATCAGAACTTAGAAGCACTTGAAACCTAACTTCACCGCAGATATTTGAAAGAATTGATAATTCTTGACACAGAATAAATAAATAAATAATAAATCTTTAAAAAAAAAAAACAAATTTGATGATATAAATAACCATTTTCTAATGCTAAAGAATCTGGATAAGATAAGACTTTCAGCTGAAAATCAGTGATTAATTAGGATATATTACTGCAGAAGAAGAATCTTTCCATGGTATATAAGACTGGTGTGACTACATTTGTTGAGATTGCAACTTTATCATTTGCTTGTCTGGCAGAAAACAACCTACAAATATTACATTTTATTTGCAATTATTCAGATCCTTTTCTGCCTCTACAAGATTCACATTAAATATATATTTGCAATAATATCTTCCTCAATTTGCAAACTTTTTATCTTTCATACCCTCTAACACGGCCCCTCGTGTGCATATGGTTATCCTTTTGTCATCAAGCCTTCATAATCTGTAACATGGCCTGGCGCTAGAAACTTAAGGTATCAGCAGGGAGAGACATCAAGTATTTAATCTCTCTTACAATCTTTTTTTAGGTCAATGGACCACCAGCATCCAACACCTGACTAAATTGACTAAATTTAGGGCAAGCGCATGGGGACTCATACAGGAGGCTACTCTCCCAATAGTTATTTTTTATATACACAAGGCTCGAACACAAGACCTCGCTTAAGTGATCCAAGCCCTTGACCACTTGGACCAACAATTGTTGGTAATATCTCTAACAATCAGCACATAATGTAAGAAGATCTTACCAGATATGCTAGCCCATGAGGAATCTTGAAACGAACTATCATAAAAGTCCGACGGTATACTTCTCGGATTGGGAGCAAGAAAGAATTTCCAATGACCAGACAATGATTTGACAAAAGGCAGGCCATTAACCCAATTTGCAGCACACTCGAGAGCCTTGGCAACAGCTCCATCATCCCAGACGGCTGCCTTTGATGCTAACATATCCACGTTGTTGCGCTCATACCAATACCTTAGAGATCCTAACAAGTACCACCATCAATATTTTACTACACTGAGCTTCATCGGTATTAACAAATAACTCATTTGTACCTAAAACAACTAGAATTAGCACTACTTAATCAAGAGATACATGCAATTAGAGAACTAATGCCCTTAAAGCGCAACATATGTAAGACCAGCTGACTTTCGTAGAGTAACTAAAACAGAGAAGCAAATACTAGCAGCTTTGGGAGAAATCGTGTAATTCAAAGGGACAATCCCCCATGAGGTTTGCATAATTACAGAACCACCCCTCCCTTCAAATCTTGTCTTATATAGTTAGACCCTAGGGAGGTTTGCATAATTATAGCAGAGCAAATTTTATAACTAGAGAGAAAATGTTTGATTCAAAGGGATATTTACACACACCTGACACCCCTGAGGTTTGGTGTAAGTACACTAAAACCTCCTGAGGTTTGTATAATTACAGAACCACCTCTTCTGTCAATATTTTGCCTCACAGTTAGACCCTCCTGAGGTTTGTAATTAAGTTTGCATCATTACAGAACCTTGCCATCAACTTTCATATTACAATTAGAACCCCCTAAAAGAATCGAAGGGCAGGAGTTGTTTTTGTAATTATGCAAACCGCAGCGGTCTAAGCATATTTACACAAAACCTCAAGGACTACAGGTGTAATTATCCCTAATCCAAAAGAAGGGTGAGAAAACAGGTAACTACCTTCAACAGATTCGTGACAACGCAGTGGAACATGAGCATCTCTCTTCCTCCATTTGATGAAGGAAGGGATCTTCCCACACATTCAAACCATCGTTGGGAGATAAAACAAATTGTCCAACCGATGACGCCATCATCTATTACAATCACACCCTATTTGTTACATAGTATGAATTAGACAGTAAAGGAGAAAACGAAAACAGAGAGAAAGATTGAAATTTATCAAAACCAATACCAAAAATTGACCCCATAAGCGTGATAAATTCAAAATTTGAAGAGAGAGTAATCGATGATGGTGGCAAATCTAATCAAGAAAATAAGATTGCCTTATATAGAGGCATCAAATACAGAAATTCACATGAAACAAACACTTGTATCATTTCCTATCACTGGCTAAAACTTATGTACATTTCATAACAAAACTATGAAAGCAAGAGAAAAGGGCAAGCAGGAAAGGACAAAACTATAATTGTAAAATACACAGTAGATTATAATTCATACCAGAAAGTTTGAGTTAATTACGTACAAACCAAAATTGCAAGTTTGAGAATTTATGAAACACTAAATACACAACAATTTAAATTTACCAATTGTATTTAGAGGATGGGTAATTTTGAATCGAAATTTCAGAAGGTTGCATGCACCAGCATCAGATATTTTCTGGTTTTTCATCAACTTTGGCTATATAATTGGATATTATACTAGAAAATGCATAACACCATCAAACTAACGCAAAATCTTTACATGGGCTTCTATAAAATCAAGAAAAAACACATGCCCACTGTGTGTTTTTGGTGTGTGCGCGCGTGTATCACAGAGAGAGAGGGAGAGAGAGGGAGTATTACTTACAAGTTGAAAGCAGGGTTCTTGAATTGGAAGGCGAAGTGGGATCAGTCAATTATTACACGTTTGTAGATTTTTTCACTAAAAATTTGCCTTGAAGTTCGAACAGAAATTAATTCACTTATTAACCCTGTAGCTGGAAAGTGTCAAGACTGGTACATCGGTTTTTAGATAAATAAAAACAAAGAGAATACAGAAAAGGGTCAAAAAAATAAATTTCACGAAATTTCAAAGGGCTTAGATAATAACAAATGAAGTATAGAAAGAGAATTCATTGATAACTGATTGATAGCCATAAGATTTGGTTGGTAACAGAACTCTTTTGTTTGTTTGTATTTTACAGGGATAATATTAATGGCGAGCAGAATATTCGTTCTTGGTCCAATGATTAATAACATTTTTTTTATAACGCAATGATTAGTAACCTGAGAATGTATTTTTCATGTATTCTCTCTCTCTCTATATATTAATGTTGTAATTTGAATAAATAGATTATATATTTTATTTTGGGCAAATTAAGAGAGCGTTTGGCTGAGCTTACAAGGTTCTAAAAATATCTTATAAGTTGTTTGGGAGCTTATGAGTTCCTTAAAAGTGTTTGTTAATTTTTCTAATAAAGAAACTTACAATCTCAAAAAATAAACTGTCAGGAGCTTATAAGGTTAAAAATAAAAGAAAAGTAAGGCCCCTCCAACTTTTTTTTCAAACAGCTTATAAATTGTCTAATACTAAAAGATAAAATAACATGCATATATTTATTTTTTTCAATATTACATTCCTATAAAATAAGCTTAGCCAAGCGCACTCTAAGTCTACACTTCTTGAGATATAATTTTATCATAAGTTAATCCTTTTATTTTAAATATTACAACACATCCTCAAGATTTTGGGCATTCTTGTAAATATTAAAAGAAATGTACAAAAGATAACTTTCTTTCAATTATAGTAGTCAAATCGGCAGAACCACCTCCAGTCATTATCATCTATTATCCGATACCACCACTAATTTAAAAAAAAAAAGAAAAAAATAACTTTCTATATAGTTTCTATATATTGAATTTGTCATTATCATGTGAATCCCATCTCGAAATCGTACTGAAAACACCAGAAATGCAGTTCGCAATTACGACTCGTCTTGATAAAGAATAAATTTTGTTAAATTGATACATATCACATAAAGTATTTGTAATTTATAAAACTACATGAACTAATTTATAATTAAATTATACATCATGATGTTTAGATGTAATTTATCCTTTTATTTTTGCTTAATTATCCCAAAGTGTTTGTCCCATATTGAAAAAAGAAAAGAAAAAAAGAAAAGACAATATTGTTGCTTAAATACCTATTCCTTTATTTTAAATTGACAAATAATAAATAAAACTATTAATTTTCACATATAAGAAATGTTTTTATATATTAATAGAAGCCAAAAGAAAAGGTCGGACATAAAGCATGCCCACTTTCTACCATGCATTATTTTTCATGTACATTGCAAATGCAGCAATAAAATTTTGAAATTGTCATCTTCACTAATTTGAGGAGCTTATAAGATGCTAAATTTCACTTTCAAATAAGTTTCTGAAGGAAAAAGGAAGTGATTGAATAGGATAAGATCAAGAATAGTATCCACTTTCTAATTAATACGATCAAAATTATTAAATAGGAATGGTAAAAATCTTAAAAATACTTCTATGTTTTCTCCAAACAATTTTATAGGATTTTCATTTTGTATTTTGGGTCTAATAAATTCATATCCTAACAATTTCACTAAATCCCACATCATATCTATAACACCTCAAACATTCAGGTCATTTGAAAAAACGATATTCATGCCTACATGAGGATAACTTCATACAACTCCATCTTTTCGTGTGTGTTTTTTTGTCTGTATGTTAAGTTATACTATTTTTATAGGGCGAATTACGTTTATCTCCCCTAAGGTATACTTTATTTACAAAAAATACCTCAATTTATGAAAAATTATCCCCCTGAATTAATGGGATAATTACAATTTAACCTAAAAAAATAAAATTCCAAAATTACTCTTCTAAAAAATTACAATTACCCCCTTAAATTAAGGGGGTAATTACAATGACTAGTTTGTCCTCAAGGGAGTTTTTTTTGTTATATTATATATATTTAAATTTAAAAATATTATTATTATTATTACAATTTCTCTTTTTATTTTTCCTTATTATTATTATTATTATTATTATTATTATTATTATTATTATTATTATTATTATTATTTTGTATATTAGATTCCACCCCCCTTCCCCTCACCCCTCTCTCTCTTTCTCTCTCTCTTCTCCCTCCCCCCCCACCCAAATGGTTGGTACGCGACAAGTGGCGGATGACAGACAGGCGACGATGACGGCTGACGAGCGGCGGACAGGCCTCTCCCTCTTGATCTCCCCCACTCCCTTCTCAATCCCTCAATCTCTCTGCTGGAGGCAGTAGATGGTGGACGGGCGGCAGGCGACGACCTTGGAGAATATCTCTCACTTCTCAATGTCTCTCTCCCTCTCGATCTCTCTCTCCACCCTAACCCCCCCCGTCTCAATCTATTATAATTGTTTGTATTTATAAAAACAAACTTTGTAATATTATAAGATTTTTTTTATGTATTTTTATTTATTAAATATAAATTTACATATCACAATTATATAATTTGAAGTACATGTTTATAACTATATGCATATTTTATATAATTGATTTAAGTTTCTAAAAAAGTATTTAAATATGTATAATATAACAAAACAAAACCCCTTGAGGGCAAAATATTCATTTCAATTAAGGGGTTGTATTTGTAATTAGTAATTACCCTCTTAATTCAAAAGGATAATTGTAAGTTTTCAAAAGGGTAATTTTGGAATTTTATTTTTTTAGGTGTATATTGTAATTACTCCCTCAATTTAGGGGGGCAATTGTAATTTTCCATAGGTAGGGGTGTCTTTTGTAAATAGAGTATATACCTCAAGGAAGGTAAACGTAATTCGCCCTATTTTTATATAATTTTACATAAATATTTTATTATTTATATTTACCCAAAAAAATCAATGTTTAAGATAAAAAATCTAAATTTAATTTAAACCAACTAACAATTTTTCGTTTTTTATCTACCATGTTTATCATTCACTATTTTAATTATAAAAATTATTCACTTCTTATTTCTACATAAATTTTTAAAAAAAAATTTGTGTTTTAATTATACCAAAATTAATATCAAAATTCACCATATTATGTTAATAAATGAATTTTTAGATTTATTTATTTATCAATCTATGTGCTACAAAAGGTTAATTTGTTTGCATCAATTTATTTTTTTTACTTATTAAAAATATATTTATATCTATAGTCTTTTATAAAGCACCAACATTCTCTAATAATTACTTGGTATCTTTGATCTGGCATGTGCATTTTGTTTTATCTCTCCTCTCTCCCTTCTCTTTTTACTTTTTCTCTATTTACTCTCTCTTCTATTCAACACAATACTATTATTTTTCTTTCTCTACTCTCTCATATTTCGAGTTTTTTTTTTCAAAATACTATTCCAACTGAAAATATTTCCCAAACTATTACTTCTTCAAAAGTATTACCCATATTATTACTCATATTGCCACATATATTACCACATAGGCAAAAAAATTATGAGTTGGATTTTTTTTTCTTTCACCCTACTTTATAGGCTCGTGAATAATTACTAGTTATAATTTTTTTCTTACCATTTATACTAATTTATCTAGGGACGACAATTTCGGACCCAACACGACAATCCAACACGAAAATAGTGGGTTATAGTTGAAAATTTATGGGTTGAGTTAAAAATGGATCGAACTCGAAAGTGACTCGAAAAGGGTGGGTTGACTCGTGGGTTACCTAAACAACCCGATTTTTTTTATGTGTTAACCGATAACCAGACCCAACTTGACCCAACTCAACCCAAATCATATTTTTTGTTTTTTTATTTTTAATCTTTTTTTCTCCTTTTCCTCTTGTTTATAGAAAGATATATTAAGTATAAATTATAAATCATAACATTTTGAAGCGTTATAATTAATCATTAATAATATAATATAGAAAAAATTTATGAAAAAGAGAATAGGAAATTTTTTTAATTGTTAAACATATAAAAACTTTTAGATACTTAAAGATTAAAGATAAGAGATTATTAAATCTTTTAAATAAGTGAAAAGTCAACTTGAATGAAAAAAACTATATTTATGAAAAAGAGAATATGGAATTTTTTTTAATTATTAAACATACAAAAACTTTTAGATACTTAAAGATTAAAGATAAGAGATTGTTAGATCTTTTAAATAAGTGAAAAGTCAACTTGAATGAAAAAACTATATTTATGAAAAAGAGGATATGGAATGTTTTTAATTATTAAACATACAAAAACTTTTAGATACTTAAAGATTAAAAATAAGAGATTGTTAAATCTTTTAAATAAGTGAAAAGTTAACTTGAATGAAAAACTTATATTTATGTTAGTTATCATCTTCTTCTTCTATCCAAAAAAGTATATCTTGATTATCTTCTTTCTTTAATCGTTTGTTTGAATTCATTGAAGTTTTATATTGATATATTTTAATATTGAATGAAATTTTTTTATCAAACATTTTTATAGTATATTCTTATAAATAAAATTTAAATAAACTAGAGTAAAAAATAAACTCAATAATTTTTAATGTAAATTCCAAATATGTATCTTGTACGCAGCCAACCATCACTATATGAATTAAGAATACATACCTTTCAATGATGAACTCATTACAAATTTAGTTGTATATGCTAGATTTCATCTATAACAAATTTGAAATTTGTTAGTAAATTCTTTGTTACTAATTGTTTATTTAGTTCAATCTACATTGAATTCTGTTATTAATCATCACATGATGTGAACATACTCTAAAATTGTTACAAAATGTTAAAATCTCTTTATCACAAATTTAGCGATGCAATTTTATTTTCTATGTTCTATGATTAATTACTATTACTACTAAGAATTCGTTCTTAAATTTTGAGATTAGATTTTTGTTGCTTTCTTTTAAGTATTTTGAATTTCTTTTATAAGTTTTGGAGATTGGATTTTGATACGGAGATTAAAGAATTTTTTTTTCTTCTGAAACATATCAAACTATTTTATTGAATTGTTTTTTATGCAACATCTTGTTACTTTCTCTTCCTTATTTACCAAGTGGAGATTGCAGTATTTCAATGCTAAATTCTAGTAAGAAAAGATTTTGCAAAATGAAGAATGAAAAATAAGTTTAAATAATCAAGATGAGTTGGGTCATGGGTAGTCAGGTTAATGGGCCGACCTAATTTAAAACAGGTCAATCGGGGTTAACACGAACCCAACCAAATTGGGTTAGGATTGAGATCTCATGGGTTTGACAGGTCATGGATTGGGTTAAGGTTGTAAGATTTTATGTTATACCCCTACCTCAACTCAACACAAACCTGCCCAACTCACCCGAATTGCCACCCCTAAATTTATCAGAATTTCATATATGTTTTCTTCACACCAATTTCTACAACCATGTAGCATGTTATTTTGAAATTTTATTTATTTTTTTACTTTTAATCTAAACTTTGTATAGTAGTATGGTGAGAATCAATAATTTTTCTTTTTTATTTTTTTATTTATCTAGAATTTATAAGAGATTATGAAATGAATTCTTGTTTATTTCTTGGCCTGAGATCACCGCAAAAGTGTTTGACATTCAGAATGGGTCGTTGTCGTGGATACTACCTTGCAAATGAAGGTATCATTGGCCAATGGGAGGTGAGCGATTTGAGGGCCGCGTTTGCATTGACACCCCTGTAAGATTGTTCTTCGCTTCCTTCGCCTGTAATAATGAGCTCAAGACCTATGTGCAAAATAAAAACAATTAAAGGTAAAGGGAGTCACCTTGTTCTATACCCCTTTCTGGATGCAAGTATCCAAAACGAGAGCCACTAAGGATAAAGGAGAATGAAACAGTTGCAACACGACAGGACTAAACGTACAAAAGCATCTACGAACCCAATCTAAGCATCACTCTTTCAAGGAAAATCCATTCAATCTTATCGTATGCTTTACACTTTTAGTGCAAAAACACTTATCTTTTGCTTTCCTTTTATGCTTTAAAATTTTTTGAGGGGAAACATACCCGAGAGGGAGCGGATTACCTCTTTAATCTATATGGGGTCAACATGTTTTGCTTCATCTCGCCATCCACTCTTGGCCTAAGCTCCATCAGCACTGCTTCAATCTCTAATCAGAGGAAGAATGGATTGAAAAATGTTTGATAAATAGCCCGAGATGATCGATTGAATGTCATTAGGATCCTCCCGCCATTGATCATCTTTCCCCTGAGCCTCGTGACCTGATTTTGTCTCCTCCTAGTAGACACTCGAGAATGGAAAAAAGCGGTGTTACGTTGTTGTCACTAGATAACTCTAAAATGAGTTTTAACATCTCATTCTCTCTCATCTCCTCGTTTTTTAATCTCTCTCTTCACTTTTTTACAACTAAATTAGTCATCTTTTCTCTCTTTAATTCTTTCCTTTTTTTTTGACAAAAAAAAAAAGATGTTTCATTTCATAAATTCAAATAACTATATATATATATATATATATATATATATTTAAATAATTAACTTGCCAAATTGAATAAATATTTTTATTTTATATGCATTATAAACTTAAATACACACATCGAGTGTGTCACACTAATGTGAGAAATTATTATTATTTTGCATTGGGCTCGTTGGAACCTAACTTTGCCTTAGCCCAATCCACGTTCTCAGCCCATTCCAGTCCCACAGCCACAATAGGACTATAGGAGTGTCGACATGAAAAAGATATCAATGCATCATCATGCGTGCGCCAATGATGTCACTATGACATCATCCTAATTTTTTACAATAAATTTTAATTTATCCTCTACCAAAAGAAGTTTTGTGTTTGAAATATATAGAAATAAAGAAGGACGAAACTAAATAATAGAGTAATTTTAACCATATTTTATATTTGAATTAATCATTACACCTACAAACCATACCACATTATCCGTTGCAAAATACACATAAACATGTATCATTAAATTGAGATAATACGAACATTAAATCACTAATAATTACTTTAACGCTAAAACAAATGTAATATTAAGTGAATCTTCATTTGCCTTTAAAAATTATAAAAATACTTCTGTTAATATAAAAGGAAGTTGTGGTCCATAAAAATAATAATAATCAAATAAATTGAGGCTTTTATTCAAATTGCCACATATACAATTTTTAGAGGAATATTATAAAATTGTTATTAGAACCCTAAACCCTAATTTTAAAAAATAATTTATAGTTTAAATAAATTGAAATAAAAACTAAATTAATAAGTTATCATAATAAAACGTAAAAATTTAAATACAACAAATTCTTCTAGTTCTTTGACTTAATAAATTTATTAAGTGAAAATTCGAAGTAAATTTTGACTTTTTGAATAAATATTTTTTACTGTAATATAAATATATATTTGATATTAAATTAACCTATGATGTATTTAAATAAATATAAATTGCTTAAAAATGCGTATTCTAATTTTTTTAAAGAAAATATACATGCAAATTGTAGTAATTAATGAGAAAATAATTATTCATATAAATTTAAAAGAGTCTAAAGTTTGCTTTTAATTGAAAAATAAATGACTTGATTTCTAGTTAAAATATATAAAATTAAGTTTAGATTATAAATTTATACAGATACTTTGTGAATTATATATATATATATACACACACACATTTGCGGATTTAAAGGTACTTTTATTCAAATATATAATTTGGGGGTGGGGGGCTTGAGTGTTACGTTTATTAATACTAGCAACACCGCACACTCTACGTGTGTGCATAATATAAAAAATATATATTTTAATTTAGTAGTTAAATTATTTTTAGGATGAAAAATATATATTATTAAATTTCTTTTATAAAAATACTTTTTTAAGAATTATTTGAAATAATTTATTAAATTATAATAAATTAAAAATAAAATAATTACATGAAATAAAATTACATGATAAAGAATAAATACAAAAAAAATCCAAGTAACTGTAATTAGAGAAAATGATTTGTGGGTTGAGAACATGAGTTTTTTAAATTGGACGCAATATTACACTATTGACCTTTTTATTTACTTATTTATTGCATGTGTTACTAGTTAAAATGGTAAAATTGACATATCAAAATTTGGTATCCGAATTGAATCAATTGTATGTGAATTTTTAATTTTAACCACAATTTTACATATTTCTATTTATTCCACATAAAATTGAAGGGCAAATTTTGTAAAATCACATAAATAACTATTATTTGTGATACAAAAATGACTTTTTTTTTATAATAGTATAAATATAGACGTAAATGATATATAACATATGATTAAGAGGGTGAAGTGTATTTCATCCTATTGTAAAATGAATGGGCATTTTGATTAATTTTTCAATATAAAAACAAGAATGACAATAATGATTCCCGGTTATGAATATTAGAGGCAAAGCTTGTCAATCTGTACAAGAACTATTAAAAGTAACTAAAATTTCCAACTCATTGTTGGTGACCGACTAATCTATACTTGCCTCAAATTAATATACCTTCAAATTTAATATTTGTGTGTGTGTGTGTGTGTATAGTCGTAGTGCAATAAGTACATATATATTGTGTTTTACACAGAATAAGTGTGTCGACTATTCAAGACTTTGAGTCCTTTTCCTCTCAAAATACTTGTTCTTTTTTGTCCTAAATTCAACTCCATACATAAATGGATCTTAAGATTTTCTTTTTTCATGTTTTTCTTTTCCTTTCATTTTGGAAAAGTGCGATAAAAGTGTCATGAATTTCGGCTAAAAATTAGGAGATTTTATTGTGTACTAGTGAGACTGGAAAAGTCCAGAAAATTGTACTTAGGTGTGTGTGACAATTTATTGGGGAAAACAAAAAGATTGTGAATGTGGCAGATACTGGACAAAATTTTTTATAGTGTCTGCTTGCAATATACTTGTGTTTATTTGTCCCCTCGTCAATTCGCACACAAAGTAAATGTCACTTTAATCGAAAAAGAATAAATAAATTGTGCCCTGCTTCATTTTATTTTTTGAGTAATATCATGAATATCAATTAACAATCATAATAAGTGACGGAGCGAAGGGGGATTGGTGCTGGCAATTGTCCCCCTCAAATTTTTAAAAATTTATTTTTAATATATATATATTTATTAAAATTTTAAAATTTTTCCCCCCTCCCTTCACAAAAAAATTTGACTTTTATATAATTTATGTAACAAAAATTTTAATTTTTTTCTACTCCCTTTTTTTTTGGTCATTTATTTTTACCCAATCTCATTTATCATAATTAATTAAACTCTCCCCCCCCCCCCTCTCTCCTCCTTTCCTTTAAATTAAAATACTTAAAATTCTATTAGATTTCACTTCTCTCTTCTATTCTAATTAAAATACCAAAAATTCTATTAGAATTATTCTTCTCTTTTTCTCTCGAAATAAGAACCTAAACAATAAACAAATCCTATAATATTAAATTTTTTCTTCAAAAGTAACATACAAAAGGTATTGTCATTGTGTACTAATTTTTAAATCTATACATTTATTTATTTATTTTGTAATTGATTTTTGTGTAGATATTTGACTATTAGGATTGTTGATATGAATCTTGATAAGTCTTCAATATTAAACTTAATGAATCTTGATGTTTATTTGTTGTGCTATTGAATTTAAATGAATTTTACTAATTTGAGGCTTGATATTTAGTTGGGGTGATTTGGGGAATGTAATGGTGGAGAAAAAAAGAGTTAAGAAAAGATAATTTTTGAGTTTTGACCATATCTTTTGATTATGAGAACAAAGAGATATATATATATATATATATATAGAGAGAGAGAGAGAGAGAGAGAGAGAGATAGAGAGAGAGAGAGAGAGAGATAAATCTATTTTAATAATTTTCGAGTTTTGATTATATATCTTCATGTGAATTTATATCAATTTTGTTAATATTGTTAAAAAAAAAAATATCTTTGTTATGTATTTTTTAGAAGCAACTTATTACCAACTATATTTGCTTTTTTTAAAATAAAATATAGCTTGTTGTCGTTTTAGTATCATTTTTTATATATCGTTTTGATTGTTATACTTTTATATTAATTATATATATATATATGCGTAAATATGATAACTTCTTTTATTTTATGTGTCAAATGTTATCTATAATTCTTATAATTATACGTTTTAATAACTAATGATGATCTCAAAAAAATCTCGCCTCCACTAAATCAAATTCCTAACTTCGTCCCTGATAATAATAATAATAATAATAATAATAATAATAATAATAATAATAATAATAATAATAATAATAATAATAATAATAATCATAATAATAACAATCAATTACTACCATCAATAACTATAATAATCAACAATATGTTAACTTATAACTAATTTATTTATATCTTTTACAACTTAAGAGATGACAATACAAATTTTCAAATATCATGTATTGATTTACTAACTGGTCATAAAATGATGATGACGACACAAGATTATTTATTGCGAGAAAGTCTAAATTATATATACATACATATGATATATATACACACACACACACACATATATATATATATATATATATATATATATAAGGTGACAATTTAAAATATATTACAAATAACATGTTTTAAGTAACCATACCATTTGTTTGTCATTAATGATGTTATTATATGATAGCAACTTCAATTTTGTTAGAATATAGTTACAAAAAGAAAGATAGTATTTAAGTTGTATTATTGACCATTGCTATTAACAGATATATCAATCCCCATCTATAAATGATATATTCAATTTTGGTTTCCTCTCCGAGATTTGGATGTTGATCTTAATAATCAATCGGTAACATATATACCAATTACCAATTGATCTAACGAGATAAGACATTAGATTCTTTAAATAACGTTCAGGGTTCGATTCTTGGAGTTGTGAATGGAGCAGTTGAGTTGGGAGGGTAGCCCTTAATGGCCCTCTGCAATACCCGATCCGAATTAGTCTGCCAATGAATAAGAATCGGATGGCTAAGAAAAACAAAAAATTGGTGACGCATATTATTCATTTGCGAGGTAGTAAAGACTTTTAAAATTTGAATGCCTTTGAACAAAAATTAGTTGAAAATGAAAATAGATTATTTATTTATTATAATTCTATTCACTTATTGAATTGAATATTGGAATTAGTTAGGTTTACCTATTGACATAGTAACTGTAGAGAGCATTTTATGCAATCAAAAATGCGAGCAATCAACTATGCAATAGTATAGGAAATGGTTGGAGGAATGATCATTTAGACACTTATATAAATAGAGATAAATTTAATAACATGAATAATGAGTTGATTATTAAGCTATTCCAAAACATAGAGCCATGTTCTACACAAATTCCTTCTCAATTATTGTGAAAAGATTTTATGATTTAACTTACCTATTCTTAATTATTGTTTTATCGATAAGTTCCCCCTCTTGTTTTAGGGGTCTGACCCCGCTTGTGATGGTGAAAATTTAGTGATAATTGTCACTATAAGTTATGATAAAGTATTCGTTGTCAATATCTATAGACATGTCACCGGCAGGGCTGTAAACGAGTCGACTTGAGTCGAACATTAAAAAAAATTTTAAACTCAAGCTCACACTCATCTACAAAATTTGGGTTAACGCTCAAGCTTGTCGAGCTTATAAATTTTTGTTCAAACTCAAGCGCATCACAAAAATTTTGAGCTTAAGCTTGCTCATTTATAATTGAGCCCATTGGAGCTCGAGATTAAAATCAAGCTCACTTCTAATAGAACTTGTCATAACTTTTGAAAAAAAGATGAATTTTGATATTTCATATGCATATATTATAAAATTGAATAATTATAACAAAAATTTTGGACAACGATATGCATTAATGCTATATATAATTTTGCTAATTGCACTAGTATAAGTTATATTATTTCTAATATATTTTAAAATAAAAAATAAAATTTAAAGCTCATGAGTAGGCTATCGCGAGTTCTTGAACACTTACTTTTAGATTCAAACTCAGCTTGTGAAGAAGCTCCAGCTTGATGAGCTTGATCTCGAGCTCAGAAAAATTGAACTTGAGCTGGCTCAATTCATCTTAGACCCCTAGTCACCGATTATCAATAATGCTAGAGAAATAATAGGTTGTATATTGAATATTGTGTATTGTAGATATGTGGGAGTTTGTCCCTCATAAGGAAGAAAAGAGAGTTTTCATCCTGTTTACAAGTTTTTATGAGATAAAAATTTTGCTAAGAATTTCTTGGTTTAATGGCATGGAGGAGGCTCTGCGATAACGAGGTTCAGGTTGGATTCCCAAGTATCTGTGAGTTTTCTTTTATTACATAGTAAGTTTAATTCTTCTAGTTGATTATGAATGACGTAATAATGAAACTGTACTCTTGAAAAACAGAAAGAAAAACTACTACATCAGTAATTGCGTTATTTAAATAATAAAAGCGCTTAGCACTTGCATGTGTAATTAAATTTGCAAGCCTTTTTTAATTCTTCTTTTATTTTTGTAATTATTTAATTTTAAAAAGTCGTGTCCATTAAATTCAAATTTAACAGTTGTTCAATTTAAATTAAATGATGCATTATTCCTTAAAAAGTCATCTCTGTTAAATTAAGTTCAATACGAATTTAAAGTACACAAAATAATAATTATTCTCAATTCTTTTTAATTTTTTTTCAATAGATCATCATACAAAAATTCTACAAAAAATGAACTCTTCGAAATTTCGTCTGCAAAATTTGGTGATTTTATTGTATTTTGGGGCGAATTACTTTATATTATCCATCGGCAAACTCTTTTCGTGAGGGGGCAAAAATCACCTTAAAATTAATATCTATCACGCCTCCAAATTACAACTAATTTTAGTTCAATTTCAAGTTTTCTCTAACAAATAGTAACAACTTAATATTGCTATTAAGCCCAGTTTGGATCTTCTATTGCATAATCATATTATATCTCCTATTATACTCATCAATACACGACACGTGTATTGGTGAACGGTCGAGATAAGAAAAGAGAAAAACTGATGATATGGAAAAAAAATATAAAGATTCTCTTTCCTTATCTCGACCGCTCAACAGTACACATGTCGTGTATTGATGAGCGTAATAGGAGATGTAACACGATTATGCAATAAGAGATCTGAACTGCTATTAAGCCTGTAGAAATCCTTCTTACTATGGAAAAGTAAAATGTGCTCTTTCACATTACCATTTAGTACTTTATCACAAATCCTCTCTCTTTTTTTTAATTTTATTTTTTTTAAAGTCATCACAATAATAACAGCGAGTTAATAATACTAACAACACACTTCATGGTGCCCCAATAACAATTTCATAACGTCTTTTTTTTTTCTTTGATAAATTTTAATAATTTCATATCATCATGAAGAAATAACTACTCTAGTTTTGACAAGAACTAGCCCCATGCAATGTACATAGTATATTTCTTCAACTATGTAAATACATATGTTATCAACAAAAAAAAAAAAAACAACTATGTAACTAAATATTACACACACGCACACACATATGTATACTAGTTGAAGTTGAGTACTTGAGTATACACATATATATATATATATATATATATATATATATATATATCTACAAGTAGTCATGTAAAGCATCTGATGATGATGGTGCCCGCAGACTGGCAGACATTTCATATTCTTTGAACTGATAACCGCTTTTATCTCGTTGGCCTCTTAAGTTGGAAACATGGACCCTTGATCATCGATTCACTACCTCTATGTTCCAGACACATCCATTGCAAAATTTGCAACAAATGCATGCATTTTGATATGATCAATGTACGAATCATATACATCTATATATATATATATGTATTCTTTTTCTAATGAATAATTTATATGTACCATATTGTTCCCCAAAAATCAACACATAAACATAATTTGAAGGATGTAGGGAACTGGAATGGGATAGGATTGTACCTCCTCACTCAATACAAATCTTCTGTAACACTTTTTGTGTAAGATTTTTTGTTACATCCACCATTGTATATTATGTGTATTGGTGAACGATTGAGATTGAGAAGATAGATAAAACATTATGATAAGAAAAAAATTGCAAATTTTCTTTCCCAATCTCAACCACTTATCAATATATGCGACATGAATTTTTGAGTATAACAAAACATGTTATAAGAAAATATTACAGAAGATCCGAATTAACCACTCCCCGCTAGTTTAGAATTTCGAAATTCACACATGAACTAAATAAATTTTCAAAAACTTTGATTTCAAGATCACGCATACCTTCAGTATGATTATATATCTTCACTTTATAACTACCTCCTACAGACAATTACACACATTTAATTAAATAATGCGAACTTTCTAATTTTAATGAAGTTCAAAATTTTGCCCTTGTTTATAGGTATATTGTTTCCAAGTTCTTCTATTTAATATCAATTGGATCAAGTTTCGGTACTTGAGAGAAGGCCATTATGTTTAATTTTGATAAAAGTAGGACAAGATTATGTAATTGAATATAGTTACAAAACTACAAAGGAAGAAAAACAAGTTATATTAGGGAGAAAAAATAAAGTGGCAAATGAAAATTATGGTTACTGATTCGATTAAATGACATCATTGTCTCTGTTGTCACTAATTGACTTTACTTAGTTATAGTAATTTTATTTTGGCACTAGATGATATAAAAGTGACAAAATGTAATCTTTTAAGTTATCACTATTTAGACTTAGCAACATTATAGTAACAAAAAGATGGTAGGGGCAATATAGAGCCTATTTGGATGAGCTTTGTTTAGATGAGAAACACTTATATATATTTTTTTAAAAAAAAACCATTATAGGGAAAAAAAATAATAATAATAGTTGTGTTTGGATTTTTTTTTTAAAGCAGAAGCTAGAAAAAAAAATCGACGACTTAGAGTAGCTTCAAATCAAAACACTTTTAAAAGATTTTTAATTACTGAATTTTAAATGCAAAACTGTTTAGCTTAAAAAGAAGCTCTATTATATAAAATACGGTTTGAGAAGCATTTTGTTAGGGCGAATTATACTAACCACCCTTGAGGTTAGGCTAATTTACGAACCCCCCCCCTCCCCCACTTTTTAAAAAATGACCAAAAATCCCCTGAGGTTATACTCATATTACAAACTTATTTTAATTTTTGAAAATACCCCTTCCTTTTTTTTGGGTGATTTACATTGACCACCCTTGAGGTTAAGCTAATTTATGAGAAACCCCGTGTGGTTTCAAAAATTATCAAAAATCCCCCGAGGTTATACCAATATTTCAACTAGACCTACTTAAATTGACTTATCAACAATATTAATTCTTTTTTTCTTCCTATGTAA
Source organism: Petrea volubilis (assembly GCA_026212405.1). Taxonomy (NCBI): domain Eukaryota; kingdom Viridiplantae; phylum Streptophyta; class Magnoliopsida; order Lamiales; family Verbenaceae; genus Petrea; species Petrea volubilis. Next base: position 6,743,975 of record CM047878.1, read on the forward strand.
TATTGTTATCATAAAATTTTCATATAATACATTTAAAAAAAATGTGATAATTTATTCGAATAAATATTTAGAATTTAATGTTATGAATTTATACTAAATATACGTAATATGTGCTAAATTTATATTTGAGAAAGTATAATTATATGAGTTGCATATATCCCTAATGTGAAATGAGAAATATAAACATTGATTAAAATAAAAAAAATTAAATTAAATATGCAATTGAAAACTTTATTTAGCTTGAGGACTTTAACTCATTTCCTTAAAATTTAGGGAAAAATGCACTGTACTCCCCTGTGGTTTGGGAAAGGAGCACGCTAGACCCTGTGTTTTTCTAATTGTTATAGAAAACCCTATGGTTTTTTAAAGTTGCTCACCACCCCCTTGATAAAATTAGTCAATTTTTTTAGTTGAATTGACCAAATTACCCTTACCAATATTTCAATATTACTTTTTTCTTTTTTTATTTTTTATTTTTTATTTTTTATTTTTCTTTTTTATTCCTTTTTTACATTTTTTTTCCATTTTCTTTTTAATTCCTTTTTTACATTTTTTTCCCCATTTTTCCTTCTTCTTCATCTAATCTTTTTGTCTGTCTCTCTCTCTCTCTCTCTCTCTCTCTCTCACGCCTCATCCTCTCCCTCTCATCTTCTCACCGCCGGCGAAGCCACCATCTCCATCATTTTGTCGCCGCCGGCACTCATCGGACGGATCTCGTCGCCGCTACTCACCGGATAGATCTCGCCGTCGCCCGTCCTCTCTCTCTCTCTCTCTCTCAGATTTATCTCGCCGGCGCTATCGCCGCCTCTGCCGCTGCCACCTGCCGCCCTCTCTGGCCCGTGAGTGGCTGTTTCTCTCTCCCCGATTCTCTTTCTCTCTCGATCTCTCTCCCCGACTGTCTTTCTTTGTCGATCTCTCTCTCTCCCCCCCTGAATCTCTTTCTTTTCGATTTGTACTTTTATCTCTCTCCCTCTCTCGCTTGATCTGTTTTCTCTCTCAGTCTCTCTCTCCCGATCTGTTTCTCTCTCTCTCTCTCTCCCGATCTGTTTTCTCTCTCTCTCCCCGACTCTCATGTCTCTCTCTCCTGATCTGCCATGAACATTATCATAAAGAATCCCCTGTTAATTTTGGGGGAAAAGAAAAGCAGAAGCCAATTCAAACTTGATCCTTGACCTGAATTTTAACTACAGCTTAGCGATTGTGAATTGTGATCAATTGGCAACACCAACCATTTTTCTGTAAATTTTTTATGCAAGAATGATGAAACTTGTAAATCCTCTCTTCCAACAAGCAAACGCATCAACCCTTTCATCGATCTGCTTGTAAATCGGGCAAACCGAGGCAGAATTAGCCAAGAGAACAGCTCCAAAAATGCCCAAATCTTTGGCCACCTGGAGCCCCCATGGCAGCAGTGAGGCGTACACGAGACAGTTAACTGGTGACGCTGAGCAGCTAAAAAATAAGGGTAAAACTTTCCTAAAATGATAAAATAATTTGGTCAAAAATAATTTGATAAGGATTAAAAATAATTAAAAAGATTTAAAAATAATAAAATAAAATAAAATAAAATAAGGGTAAAACTGTTCTAAAATGATAAAATAATTTGGTCAGAAATAATTTGATAAAACTGTCCTAAAATTGACCAAATAAGGGTAAAACTGTCATTTTATTCTCAAAAATGACGATCAGTTGCGTAGAACGCGCGTGCATCACACGAATGGCTAGGAAGGTTTGTTAAACTTGATTTTTAAAATCATAGGATTTTCTATAACAATTAGAAAAACACAGGGTCTAGCGTGCTAGTTTCGCAAACCACAGGGGAGTACAGTGCATTTTTCCCTAAAATTTATTCCGCATTAGCCATAATATGTCATACTTGATGTGTTGGTAGATACGTTTAATGCATTAAATTCAGAAGATTTATTTGAATATATAATCACATTTTTTTTAAAATCTATTACATGAAAATTTTATGATAACAATATTACATAGGAAAAAAAAAAGAATTAATATTGTTGATAAGTCAACTTAAGTAGGTGTTAGTTGTAATATTGATATAACCTCAGAGAGTTTCTCGTAAATTAGCCTAACTTCAAGGGTGTTCAGTGTAAATCACCCAAAAAAAGGGAAGGGATATTTTAAAAAATTGAAATAAGTTTGTAATTTTGGTATAATCTCAAGTGGTTTTTGATAATTTTTAAAAAAGTAGAAACTTTTTCGTAAATTAACTTAACCTTAAGAGTGATCAGTGTAATTCGCCCTTTTTTTTAAACATATCCAAACGGACTCATAATAACAAATAAGGTTACCATTATAATTTGGGAAAAAAAAAATTGTCACAAAATTATCATTATGAAGGCGTAACTAATTATGAATTATGGCAATGTAAACATAATTAATGTCAATACTGGTGACATTGAAAACTTATTTTTGTGACGATCTTATTAAATATACACAATTAGTAACAATTTGTAATTTGTTTTAACCAAAAAGAAATATACAAACTCCGAATTTAAATATTGTGGCTTGGTGCTAACTTAGTTTAACAGCTACTACCTTCTGGAAAGTGTCGGCCACTTGAAGGTACTGCTCGTCAGTCATCATGACTCCACTGTGGCCCGCTTGTAAATTGGAAGGCATGTTCCAATCATTTAGATTTCCCATTTATGGTAGTTGCTATCCGGTTGGTAGTATTCAATTGGATTTTTAATTATTGAATTGAGTATTATAAAATAATATTTTTTTTAATATTTTTTGATTTTATTATATTTAAATTTAATAATTAAAAATAATGATTAGGCATTACTTAAATGGGTAGCACGAACAATTCTCCATTTATATAGAAATTCCAAGTTCATATACAGAACAACTTAGCTAGAATAGCATATGGCAGAGGTTAGATTACATAGTTCTTTTATTTCTCTACTGCTCTTGTATTCAGTATTCGAACTGATGAATTAAATATTTAGGTCTTGTTTTGTGTTTATTGTTCGAACTGACGAATTAAATATTCAGTTCTTGCTTTGCCAGATCATACATTTATATTTTAGACATAATAGTAAGAAAATGAGTGAAGATTTCACATTCACTCAATAAATAAAACTCGTGAAACTATTTTTTTATTTAGTCTCTCAAAAAAAATAATTGCATATCCTAATTAAATATGTACTTTTTACTAATATAATTAGTATCTAATAATTCTAATTGTTAGATGGTAAGTAAATATATATGAGAGCAGTAAACTAGTTTTCGTTTAAAGACACTCACACAACTACTTTTTTGTGCATAGAGTATACAATTTCTATGAAAAAAAAAAATTAGATTATGAGAAGAATTGACAAATTTAGTCAATCGCATTAAATCATCAACAAATTATCTGAAGTGTAGCATTTAATAAAATTATTTTGCTTATATTCTTTCTTCAAATGTACTTTACATTGTATTATTGTGTGTGTGTACATATAAACTTTAGTATTATATATAAACCAATTTTTTATTAAATGTTTTAAGGCATTTTCGCACTAATAATTTTGTTTTTTAATTTTTACGCTCTTGCGTATTCGAACTCGGACACGCTCTCACTTTATGTGACCGGGGGTAGAGGTTGTGACCTAATCTATCTATACTATTAATAAAATATTTATTTTCTAAGATAATTTTCATATATTTTATGTATATTGTTTCAATTAATTATTATAAGAAAATGTAATTCCAACATACTTCTTCCTTTTCATCAGCTCTCTCTCTCTCTCTGCCTCTTCATATATTTTCCTAACTATATTATCTCTTTCTGTTTCTCGTCTCTAGCTGGCTTTACCATTTTCAATTTTTTCCTTAATATATTATTTTATTTAATAAATTCAACCATATTTGGGGAAATACCAAAATCCCCCCTCAAATTAACTAATGTATCTAAAAGATACTAATGAATTAATTTTCAAACCCAAAAACTCATTCCGTCAAATTTCATTCCAAAAAGTCTAAGCATAATATTTATTGTTTATTTTTATAGTTCTAAGAAAATAAAATTTTATTTCATTTATCTTAAAATTCAAAAAGAAAAATATTACATAATTTACAAATTTTAAAATTCAAATAAAATAATTTATTGGAATCATCATTTATTAATACAAATCAATTATATTCAAATAACTTAAAGAAAAAAATTTCTATTTGAAAACAATTTATTAAAATTTTAAAATCTAAAATGTGAAGGATATTTCAGTAAAAAATGTAGCTCTCGCGCTTCTCCAAATAAAAAATGGGAACAATGAGTTTTCAGGACTGAAAAATAGTTTGATGGATTTGTTTTGCGTATATTGCGTTAAGCACCCTAACGTTTGGGGTGTTGTGCAATTTGGCACCTAATCTTTGTATATGTGCATTTTGCCCCAACCGTTATTATTTGTGCACCGATGGTACTTTTTACACTATTCCAATAGAACAATTTAATTTTTATTGCGCCAATGAGTTTTGGATTTAATTGTTTGTTTTAAGGATCTAGAGTATTATTTTTTATATATTAATTAATTGACAAAAATGTAATATTATCATTTATTAACAATTGCTTGATGTTTTTAATTTCATTTGCATTATTATTATTTTTTTTAAGCATCATTTGCATTAAAAATTTTAATTCTATATATTTCATGTTCTATGCTTTTTGTTTATCTTCTTTATTTTTGTGGAAAAAAGGTTACAAACATCATTTGGGTTAAAATTTAGGAATTGATAGGCATAATTTGTTGCATACTGTTATAGTGTCAAATTCTGAAAAAAAAAAAAAGGTCTTTGAATTTGATAGGGTTTTAATTTTAAAAAAGATTCAATTTATTTATCAAAAAAAAAAAAAACAAAACCTTTCAATTTGTATTCTTAAAACTATTTGATATATCGATCTTTAAATTTTAGAAAATCCTATTTGCATATAGTTCTCTTTGATTTATTTGAAATCCCGTATTTTAACGTTTTTTCAGAAATTCTATGATGAAACTATTCGGAATATAAATTCTGACTCTGTCCCAAAAATTTAATTCGAAGTATATATTTTATTAAAATATTTTGAAACTTAAACTCTACTAGCTCCTAAATAAAGAATTTGTTCTTCAACTTAATGAAATTTAAATTATTTGATATACGGATCTTTCAATTTTAACCAAACCCTTCTACGTACTATCCCACTTCAACCTATTTGAAATCCCATAATTTAAGAAGGTTTTTTCCACCTAAACTTTCATAACGAAAAATATCTAAAAAAGGAATGGTGCCACTCATAGATCCATAGGTTTACATATAACTTGATTTATTGGAAACTATTATTATTGGTTTTAGATAGAGAATTGCCTCTAAGCAATGATGTTCGTGCTAGCATGTAAAATTTGTATTAATCAATTAACTTCATTCTCTCTCTGCATGAGAGTTTTCCTTTTCTGGCCTCATGCCTCTACTGTGTGCTCTGCTAGGGTTTTGTGTCTCATTTGGGTAGGTGTTGAAGTCCTCTTCTAGACGTGCCAGGACGTCTGGTATATGCCGGTCTCACCGACAACGATCGACCTGCTGGTGACTTGCTTTTTAATCTTTGCATTTCTAGGGTTTCATGGTGTTTCTTTTCCCTTTTCTCTGCTCTTTGTTGGTTAAGTGTGTCTAGTTGTTTGCTGTTTTATTCTCCTGCATTTTTTCGGGTTTGGTATTGGGCGATTTGTGCTTGTTTTCCCTCGCAGGTTCCATCAGTCTAGACTGCAGGTGTCTTTTGGGGTTTTTTGGGCTCGAAAGTCAGTCTTCTCATTGTGGTTAGGGATGGAGTCCGACTTACAATGGTTCTCTAAGGCGCTGGTTTTGAGAGGAGATGAGGTGACGGCGATCATGGCCTCGGATGACGTTTGGGCTGTGGAACCGCAACGGGCAAAATTCTGTGTTGTGGGACGGGAGGTAACCACCAAATCTGTCAACTTTGAGGCTTTCCAATCAACTATGATGGGTGCTATAGGCCCCGTGAAGGGTATGCAGATTCAGAAACTTGAGGATGGACGTTTCTTGATGGTTTTCAATCATGAACTTGATTGGCGCCGTGCACTAGAGAATGCTCCATGGTCTTTTGACAAACAGTTGGTGGTACTTTGCCCTTTGGATTCGACTGAGAACCCATTGCATGTGGATCTAGCTTGGTGTGATTTTCATGAGCGTGTTTATGATATCCCTCTGGGTAAGATGACTAGGGCGATGGGTACTTTAATTGGGAATGCGATTGGAAAATTCAAGGATATAGACATGGAGGATGATCAAGGCGTTCCCTTGTCTTCGGATTTACGGATCCGCGTAAGTGTCGATGTAACGAAACTATTAAGGCGGGCTTTAAAGATCAAATCTGAGATGAGTGATGAAGAAATTATTGTGTCTTTTGCTTATGAGCGACTACCGAACTATTGCTATATTTGCGGGTTGTGCGCCATCTTGAGAAGGACTGTTCGGAAAGGTTTAAGGATGAATTTATTGACCCGAGTCCCAGATTCCCATATGGCTCATGGTTACGGGCTTCGAACAGCAATAGGTCACATGGATGGGGTACGATTCGCGGTATTGGAGCCAGGGCAGGTGCTAGCAGGCCCCGGTTCACTTGTCCCACGGAGCAGTCCCCGGTTCACAGGCCTCACATGGAGGGGGGGGTCTGATTCTGATACCTTTGTCGCCCCCTATCTGCCTGAATCGGCTGGGCAAGCCATCCTCCGCCCCACAAAGCCTCCTATGCCCCCGCCCTAACCCTTCCCACGGTCTCCTCCCAACACTGGAAAATGCACCCCCTCAAACCCATCCCAACCCACCAGCTCACATGCACTTTTCACCACTACCCCACGGGCCATATTATGCATCCCCCACTGATGCTATAATTCTGACACACCCAGCTCTTACTCATCCAACCCCAGTCAATATTCACCCTACGAGCATGATTGTCAATATCACGCCTGCTACACTCCCATATCCCGCACCCCACTTGGTGCTAACCCCCCCGACCTCATCCCAATATTTATTTGTGCCTAGCATAAGTTCATCTAGTGCTCAGCCACAATTGAAAAAACCTTAACATCGCCATATTCTACGACCACAATCCCCTACAGTCACTAAGCAATGATCTCCTGCAGGGAAAAAACGTAGCCCCAAGCCACAACACTCCCCTATCCCGTCGGCCCTCCCCTCTCAACATGTTACCCTTGGTAAACGTAAACTGCCCTCCTCGTTCCTCACCAACCCATCTGTGGAGTGCCTGGTCCAACAGGGTCCAAAAAAGGCTTTGACATTAATCGATGAATCAAGTTCTTCGGCGGAGACTACGACGCAGTCTCGTCGGTCACAATGAAGGCTCTAAGATGGAACTGTCAGGGCCTGGTGGGGGGGGGGGGCTTTGACAGTGAGAGAGCTGGGTAATCTTATCCAGCAGCACCACCCCCATTTGGTCTTTGTCTCAGAGACCAAATGCAATTAAAGAAAAATCGAGATAGTGAAGAACAAATTTGGAATGCATGGTGTTGGTTTTGCTACCTCGGGCCGAAGTGGTGGATTGGCTCTCTTTTGGGTAAAAGAGGTGGTGGTTACTTTACAGAGCATGTCTAGGAACTATATTGATGTCACAGTTAGTGGTAATTTAGATACCGGACTGGATTCTTGGAGGTTTACTGGAATTTATGGTGAACCTATACTGGCAAAACGACAGCGCACATGGAATACTTTAAGGACGCTGCTTGCTGCTTCGGCTAGTCTTTGGCTTTGCATGGGTAACTTCAATGAGGTGCTTTCGAATGAAGATAAGGAGGGGGGAGTGGCACGCACTCCGAGAGCTATTCATGCTCTCCGTAGCTGCTTAGCCAACTATGGTTTATCGGATTTGGGATATCATGGTGAACAATTCACGTGGACAAACAACAGGGAATCTCCACACACAATCCGGGAGCGAATTGACTTTGCGCTTGGATCATCTTCGTGGGTTCAAAAATTCTCAAGATATAGGGTGGATCATTTACCGACAATGCACTCGGATCATGTGGCAATCTTGTTGGATATGACTCCTCCGTTTCTTATTGGAAAGCAAAAGTCTCGACCGTTTTGATTTGAGGCTATGTGGCTCCGGAAGGAAGATTGCACCACTATTATTGAGCAATTGTGGACGCCGGGGTCCGCTCAACCACATGCCGACGCATATTGGGCTAAGGTGGATCAATGCAGTATAGGGCTGGTACGATGGGATCGATCTATGTTCGTCAGGCCACGCAAGGAGATATCATGATTGGAAAAAAGAATTGTGTCATTACGACAGGGTTAGATTACGAAGGAATCTAAAATGGAGGAATGAGTCATTCGGCGACAATTAGAAGAGCTTTGGGGTAGGGAAGAAATAAAATGGAAACAGAGAGCAAAGAGCCAGTGGTTGAAAGAGGGGGATCGGAATACGTCCTACTTTCACTCGATCGCTTCTGAGCGGTTTAAAAATAATTCAATTGAGCGTATCCAATATAGTCATGGGCAATGGTGTGAAACGGAAAGGCAAGTGCAAGATGTGATTGTAGAATATTTTGAAGGTCTATTCACATCTCGACAACCATCGCTCTTCGAGATCAACTCGACTCTTGAGTGCTTAACCCCAAAAATCACTGCAGAGATGAACTCTAGACTTTTGGAGCCTTATCGAAATGAGGAGATAACTAAATCCATCTCTCAAATGTATCCTCTGAAATCTCCGGGACCCGATGGTATACCCCCTTTTTTTTTTCCAAAAGTTCTGGCATTTGGTTCAATCTGATGTGTTTTCCTGTGTTAAATCTTTCTTGAATGATGGTCAATCAAATTCTCGCTTGCATCATACTCATGTTGTGCTTATTTCAAAGTGTAAAAAACCCGAGAATATGACACAATTTCGTCCAATTAGTCTCTGTAATGTTTATCGAATTGCCTCCAAAACGATTGCTAATTGGCTTAAGCCTTTTCTTGATTCGATTATTTCACCTTTTCAAAGTGCTTTTGTCCCTGGTCGTCTGATTACGGATAATATTCTTGTGGCTTTTGAGTTAAATCATTATCTAAACAGGTCGAGATGGCGTAATAGCCCTGAAGTTGGAGATGAGTAAGGCATATGACAGGTTGGAATGGCTGTTTCTAGAAAGGGTACTCTTGAGGTTAGGTTTCGATATGCGATTCGTTGATTTGATTTTACTTTGTGTGAAATCTGTGTCGTTCTCTTTTGTGCTTAGTGGATCGTGTTTTGGCAATCTTTTTCCTTAGCGTGGTCTCCGCCAGGGGGACCCGTTATCCCCTTATCTGTTTTTGTTTTGTGCAGAGGTTTTGAGTGCTCTTTTGCAGAAATGGGAGCGTTGACGCATTATCCAAGGTGTGTTCATTTGTCGTGGCGCCCCCCATATCTCCCAGCTCTTATTCGCGGACGATACTTTGGTCTTCAGTCGAGCGACAAAGGATGCAATAGATGGGATTAAGAGCCTCCTCGAGCTTTGCAGTCACGTCTCGGGACAGGAAATTAATTTGGGGAAGTCCACGGTGGTTTTTAGCAGGAACTTATCTATGAAGGTGCAGACTGAACTCGCACATCGCCTGGGTGTGCACCTGGATAATAAGCATGGAAAATATTTGGGACTTTCGGGGATTGTAGGCAAGTCTAAGAAAGCCGTGTTTGCTTCTCTTCAGGATTGAATTTGGGCTCGCATCCAGGGACGGCATGACAAGTTCTTATCAGCTGCGGGGAAGGAGATACTTATTAAGACTGTGTTGCAGGCCATCCCCTCATATGTCATGGGCTATTTCAAGCTTCCGAATTCCTTACTACATGAGCTTGAAAGCCTAATGGCGAACTTTTAGTGGCATCATAGGGGTACTAAGAAGATTCATTGGCTTTTTTGGTCGTCGTTGTGTCAACGGAAGGCTGAAGGAGGGCTGGGATTTCGTCGGCTCCATGCGTTTAACTTAGCCATATTAGGGAAACATGCGTGGCGTCCTATCACCTGTCCGGAGACCTTGCTAAGCCGACTCCTTAAGGCACGGTACTTTCGCCGATCAAGCTTCTTGGACACTTCGATCGGTTATAGACCGTCTCTCACGTGGCAAAGCATTCTCTTAGCGTAAGAGGTGGTAAAGGCTGGGTCGCGATGGAGGATTGGCAGCGGGTCGCTCGTGAAAGTGTGGGGCGATCGCTGGTCCCACGACCTCACATTTTTGCTCTTATAACTCCTAGGCCTTTGAGGACTCATATAGATCCGATCCGGGATTTGTTGCTCCCCGGTTCTATGCGTTGGAATGAACCTCTTGTTCGTGCCGTTTTTATGGCCCAGGATGCTGATGTAATTTGCTCGGTTCTGCTGGGGCGAACTCCCAGGCGTGATATTCGGATATGGCATTATGAGCGAAATGGCCGCTACTCGGTCCGTAGCGCTTACAGGTTGCTGACCAGTTCTGGATCAATTGCTACCATGCCTTATATCGTCTCACCTTCTACAAGTATGCAGTCTTGGAATTTCATTTGGTCGGCTGTTATTACTCCGAAAGTTAAGATGTTCACTTGGCGACTTTGTAAGGGAATTCTTCCGACATCGCATAACTTGGTACGTCATCGCGGTTCAGATCAATTTTCCTGCCCGATGTGTGGTGCGGATAGTGACGATGATCGGCATGCTATCCTTGAGTGCACCTTTGCTCGGCAAGTTTGGGGACTGAGCCATCTCCCTTGGACAGTAGTCTCACAGTGGCATGATACAGCTGACGTCTGGATTCAGAATGTGAGGAAAAAGCTAGACAGGGAGATGTTCGCTTGTTTTCTTATGATTTGTTGGGCGATATGGACTAACAGGAATCGAAAATGGGCTGAGGATCAGTCACACTCTCCTATGGATGTGGCCTTATTTGCCCGGAACTACTTGATGGCCTTTTCTACTATTGTTTCGGCACCCCTAGATCACCTCCAGGGGCAACTCTCAGATTATTGGATCCCGCCGCCAGCTAGTTTTGTGAAAATTAATTTTGATGGAGCACTCTTCTCGGCATATCGAGCTTATGGTATCGGTGCCATAGCTCGCAATTCCAACGGCAATTGTCTTGGCTAGTTCTCAACACGGGAGAATGGTTGTTTTTTACTAGAGCATATTGAAACCATAGCAGCACATGAGGCTGCTGCTTGGGCATTGCGGAAAGGATGGGACCGAATCATCTTTGAAGGGGATTGTCAAGCTGTGGTTCATAATCTTAAGGATTGTGATCTCAAGCTCATTGGACCTGGGGAACTTGCTAATTGATATTCGTGAGATCCTATCAAGAATCCCGGTGACCTCCATCCAGTTTTGTACGTCGAACGGGAAATGTGGCTGCTCACACCTTGGCTAGGCACGCTGTCTCTTTCACTGAAGGGAGCTTTGATCCTCCTGATCTTCTTTCCAATATTGTTATGACTGATTCTCTTGCTTCAGTTTAATTTGCTTTGGCTTTCCTTCCAAAAAAAAAAAGAAAAATTAACTTCATACTGTAAATTACAATTACATTATATTGTCCATCAATTAACTTCACGATGTAAATCACAATAGCGTTATATTGTTTCAAATTCAATTTGTATGCCCTTGTTAAATTCTTTTAAGCACACATTCCTAGAATTTTTTTTCTTTATTTTCGCACAATAAAATACATAATAAGGGATAATTACGTTGGGGTACCCTGAGGTTTGCTTAAATTACAAATAAAACCCTCTTGTTTGGAAAATTACCTAACAAACCTGGAATTTGCAATTTTTTTACAATGTCAACCTTCTATCTACAAACGTTGGGATTGTAACGAAAACTGTCAAATTTTTGTTTCGTTCTTCTTATTTGACCTTTTTGGTCAAAGTTTGAACATATTTGACTAATTTTTTTGGACTAAGTTTGAACATATTTGACTAGCATCACACTTAGTAGCAAATGAAGCAATATATAATAATTGATTCAATCTTTGTTACTTTCATTAAGTTGAGAATTAAGCCGTTACCGGCATCTTTATAGGCATAAATTTAGATAAGAGATTGATTTTTTATTGTAATTTTTTTTTATTACTATGATCTACGACCAAAGCGAGGGCGAGACAAGTTTAACATGCACGGTGCACCCCACGATTTTGCATAAAATATGTGATGGATACGCAGTTTTTTACTTTCATTAAGTTGATTAGTATTTATATGATTCATTTGTAATTAAAGTTTGGTGTTAATTTGGTTATGATTTACCCCAAGAATGAGCGTGTGACGCTAGACCTATGATGCATAAGCACGGATATGGGGATATGGATACGACACGACACGACATGTATATAGTAATACAAAAAATTTTAAAATTTTAGGACATGGCACGGTTATTAAAATATTATGTTATATTATATTTTATGTTTATAGTTGCAACTAATAGAACAAAATATATAAAATTCGATATTCTTGTAGGTAGATTTATTCGATAATATAAGTACAATGCAAGAATAGTTTTACAGTAAAATACTATAGCCAAAAATAAATTAAACAATATCGTAAACAAATAAATAAATAAGAAAGTACAGTAGACTTACAGTATTTACTTGCAATAGTACGACTGAATCACCAGATTAAGTCGATTAGCCTTAAAGAAATAGTCGCCCAACAGACCGGTGTGATGGGCCTACGATACTCCTTCCAGGATAAGACAGTTCAGAGGTTTGTTCAATTCAAAGTCGCACTGCTACTTTGAACCTCACTTCAAGAGCTAATCAATTTAGGGGTTTCGTATGCACGCAAAACACACAATATTCTGATAACAGAATGATATTCTGAACTGACTTGATCAAAGTTGTGTACAGAGAAACTAATTTTCTCACATGATCAATTTTAGAGTACAAATTTGATCACTTGTGTTTTTTTTATGATGTTTGTTGTGTTTTCAGGGAACCAGGGAACAATCTTGAATAAGGAGAAATTAAATAATACAGGATATTAATACCGAAAATTAATTCGAAAATTGTAACAACTGTAACCGCTTGTAATGTTTCAGATAATTAAATCTGAATTCGTAACCGCAAGTAACAGCCGTCAGTTCCTCATTAATCAATATCGTGCATTAATACTTTGTAATCATTAACCGTTTCAAAATTAATGTTGTGCATTAATATTCTGTAACGGTTGAAATTAAGTTTGAATTTAAAATTCAAACATAATTCCAGGGCTAGTTCAGTAAAACATAAGACCGGGATCGTGACAATTCACTCCAACACCCGCGGTTGCACGTGGGACTACCCATATGCGGTACTTAGTTGTTTAGTTTACACTACAACAACACTTAATTGCATAAATACTCAAATTTTCAAGGTTAAATATCTCATATGGGATTTTACATTTATCCTTTAACACACAGATAACGTTTAACAAGACTTTATCTATAGATTTACACTATAAATGGCTTCATCCTAAATTAATCCCTATAAATGTTATCACAACCCATTTCCAACATTTATAATTTATTAAATCAGAGTGCATGATAGAAAAATAGAAATATTTATCATTAAAATAGAATATCATGAAATTTTTCAAGCAATAATTTTGATTGAAGATTTGTAAATAAGAAGAGATAGATGAAAAAGACGATGTGAAACAAAGGCCGATAGAGAAATAATTTGAATCTAATTAATTAGTTCAAGATAAAAATAATCTTAATTTTTTTATTTTCAAATTTTCCATTATTCTTTTTAAAATTTGAAAAAAATTGCCCATTATAAACTTTGTAAAATATCAAAAACGTTCAGCCATGTCCAAAAAGTGTCAGCAATGTCCGACACCAGTGAGGGATTTTTCCTTTTGTCTTTTTATTTTTTGGACACATGGTATTGGGTCGGAATCATGTTCGTATCCGACACTGTACAATGTGATTTTTTTAAATTGTCCGTGCATTATAGCGCTGGACATATGTAGCGATGGTTTCAAAAGGTCAGTGCTTGTTATTTGATAGTTTGATTGATTTGTAATTGAAATTTCAAGTTAATTTGGTTTTGACTTATGAAGTAAATGATGACGTGGCACCAAAATACTGTTGGTTTTAGAAGGCGAGGGGTTGTTATTTGTTTCCTTATTGGGCTATTCTTCATTTATTTTTTCCCAACTTCTTTTTTTTTTTGTTTTTTTTAATTTTATTTCTTAACGCGCATTTGTTGTGTGTGTTCATTCATAAGCATCTAATTTCACAAATGTAAGTCCCAATCTCTAAAATCTTCCACGATCCATTGCAGCCGAGCCGCTTGGGTCGGGGGTTAAGCACAGTTCGTTGAATCAAACGAAAATCAAATCTTTTTTAGATATCAAAATATAAATCGACTTTGGTTTAACATATTAAATTTAGTGTTTTACCCATGTCAAGGCACAAAAAATAATATTTTTATTTATATATCATAATCAGTTCGACTAGATAAAAGTAAATTGATAAAAATCAACTACTTAATTTTTCTGAAACAAAAATTTCTAAAATAATACTATAAAAAAAATTAATAACTTAGGATATTCAAAAATTAATTTGATAGACCTAGCCAAAATTGAATCTCCAAAGGGCGATTTACACTTGACACACTAGAAACACCTTAAATAGTCACTATGCGCTCTTAGAAAAAAGTACTACCAAATTGCACTCTAGAAAAGTTTTAGTTTTGATATCAATACATCCTAATCATTTTTAAGTCAAGAAAGCTATTAGAGTTGACTTCTTGTGAGGATAAAATTGACTGTCTAAAACACAGAATATATTTTTTGCTCTTAATTCCAACATCTAACATGAAAAGAGTAATAGAACACCAAATATTCCCAATATATTAGAGATGTGACTTTTATCTATTAATTTTTTTTAACAGTAATATGACAATTGTTAAACTGAATCACTATTTTCAAGAACAAATATTTAGACTTTGAAGTTAAAATACTAATCTAAAAAGTTCTTTACTAAAAGAGTATGTGAAATTAGTTAAGGAAGAAAACAAAAAAAAAAAACAAAAACAAAAAATAGCATCACACTTAGTAGCAAATGAAGCAATAGATTTAACTTCATGCTAATGGTATCAAAAAATTCACCATTTGGCATTTTAATATAGATTAATGCAATTATTATTTACTACTGTCTGAACAAAGCTTTTCGAAAAAAGATAATCAATACAATAAATTGCAAATAATTTTCTTCTAACCATAACAACGAGCCTAACAACCATATTTAATAAATGAAGAACTTTTGTGTACTTCTCTCAATTTTCATACCATCGCTACAATTGCACTTGAATCTTTGAATTTATTTTTGAAATTTTTTCCCAAATTTTACTTGAAAAATGAAGAGTTTTAGTCAATGTTTTAAAACTCGGCCTAGACTAGCCGGTCCAACCAGTCGGACCGCTGCCCGATCAAGAAAACGACCTTATTAGACCCTCAAAATCGGAAGCTTCTTAAAATCGATGTATTTTGTGAGAACTGGTAGATCCTAATGGTTCAACCAGTAAACCAGTCAAACTAGTACTGAATCACTGAAATTGGTCGGGTCACTTAGTAGTAAAATTAAGTGCTAAATTAGTGAATCGTAGTGTTTTTTTTTCCTCTACCTCTCTTATTCTATCAGCTGATTCACAAATTTTTCTTGTCCTCAAATCACAAAATCTCTGCTGATTCAATAGAATTCGATGGTGTTGTAACTTGTATGAACCATGGATATCAGTATCTCTTTCATCTATATGGTCTACGACTTTAAGTAAGAACGTTAGATATGGTTAATTTAAGACAATTAAAGTTCCTTGAGCAAACTTTTTATTATATTAATCTTGAATGGAATGTATTTCTTTCTTTTTTCTTATAAACTTGATTGATCATTAATTAATTTTTTTTATTATTGTCTATAATATTATTTGTATTTTTGGTTTTAAATATTAATTTTAAACAGAAAAAATACATGATTTTATTTTTATTATTTATTATTTTTGATAAGCTTTTATATATTAAATATTATTTTTGGCATAATTATGACGTCACGGGTTCAACTGCGGTTAATTTGACGATCAGACCAGTGACCCTTAACCCAATTGATTTTCTAGTTTGATGAACAATCTGGGTTTTAAAATATTGGTTTTAGTTGCCAAAAAAAAAAAAAAAGGGAAGAAAGTCTTGCTTTACTTTGTCTTCTCATTTGATGAAAATGTAAAATATCCAAAATAGATTTTATAGATCACGTCTAGTATTTTGAAGGGAAGTTAGTCTTATTTTAGGTTAACAATTTTACTTTCACAAGAAGGGAAGTCCCATGGATTTTTTGACATGAAAACGATGAGGGTTCATTGATGCCTGAAACTAAAAGTTTTTTAGGATACAATTTTAATTTTTTTCTTCTAAAAATCAAAAGTGATTATTTAAAATATTTTTAGGTCACGAGGTGTAAATTGCGCCACCCCAAAAGTTGATTCTTGAGCTTGTAGCCACATATAGATGGCAGCACTATGCCTTCTCTTAATTGGCACAAGGCATCAAAATGGAAACATCATACAATTGTTTTTGGGTAACTTTTACTTTCCATTTTTAATCACCTTTACCCCCTCTTTTCTCCACCAGAAACAAGATTCTATCGTGGGTTTCTTTTTTTTTTTTTTTTTTTTCTCCCTTTCATTTTTAAATTTATTTATGCGTTCATTTATTTCAAATGTATATTTGGTTGATTAACTGTTCTCAACAGTTTATTTCTTCCAGATAAGTAGAGAAGATTTGTTTAAAAAAAAAAAAAATAAGTATTGAAGATATGTACATAAACTAAGTTTATTTTATTCATATTTTGCACATATATGGCCGATCGCTAGTAATAATATAAATAGCTTCTTACTGACCATTTTAAAAATGGGAACTTAAATAAATCCTACTTTTTGGAATTAGAATACAATTTTCTCTTGCAGCAACTTTACTTCAAAAGTAATGGTTTGTGCAAACTAACCAGTACTTCTGGTGTTCTTTTCGTGTGGCTACCCTCGTTAATCTCTTTCTTTTTTTCCTCTCCCTCTATTCCACATTTTTTTTTCAACTTTTTCTTTTCTATTTAATTGTCAAATTGTGTAATTTTTTATGTATCTCAAATATCTTTTCATTTATAATTAATTAGATTGAAAAAAAAATAATTTTTCAAAAACAAATATATTCACACAAAAAATACATAAGCAAATTACATCCCAAGGTTGAGGTCACGAGCTGAATATACGTTTAAATGTTAGAACACCAAAGAGAGAGAGAGAGAGAGAGAGAGAGAGAGAGAGAGAGAAAGAAAAGAAGAAAAGAAACAAAAGAGGGGAATAAAATCATTATTTCGAAGGGATATGATCTTGAAAAGCATTGTACGAGACTTAATTAATTTTCACGACAATAAAGGAGTTAATTTGTAATTGAAATTCAATTGATGAGTTGTCATTGAGCTGTTTTAAAAGTTAAGCATCAACGGAAGTTATCCAAGTACAAGTCGATTCCCACATATGTGGATTTATTTTATTGTAATTTGTTCTTTTACTACATAGTAGTTCATTTGTACTATTAAATTGAGTGTTCTTCAAATCGACAATTGATTATAAAATATAACGGTTATACTTGACTTGAATTATTGATGTAATTATTTGAAATGTATTGTACTCACTCAAAAAAAAAAAAAAAATTATCCAAATAAATTCATGTACGTTTTGTTTCTTCAGAATTGAGGCTTCATTCACAATATATATATATATATATATATATATATATATATATTAGATTCACATACTAAAAATATTCTTGAAATGCATCAATCATCTCATGTTCTCTTTTGCACATTATGCATAGCATATTGCGGCCTTTGTCGTAATAATTTATATTCTTTAGTCATTGAATGCAATATAAACCATATCTTTCTTTTAACTTCTTTTTCTTTTTGAAGAATCTTCGTGACATGTCATTTCTTATAGTACGTTATTATGATGCATTGTAATATGTAAATATTAAATAGTAATTATATATATAATTATATTATTTCCGGAGATTTTTGCTCACAATATATCTTCTTTATTAGGCTAGGCATTCTATAGAAGAAGTAATACTCATCATATAGGTCCATTGATCAAAAATGTGAAATAATGTTAATGCAGAATTAAGATAATTCTACAAGGAAAATGATGATATTAATGATAAGATGTCTAGTGATAATATCACATTACTGATGATTAATTAATATATTTATATATGATTAATGATATGAAGTTGTTTTATTGCAATAATTTATTTAAGAGGTTTTACTTATTAATGACAATACCAAATCTGTATAAATTTGTCACCATTGAAAACAAGTGATAGGAGTAGTGTGTGAATAATCAAATATTGACAATTAATGACATGTATACCATGCAAGCAACAAATGTCGTGACGGTTAGTGATAATATTTGTATTTAACTCCATGCGCTGAGTTGCCATTGTGTATGCTCATTGTCAATATTTATACACAATTATTGTCACTATTGTTATTTGTGAGATGAGGTGACGTGATTTCAATACGAATAAAGTCGAGGTGAGAATTTGATTATTTGTCTTTATGACAATTTTGCCCCGTATAGTGGTCATGGTTCGACGGCAATTGTCGCCTAAGATACAATGACTTTTTTTGAGATATGAGCACTTCAAATCTCAAAAAGAACGAATAAAAAGTGTTTAGAACTCCTGAAATCAAAAATAGAAAGCTTTTGAAAGTTTGTGTAGTGAAATGCAGAATACTGTTGGTTGAGAATTAATGATTTTGACAAAATTGGAGTATATATATAATATACGAAAGGTTGTGGTTATTCGCTGCTTGCACCGGTTCGGTTATTGCCGCACTTCATCGACCCGGGCTCCACTAGACACTAAACCCGCACTGAACAACCGAACCAGACCCGTTTGCCTTATATTCGGGTTTGATTCGACCCAAACTAGACCCGAACTAAACTTTATATCCAAACCAGTTTGCCTTGTATTCGGGTTTGATTCGATCCAAATTTTAATTTGGATTTAGCACAAAAAGAATATATATTAATTACAGCAAGCCCAAACCCAAGCCCGACTGGACGGCGACAGTGCGTGTGCGGGCCTTGGCCATTTACATATTTGGATATCCCCATGGGACCCCCACCCCTTGTGAATTTTTGGGCTATATTAAATGGCCAATTTCCTTTTATTTTTCCAACATGGGATGACATTCTTAGATGCTTTACCAATCCTAGTTTCATCTATTTAAGTGACCATTTTTGACAATTAAATTCTTATTCACTCGAAAATATATTCAATTGAGTGAATATATTATACACATCTATTTTCGGAGTAAAATTTATTAATGTCAATCATAATTATAAATTTAATTTAGAACCCACTTAAATAATTTCTCAAAATTGATCAAATACCAACTTACTAGAAATACAATTTCCAACAACTAATAAACTCATAAAAATTATAATTGTGGCATTTTTTTGTCAACTACAAAAGAATGTGAGATAATGATTAAAAAATAGGTGATCAGATACAATTCATCACTCGGAAAATAATGGTAGTGAAATTTATTATTATGATACTAATTAAGTGACAATGATTTTTTCACACCATCATAATATGAATTAATTAATGGTAACAAAAAGTTCGAGAACAAATATGTCTTTGACGATCGATGCATAAGTAAAAGTTGAGTGTGTTTGAAATACTTATTTGTCTTTTTATAGAAAATGGACCTTCTTCCTTCTCCCAAACAGGTCCCAAAAATTAATTTCTACTACATAACAAGTTCAATGTTAAGCCTGACCAGTTTATGGGTTCGTAAGATGTTATTCATTTGGGTATTATTCAAGTGATGTTTTTAGCTGTTAAATTTGAGTATTAAGATGCTAAAAACTTTTAAAACACGAAATTATGATATTATTATATTTAATCAAACAGTTAAAAGCGCCACTTAAATAATATTTAAGTACATGGGTATCATGAAATTTTTCCAATTTATGAGAGATCCTCCAAGATATCTATGCTTGCACCACCTTTCCCCTATCCAATTCCATGGAATTTCACAATATTTTCAGGTAGGAAGTGTTTGAGAAGTTTTACTTTTTTAGAGTTCATATAAGCCTAAAAAGTTGCTAAACATTTACAAAAACTCGTAAAAGCTAATAAAAGTTTGCCGGTGGTGTGCATTTAGTTTTTTTTAGCATTAAATGAGACAAGTCACATATACGTTTATTTGGATAGGCTCAAAGTTTCTAAATATATATATATATATATAGATTACGGTTTAGCTTCTTATGTTAATTCTTCTGCTGAAACTTATCAATTAATTAGTTTTGTTATCTATATTATAATTATAAATAGAAACAATTTTATCCAAAATGATATACAAAGACTTAGTGCTTTTGTTACAACATACAATTTTAAAAATTAAAATTATCTAAGTTATTAAATTATACATATTAAAATAAAAGAAAAATTTTCCCATAAATTATATTTATTAAAATTCAATATTTTTTCTCAAAAAATCAATTCAATAAAATCATCATTATACAAATCAAGTTAAAGAACTTAAATAAACAATATCTATTTAATAAAAACATAAATTTGTTAAGTATTTATTTGCTTATGATTATAAGAAACCACACACCATTTACATCAAGAAAAATATTAAGAAATTAGTAAAACAATATTAGGAACAAGATATTTACTACTTTAATTCAATTATATTGCAAGAATTCTTTGCATGCTTATTTTTTCCTTTTTCTTTTTTTTTTTCGATTGGGAAATGTAGGGAATATTTCATTTGATTAAGGTACAAACCGAACTATTAAATTATAATGAAACAACGCAACTATAATCAAAATAGAACAAAGAAACTGCTATTGAAAAAAAAATAAAAGTCCATATATTACAGGGGACAATCGAACTCAAAATCTTATAGCTTAGTAAGACCTCAATTTCGCTAGTTGAACTAAGACTCACCGGCCTTTGCATGTTCTTAAAGAAGCCAGATGTAAAGTCGTGGGAATGTTTTGGCTATCACACAACGGGGGAAAAAAAATCTAAAGTATAGCAGCATTCATTTGATGCCCTTTCTCTTGATTCCTTTTGGGAAATTCCTTTCCAGCAATTTGGTGGATTAAATGAATAAAAAATATCAAGACATTACCGACAATTAAGAATATTTATTGTCATCATTTGGTCCTTTACTCTTAATATCTATATATGTTAATTGATTTGATTTGATATGAATGCTAAATACATATGTATTGCACAAAAAAGTGCATGTATCTTGAGTAATTATGACCATCTCCACCCCATTACCTTTTGACATTGTACACCACTAAATTAAAATTCAATCTTCTAACAGCTGTAAAATAAATGGAAAATTGTAGTTGAGATTGGGTTCTGCCGCGCGCCATACTGTCTGTTTTATTTTTGTTATCCAATAAGCTTTCTGTATTAAAAGAGTGATCAATTATATAATTAATGATAATACTTGTCATGCTGGACTTGGTGTCGAGTGGTGAGGATTCGAATTTGGTATCAGTGAGGTCTTGAGTTCTCCCCCTTTCGTCCTCTCCACCTTCCCCCTTGTGAGCGCGTGCATGTGTGTGGGGGTGTCTTTTAGGTTGACATTTATAGGGATATCACGAGTTAGATTATATATAAAAAAAAGATAATACTTTCTGTATAATTAATTATGGACAACCAATATAGTCTGCGAGGCGATATATAAGACAACTAATTGGCCAAATTTAAGCTAATGATATGGCAAGAGAATTATGTTTCTTTTTTTTTTGAATCAAAGCAAACATATTATTTAGGAGACATCCGCAAGTACAAAATTCAAAGCAGAAGCAGTAATATTCGCTAACCCCTTAGAATTCAGGACAACGTTCCTGGCTAAAGTATGAGCCACTCTATTGCCAATACGACCAACGTGGTTAATAGTAAGGGAATGAAAAGAAGGAAACTTACAACGAATATTGGAAAAGTACTTTATTGCCGACGTATTGGATATGGCTAAGTTTCTTGGCAAATGCTCACTATGTTTAATAGTACTCAGAGAGATTGGAAAAATTCTTAGAGGCAAATTTGAATAATTAAGCCTCCAAATTTAATAATTTGCCTCTAGAAATTTTGGCGATTTTCAGTACAATAAGTGCAATAGCATTCTAATATCATATTTTTCGTAGTATATATCAGAATGATGATTCGTATGAAAATTCCAAAATCTAAATTAAAAAAAAAATACCACTTAAATCATTATAAATGAATATCAATGTGAGAATGCTTATTCCCTTTCGATTTCATTCAAATATTCCTATCATGACATAATGTTTTTAAATAGTATGTATTGATGTCGTAAAAGGTGTATCTCTAACATATATTTATCTATATATATAACATATTGTAAGATACCCATATCATACCCCAAATGGAAAAAAAAGTTTGGTAAGAGATATAAAATATGTAAAAGTTTCTCTGGTTAAAAAAAAAAAAAATCCCACGTTCTTCAATATATTACCGATTCCTTTAGTCAAGGATGCAAAGATTGAATTCTTGAAAATATTC
The DNA here is from genome assembly GCA_026212405.1 of Petrea volubilis. Lineage (NCBI taxonomy): Eukaryota > Viridiplantae > Streptophyta > Magnoliopsida > Lamiales > Verbenaceae > Petrea > Petrea volubilis. The sequence continues at coordinate 6,766,563 of CM047878.1, forward strand.
TCAATAGGCAATGAATATTAATATGACTTAATTGGCAAGGAAATATAGATTTCTAGGGTTTTTTTTTCAACCTAAAAAAAAAAAAAACAGTAGCATAGACAAGACATGAGACCAATGTTGTGAAGGGGCCCAAAAACGTTCTTGGTGCTGTTCCCCCAGCCATATTGGTGTTAAATCAATAAATAAGCATCCCCATTTTCAGAATCTAGCCTGTCACAAACCCTCACATTCGCCTCACCCTTCTCAAAAGGAGTCATGTTACATAGGTAGTGTTTGGTGTTGTCTTGGGGACATGATTTTCGACCCTCGAAACAGCATCAAACGTTCATGCAAGATTCATACTTCTTTTTTTAAACCCATTCAAAGGAGTCCTAAAATACGATTTGAGAAGCATTTTTTTTTATTAAATATATTCAAACGGAACTTCGACTTAGATTCGAATTTCCCGTGGAGTTACTTTTTTTTTCTTTTTTTCTTTTTTCAAATTTGAATCACAAATACGTTGTTCTGTTCATTAAAATTTAATCAAACTTATATATATATATATATATATATATATTCGAAGGATTGAATAACGACATCCATACAGGCAGGATCATTTATAAAGTTTATTAAAAATTGAACTATAGAATTATTTAACTCTCTGTAATGATCAACATATATAAGTGGACCTAACTGTGGTTCTGGAAATAGGTAACGAGCCATGTGCAATTTTCGAACTAATAAGGAATATTCGTATTTAATTGCACATAATTGCAGGGGAAAGCTTAATGTACTAATTAACTCGGAGGAGTGAAAATTAAATTACAGTGTAAACTTCAATAAATAAATGAATAAATGCTAAAACAACCTTTTGCCAGTGATCATTCTTGTCCAGAGCCGACTTAACTTCCAAAACTTTGGGCCCTCCCCTGGTGACAAGAAACAATTTACGGGCCAGGCTCAACGTCTCATTGGCCCGAATATGAGACAACGTGTGTATCCGGTGAGAGGACAACAGCTCAAGCGACGAAATCTTCCTTAGGTTCCTCCAATGCTCGCCATGCGAGGACCAAGAAAGGCTCACAGATTTATACCAAATTCAACGAACTAGACAAAAATTTACATAAAAAGACATAACATCTTCTATTATACTCATCAATACACTCCACGTATATTGGTGAACGATCGAGATAAAGAAAGAAAATTTTTATATTTTTTTCATATCATCAGCTTTTTTCTTTCTTTATCTTGACCGCTTATCAACACACGTGGCGTGTATTGATGAGTGTAAAAGAAAATAGAATACAATTATGTAACAGAAGATCCGAACCGCTGCATTTTGGTAGTGTATAGTCTACACTGAATTGTATTAATTAATTGGATGAATGACTTTATGTGTTCAAAGTTGATATAATAATTTCGATTTAATAAATTTAAATACATGAATTCAAATGGACATTTATCCATCCAGCCACCAATGCATTCCACTAGATGTAGCACACTACAGGAAAGAAAAAAAAGATACAAGTGATAAAAAAAAAATAAGTGACCATGTTAAAACTATCACAAATAATATATATTTAATGATAATATATAATTTTCATTTTGCCGCTGAATGATTTAAATGTGATAAGAGTTAATTAATTTTTCAAATTGTTCCTCTTTGCATTTATTAATATCTAATAATGATGAGTTAGTGACAGAATAAATTGCTAAATTTGTTGTAAGATTTTCCATATCATTAAATTTATCACTATAAGAGTATCAATAATCTATAAACAGTGACAATCCAGACATCATCATCATAATAATAATAATAATAATAATAATAATAATAATAATAATAATAATAATTTGTGTAAATCACTTTTATGGTAAAAGGGGAAAAAAAATGGTAATTTGATATATGTAATCTTTGACAATTTTACAGTACCACTTAATATATTGTGAGGTTGGCAGGAAAATGGGAGGAAGGGGAGGGGAATGAAAGAAAATGAAAAAGACATTATTTTCATTCTTTTGGTTGTGGGTAAAAACGCGAAAGGAAAGAAAAGAAATTTGATGGGGCCCACGTAATTTTTTTTTTCCTCTCAAAATTGGGCAAAAAAATAAAAAGAAAAGATTAGAACTATTTTTTTATTTTCTTTTCATTTATTTTCCTCTCATCCAAACAGTCATTTAATTTGAAAAAAATAAAATTCACTCATTTTCTTTCATTCCCTTTTCTTTTCTCTCATTTTTTTTTTCTCTATTTCATTTCCTTGCCAAACGCAGCGTTGATAAATGTAAATAATAGTACTTGGAGACCATCCCAAATTGTCAATGGCAACAAAACTTATTTTAATAATTGCTTCCACATCTACAACCCACTATAAATACTAAATTACTACCAACCTTAGTCTTGCAAATTCACATAACATAACATAACATAAAAAAATCCCATGGCTTCAAATTCCTCTCTCAAGAAACCCTCCAAGGGTGGTTGGAGATCTGCCATTTTCATCATATGTACGTCAATTTCTAACTTTATTTCTTTTTTCTATATATATATATATATATAACTAATCATCATGCTTTATTGAATTGAATAATTTTTTTATTATATATTTTTGATTGTGGATATATAGTTGTAGAAGTAGCAGAACGTTTCGCTTACTATGGGGTGAGTGGCAACCTGTTTATGTACCTTACAAAGGTGCTCGGCCAGTCCACCGCCACCGCCGCCAAGAATGTCAACACGTGGCAAGGCGTCTCCGCCATCTTCCCGGTGGTCGGCGGCTACCTCGCTGACTCTTACCTCGGCCGCTTCAAGACCATCCTCCTCTCCACCACCACATACCTCATTGTACGTATACAATATACGATCATTAATTTTTAATCACACGCCCCGCTTCATTGACCAAAAGAATTTATAGCAATACTAAAAAAAAGGTATTTGTGACGGATTTGCAATATTTTCCAATGAAAACAGAATTAAAATGACCATCAATGACAAGGGTCACATTTACTAATGAATTTATGATGGGCGAATTAATCCATCACAAATCCAGTAACATGCCTAAATTGTTTGTCGATTTGTCGTTGATTGTTACTTTAGTTACATTTTCATAGAATTCTATTACGAATTTGTGACATATACTTTTTATCAGTAACAAAATTTTATGACGGATTTTATTAAATTGATGGGACCCTTTTGTTGTTAGTGAATGGAGTGCATTCCTCCGCCCATCATTATTCTTAATTTCCACCACTTTCATACATACACAATACAATGAAACAGTAAAACTTAGAGAAAAAAAAAAACATCTTCATATTTCTTGATTTAATTTGTTAAATAATCGTCTCATCTAAATATTTAAACTTATAGTTATAGAGAGAAAAATCATCAAATATTTATTATTTTCAACATCATTTACAGGGCTTGGTTCTGTTAACCATTGCCGTCTCCGCTGTCCCTCTGGCCGCACGGGGCACAGTTTTCTTCATGGCCCTTTACATTCTGGCCATCGGCGAGGGCGGCCACAAGCCGTGCGTTCAGACGTTCGCGGCGGACCAGTTCGATGAGGAGCTGCCGGAGGAGAGGGCGGCCAAGAGCTCCTTCTTCAACTGGTGGTACGTCGGGATTGTGTGCGGCGCCACCGCCGCCGTGCTGGTTGTGATCTACGTCGAGGACTATGTAGGCTGGAACATCGGGTTCGGGATGCTGGTCGTGGCCGTGGCGGCCGCTCTCGCCGTGTTCTTGATTGGGAGCAGGAGTTACCGCCGCCAGGCCCCGGTGGGGAGCCCGTTTACTAGGGTGGCGCAGGTGGTGGTCGCCGCCGTAAGGAAGCGGCGCTTGGTTGAGGGTTCGGCGCGTGGTGTTTGTAATGAGGAAGAGGGTGGTTTGGAGGATGGTGCGGGGGTACTCCCCCACTTGGCTCGTACTAGCCAATTCAGGTACTCGTTCTCCTTTATTTTATTTTTATTTTAACAAAGTAAAAATAAATATATCATGTTTTTTCTTTATATTTTAATTATATCATTGCATAATTTATTATGAAATAATTAGTTTTGTTGAAATATACTTATACATTGTGCGAAACGTAAATAATTAGGCAGTTGCTTTTCTCATAAATTAATTTTGGCTCTTAGCTATTTTAAAAATGATTGAGAAGTAGAAAAAACAATAATTATTTAAAAATATTAGATTCAAATGCATATTAACTTGGGAAAATTTTTACCTACACTTAGGTTCGATCACATCAAAACTAATTATATGAGGAGTGTTTTAAAAATAAATTAAAAAGACTCTTTATTTCTATTTGCCCTCTGGGAGATGAACGAATTTTTTTAATCAAAACTTCAAATCTTATAATTTATCTCTAAACTTTGTATATTGGGTAATTCGAATAAAATTAATGTCTCTATTTATTTTTTTCACGACATCGAGTTATTGGGTTTTTTTTTTGAAAAGTCTCTTTGTATATTAATAATTTTTTTATGATTTTAAAAAATAAATAAAATAGCCACCTAATATTAGATATATTGTATTAGTTCCATATATAACATAAAGTATTAGAAACAAATTGTCAAATAAAGCATTATGAGTTTCTTATCTTAATTACTTCATGCACATGTTTACATGTGGAGACACGTGGACGAACATTAAATTGGTAGTTTAATGATGAGTCAATAAGATATTGACCAATTAATCAAAAGTTTGCCCCAATTCCACAAGTCTATCTGCGGTCATTTTTGCTTGATTTAGACATGGATCTAATGTCAATAAGTTTGACAATTGATGTTGGTGTCCTTTCAAATGTTACTTCTTAATGGTTTTGGTAAGATTGCAATCTTAAAATATCTTGTGTCTTATATATTTCAAAAACTATAAAAATAATATATACAGATAAGCTCCTAATATTTATAATACAGAGTTTGATTTGTCACATTTTTTTAATTTAAAACGATAACTATGACATAAAACATAATTTCAGAGTTGCAAAATGCAATTAATCATGATATAATTCATGCATAGTTAACAAAGAACGATGAATGGCATTATTAGTACAAGTGTACAACAATACTTATATTTCGTATAATTAATTAGGTGTAATTAAACTTATTTTTAAGTAAGATTTTTTCATTGATGAATTATAGAACTTTAGAGTCTCATATATATATATAGTCAAATCTAAGAGGGACTTTAGAGGTGTGGAAGTGAACGAATGAGGTTCACAATGCATTTCAAATATTTTAATTTCAAACTTAGGTCTTAGGGTATCATTTTAGATGTAATTTGAACTCTATCGATATCGACCGACAATAATTCGGCCCACTGAGTGGTGAGTCACCAGACGCCACTTTCATTTGTTTTGCTTATCCGATTGAACATTCATGAAGGCAATTCAATTTATGTAAAGTAAAGTAAACTGTAATATATATATATGTATATATATGTGCGTGCGTGTGTGTGTGTGTGTACTTCTTTTAACTTATTTCTGCGCAATAGTGTGGATGAATAGTTTGTTGTGGTAGAAGCTCTGAGTTTTATGAAACTTACAATCCTCAGTATTTGATAAGTTTTGATTATTTGGATATCTTGCGAATTCCAAATCGTTTAAAATAAACTTTAATATTTAGAAATTCAAGAAATTTCCGGCGAAAATTTCATTTTACCAACTTTTCATTCTAAAAAATTTACTTACTATTTTTTTAATCATATTTTTGGATGAAAGTTATCATTGAACTTCTCACATCAATAATTTTTTACTAGCGATACTCAACTTCAAAAATTAATTTGTGTTTTTTATGATAGTTAATATGATGAAAATTATAGCTTGAATAATTTACACCAAGAGTTTTTTAGTTGTTTCCATAAATGATCTATATATCAAGTAAAAACCAGATTGATTACACAACAAATGTAAACTAATAAAAATAAGTGATAGATTAGGTCTGAACAAAATTTTAAATGAAATAGCAAGATTAATCAAAGGCGAGGCTTAAGGGTTGGTGGGCATAGTCGCCCCCACCCCCGAAAAAAATAGAAATACTTTTAATATTTTATAAAAAAAATTGGTCTCCTCCCAAGTAAAAATTTCTAGCTCCGCCCCTGATATAAAATGTTACTACACTTGCCATAAAATTTTGCAGAATCTTGGACAAGGCAACAATGATAGATGATAAAGATGCATTAAGTGAGAAAAGGGACCCTTGGAGGCTTTGCTCTATAAACCAAGTAGAGGAAGTAAAGCTAGTAATCCAACTCATTCCCATTTGGTTCAGCTGCTTAATGTTTGCAGTTGTGATAGCCCAACTAGGCACATACTTCACCAAACAGGGCAGCACCCTAACAAGATCCATCACGCCAAGCTTCCAAATCCCACCAGCATCGTTCCAAGTTGTCACGGGCCTAACGATCCTCACCTCAGTCCTCCTGTATGAACGGGCCCTTGTCCCCATTGCAAGAGCCATCACGGGTCGCTCATCCGGGATAACAATCCTACAACGCATTGGGACAGGACTAGTCTTATCAATCCTGACAATGGTGGTGGCAGCACTAGTTGAGTCTAAGAGGGTTAGCGTTGCAAGAGAAAATGGGCTTTTGGACAACCCTAAAGCGGTTGTTCCGATGGCTGCTTGGTGGCTAATCCCGCAGTATATAATGTGCGGGCTTTCTGATGTGTTCACAGTTGTTGGATTGCAGGAGTTGTTCTATGATCAAATGCCGGTTGCAATGAGAAGTATTGGTGCGGCTGCGTATATAAGTGTTCTTGGGGTTGGGAGCTTTTTGAGCAGCTTTTTGATATCTATTGTGCAGGGGATTAGCTCAAGGGCAGGGCATGAATGGCTTGGTGACAACATTAATAGGGCAAATCTTGAGTACTTTTATTGGGTTTTAGCTGCTATGAGTGCTCTCAATTTGTGTGGTTATGTTTATGTTGCCAAAAGGTTTGTCTACAAGAAAATTGTTCATGATGTTGAACTTCACTAGTGAAAGGGAATCAGATTAGCAATTAGAGTAGTCTTTTAAGGTAAGATATGTTGGTACATCTACTTGTCTGTGAGATTTGTAACTCTTGTGTAATCTATAGTGTGATCAATATTTTTAGAAGTTTTAGTGACTAGTTATATGTGCTCTATGTCAAAACATCTAACAAGTTACCATAATGAAAGAAAAGTAAACTACAGTTTCTTGTAGATCTCTTGGGTCTTGAGTTCAACCTCACAAGGGAAAAAAGAAAAGATCTTTCTACATATCATAAAGAGAGACACAAAAAATATCAATAACATATGAACAAAGAGTTTTTGAGCTAGCATTACATAATCTACAACATGGTATTTTTAATAATTAAAGAATATTCGAATCCAAGACCTCAATGGTGCCAAACTCAAGCCCCATCATTGGGCTATAGGCCTTGTGGCTATCATATGATGCACTTGAGAGAACGAAATAGCAAACTATTTTACCTTGCTTAGAAAGTCATCCTCTGAAGTCTGGATGCCTACTGAAGAGAGATTTTATGCCCACAGTTGATATTAATTACAAAGGAATAAAATCCTTTCAAAGCAGTCGCATATGATTAAACCGAAACATGAAGTACTCAAATGAGGGGAGCACAAAGATCATCTTATACCCTGTTATCTTGGCATCTCTGGAGAAGAAGGAGCTGACCTCTCAAGTGCACAATCTGCCAAATACAAAAACAACGAGATGGTACATTTTACTCACTTGAGCCGGTGAGGGTGGGTGAAGATGGGGATGGATGATTAATGCCGCTACAAATCTTTCGTAACATATAATCTAATATTACTAGTTACACTCACGAAAACACATTTTCAATTTTTTCTCCATTTCAAACCTTATTCTCTCATATTTTCAACTGCCCGTTCTTACATGTGTCATGCATTGAAGCAATGGAGGGAGGCTGTCAATGTAAGCTAAGGCAGATATTTCCTTGGAAAGTTGTTCGTCTTTAATTGTTGACCATGTTTGAGGAGGCAATGACAGTAAAAGTGCTGTCACAACATCATTGCTTGCTGGGTGCATACGAGAGCAATGAAATGAGTTGGAAGTCCAGGAACTCTCCTGGCAGCAAACATCCACTGCAATATTAAGCAAAGAATAATTTTCTGAAGACAAGGCATTTGTGACATGCTCATAAAGGTGAGTCTCTTGTACTAGTTTCAACACCTCCTCCTGAGAAATCAATGATTTAGTGAATACAGTTCAAATAAATCTAGCATACCAGTTGCTATAAACTTTAAGACGAGGCAGTATACTTGGATCAGAGATACAAATACAACTGTATGAAATTACAAGCTAATATCTAGGTGTTTCATTTGTGTTTACCTTAGTGGCAATTCATCTACTTAGCCACTAATACTAACACGTAACCTCTCATCTTCCCACTTTTCTGTGAAGTTCTATTATATCAAATCATTTGCACCATTTCTATTTATAAAATTGATGAAATCGCCATGAAAATCGCTAGAAAAAGACCGTTCGACGAATTCGATTTCTTCTCAAATTCAGTATAGGCTAATTATTTTTTTTCAATGGCCTCATCTCACCGTATGGAATTCTAATACTTACTTTCTTCTTTTGATGTGGCATACCCTCATCTGGCTTGGCACCTTATTGGACACAGAGAGACAAAAGGACACGTCACACAGTAATAGCCCAAGAATAACCTAAGGCATTTGGGTAAAACCATTGAACCCCTAAAAAGAAAGGACCCACAGTCGAAAAGATTCCCCAAGGGAGTCCAAAGGGCATTGGAGGCTCTTCGTGAGGCCCAAGAATAACTACCATAAGTAAGTTTGAGGGCAACCCTTTCTAGAGTTCTTAAAGATCTCGTTGAGAGCGATTCGAGGGGTAGCGCTCGAGAGGACCCTTGGCCTCACAAGGATCCTTGCCCCAAGGACCAATGGCATTAGTGAAAGGCACCCGGGGCTAGAAAGTGTTTGAGGGTTAAAGGACCTCAAAGTGCCTTTCATTAGGCATGGGTCCCCAAAGACCACCTAACCTAGGAACTACCATTGACATTTTGATAAGTAGACACGTGCAGTACCATCCAACCTCCACTGATGCCATTGTAGGAGTAATGTCAGTTCCAGATGTAATTAAAATTGTGACATGCAGAATATTTTTAGTATTAAATGCATTTAATGCAAAGTTCCTATCCCATTAAATACAGGAAAATTATAATTTTCTTCCGCTATCTATTACGTTTTTTGTTTTTAGTCCTATAAGTATGCATTGTTTAAGTTTAGTCCCATAATTTAAAAAAATTGTCAATTTTGGTCCGATTTGGCCGAACTCCAGCAAAATTCGCTGACATGGACAATAAAATTAGGGCTTTCTGGCGAAATTCACTGACGTAGACAACAAAATTGGGGCTTCCGGTGAATTCGCTAACGTAGACAAATTTAGATGACATGGCATGACATGTATGTATTTATACATATTTTTAAATATCCACATATATAATTTTTACACAATCAAAAAATTAATTATTTAAACCCCAAAATAAACTCTATCTCACCCCCCCCCCCCGTCGGCTACCCCACCTTCCTCCACCACCACCACTCCGCCTCCCCAACCCCCACCCCCTACCACCACCTGCGTCTCTTCCCCTTCCCTCCGGTCGACTCCCCCACCTTCTTCCACCACCACTATGCATTTGCCCTACTCCCTCATTTCTCTCTCTCATCGCCCCTCCCCCCTAACCTACTCCCTCCTTTATCTCTCTCGTCGCCCTTCCCCCCACCACCAATCGCCGCTACCCCCACCTTCTCTCTTCCTCTCTCGCCTACTCCCCACCACACGCCCACACCCTCTTCTTCCTCCACCACCACGATGCCGCCATCGCCGTCTTCCATCATCACCTCCCTTGCCGTTGCCAAATCTGGATGTATCTGCCCCACCACCATCGTCATCCACCAACCCTCACACAGAGGGTGAGAGATCCAGAGTGGAGAGAGAGAAAAGGAGGGGCAGCGGTGTGGAGACGGTGGTGGGGGTAGGACAGTAGAGAGGGATGGCAGCAGTTAGTGGTGGGGGGAGGACAATTGGAGATGGGGGGGGGGGGGTAAGATACAGAGGGAGATGGAGAGAGAGAGGCAGGTGCCAAGGTGGGGGTGGGGTGGGGAAGAGGGGTTGGTGGTGGAGATAGGATTTTTTTTTTTAGAGAAAATGTTGTAATTTTAATATTTAAGGAAGTTTGTTTTTAATTGTATAAAAAATATTTAAATGGATATTCAAAAACAATAGAAAATATGTGTAAATATATACATGTTAGCCACATCATCAAAATTGTCTACGTCAGCGAATTCGTTAGAAAGCCCCAATTTTATTATCCACATCAGCGAATTTCGCCGGAGTCCGGCCAAATCGGACCAAAATTGACAATTTTTCTTAAATTATAGGACTAAAATTAAACAACGCATACTTATAGGACTAAAAATCAAAAACCTAATAGGTAGCAGACAAAAATTATAATTTTCCCCATTAAATACTAAATATGGCAAACTCATTTAGGGAATAGTCCCCCAAGAAAAAAAAGTCATAGCCGACATGCCTTGTGGTATTTTGACAAACAACTGATAGACCAACACACATCAAACACTTCAAATTATGGCCATTATATATAAATATGCTCTACCCCAATAAGTGGGTAAGCTATGCAATATTATTGTTCGCCTACAATATTATTGTTCATCTTCTACCTTTCACTAAAATAACCGAAAACATTGACTTGGGCATTAGAGAACCTATGTTGGGGTAAAATTGGCTACTCTCAGATGCGTTCACTCCCTTTGTGTAGGAGAACCACCAATAGGAATTTCGAGAATAAGCCCTTGATCCCAGTCATCCATTTCAAGACCGCATCATCTTTACATTATTATCTTTTTGTTTTACTTTTTATTATTTTGATGGATTTTTGTTTTACTTTTTATACTTTTGTGGAATATCGGTTAGTTTATTTTATTTTATTTTATTTTTGTGTTGTTTTGGTTTACTTATGTTGTTTTAAAGCCATAAGCTGTATTTATTAGTTATATTTTCTATTTAACTATTGATAAAATATAAGACGTTCTATTTATTTTTGTTTTAAGTGTTTTAACTTTTGCGTTGTTTTGTTCATGATTTCATTAAAATTATCAAACTTTTTTTTTTGTTTTTCATTCAAAATTATATGTTTTTGTTCATCTTATGGGATGGGCAATAGTGATTGATTTTGATACTGGCTTTTCAACAAATCATGTAATTTTGTGTTTATTCAAAATTTGTAAAAGATCAATCATTTAATTTATTTATTTTTGGCATCTAAAATTTAGTTCAATTTTGAATTATTTATGATTTTAGATGGCCACCCATTACGATTTTTTTTTATATTTATTTGTTTGATACTGTATTTCAAATTTTAAATTCCGTTCATGTTTTTTTTTTTTTATTTTGTTATCTTGAAGGGATTTGTATTTATAGTTCAGTTTTTCTCTTTTAATTATTAATAAAATTTGTCATTCTCCCCAATTCTACTTTAAATTTTAAAGCTTATGTGTGTGTGTATATATAGTCTTATGTCTTCATTCAAATCATGATCTTGTTTCTCATTTTAAATTCTCTATTTTTTTTATTTAAGTACTTATAGTTTTGTATGATGGGATATATTCTTCGATATTAATGTTTCTATAATTCATTAGTTTTTATTTTTAAAATGACATCTTCAAAACTTACTTAATTTTTTATTTTTTTATTAAAAAGTCTTAGTTCATTTTTTCTTTTCACCCATCTATATATTTTCTATTTTTTTTATTATATGTGTTGTCTTTATTGCCTTTTATCAATTCATGCTATTCATTTAACTTAGGACATAATTCAATGAATAAATATATTTAGAGAGTGTTTGACTAAACTTATTTTAAAGAGATTATAAGCTCATATAGCTTATAAGCTTCTAAATCTTATTTTAAAAATAAGTTTATAGAGTGTTTGGATAAAATAAGACTCTGTAGCTTATAAACTATTTTTGGAGCTTAAGTTGTAATTTTATTTGATAAAAATTAGAGCTTATGTGTTTTTTTAAGTGTAATGATGATCAAAAAAATAAAATTAAATTAATTTCATGTAAATAAATATTTCTTTTTTTGATAGTAGAAATGTAACTTTGAAAAAAAAAACAAATATATTTATGTTATTTTATCTTTTAGTATTAGATAACTTTTAAGCTGTTTGAGCTTACTTTTTTCTTTTTTTTTTTTGGGAGTTTATAAGCTCTTTTACTGAAAAAATTACCAAACACTTTCAAGCAGCTTATAAGCCACCAAATAGCTTACAAAATATTTTTAGAAGTTTATAAGCTCAGCCAAACACTCTCTTAGATGAGCAAAAAGGATTGTTCTTAATTAAAACATATTTGATTTCTTCTTTCTATTATTTATCTTCTATAAATACCTCTTCCACTCTTCCTAATACATTTTCTTTTGAATTACTTACCCCTACATGTCTAGACACTATACTAGATAATATAGCAAGAAGGTCTTTGGTTCCAATTGAGGTAATTAAAATGTTACAATTTTTTACAAAAAATCATATACAAATTTTATCACTTGATTGATTGTAATTTTAATTGCTTCCGTGCATGGTTTCCTTTCTCGTGCCTCTTGTTCCACTAACTATTTTTACTCTCTCTCTCTCTCTCTCTATCCTCTTTCATCTCATAGTACTCTTCACTATTATTTTTAACTTTTTTTTTTATAATTTTTTACTTAAATTTTTTGTCTTAAATTGTTCTAATTTTGTTTATCACTAATTTCATAAATTTATTAAAATAGTTAAAAATATGATACTATGGATACTACCAAAATTTTAGTGTATCATTAAATTGTTATATCATTTTTTATTATGTACACGCATCGAGTAAGTCAATATTACTGATATCAATTAAATGGTACTAGCTGCGTGTAAAATACAAAATATATAATTTAATTATGCATTTGAAGTTTGATAGATCAAAATAATATTTCAGTTTTGTATTTCCACATCAATATGCAAATATTTTTTTTAATATTTATCATATTAAACATAAGTAAAAAGTAAACTAATTTAATGCAAGATATGATTGTCTGGTTAAAAAATAATTAACTAAGAAAGTTAATTTTTTTATGAGAGAGTTAAAAGAATATTTGATGTTATGTAGGGGTGTCAAAACGGGTGGGTCGGGTGGGTTCGGGTCGGGTTGATGTAAGGGTATAACATGAAAAACCCCAACCCGATGCTCAACCCGAAAAGGTCAACCCGAACCTGACCTTATTGGGTTTGGGTTGGGTTCGGGTTGACTTGATTTGTTGTCAGGTCCTCCAATAACCCGATTCGACCCGACCCAACCCGACCTGACCCATTTTTTTAATAAAAATTTTCAGTTTTTTATAACAAAAAATTGCTAAATATACTACTAAAAATATGAAAAAAAATCTAATATTTCAAAAGAAAGTAACATCATATGTATCACTAACATTAAACATAATATCACATACTAAAATATCAAATTCATATCAAACACAACATCAAATTTATCTCTAACATAAACATAACATCATGTACTAAAATATGATCCCAAAACATTGAATGCATCCCTAAGTCATTAACATGATGCCAAAATATCAAATTCATACCCAACCATTGTTCTAGAGGACTCAAAACACCAAAGTCGTAACACAAACATAATATTACCACAAGTTTTTTTAACAAAAATCCAAATCTTCTCAACAACATAACATAATAATTAAGTTTAACAATATTCAAATCTTCTTCAATTCATTTCTCGTCCACTTCATCTCCAATACAAGCTTCTCCATACTCCACATTAATAAGCCAAACTTGAAAATAATAAATAAAAAACCCAAAAAAACAATATTTTTGAAGTGAATGGAAAATTTGAAAAATAATATATATATATATATAGAACTTCGAATATATATGAAATATAAAAATTGTATTTACTCTCAATGTCATATATCATCAATATTCGAAGCATTAGTCGCAGCAGTACTTGATTCATCATCGGTGCGATTTATAAATAAACCCATGATATTCTCAGTCAATTCATCCAATTGCACATTAGTTTCTGCAACAAAGAAAAAATGTCAAAAAATTGAAATATTAGTTAATCAAATCATAAACAAAATAATTAAACCATACCTTTTTTACCAAACATCCAATCTTTACAACATACCAATGCCTCAACAACATCCGGTTTCATTGCACTACGATATTGATCAAGAATTCTACCATCGGTGCTAAAAGCCGACTCGGAGGCAACAGTAGGGTTTGTACAAAAAAAAAAAAATCAATTTATAGTACCCATATTTTGGGTGGGTCGGGTTATTCGGGTTGGGTTCGGGTTTTGGGCGACCTTATTTTTTTCGGGTTCGCGGGTCAACCCGAAACCCAACCCGACCTGAAATTATTTTTCAGGTTAGTTTTCGGGTCCGACCCGATTCAACCCGAACCCGAAAACCCCAAACCCAAACCTGATTTTTTTCCGGTGGATCATGATCGGATCGGCGGGTTGGGTCAAGTTTTGACACCCCTAAATTGGTATGTCTTTCGACAGAATGATTGGTTGAAAGCTTCGCTAAGGAAAGGGTTCCTTTTGCGTTAAAAAGCTAATTTGGACTTGAAATATAAGAGAGAGAGAGAGAGAGAGAGAGAGAATTTTACGGATGTAGGAGCATCGGTAAGATTTGAAAACTTCGAGAGGGATCATTATTATTTCAGATAACTGGCAATGGGTGTCAGTATAATTTTTTGCACTAAAAATGATGGAGATAATGGCTACATACTTTGCACGTGAATTTTGCCATTAAAAAATTGACAAAAATCATTGGCAGGACTCAATTTGAAAATTTTTATAAGATATAGTACCAAAGGTGGGACAATCCAAATGAATGGGGACTAAAATAAAAACATGCCCAACTTATGGGACTTGAAATGATAAATCCCCTGAGAAAAACAACCACCATAGAAACAAAAAGTGGAGGATAGTACAAGCAAAGATTCGAATGAAGATGGGCCCACATCATGAGAGTTCATAAAAAAGCCGAAGAAAATATTCCAGAAACACACAAAACAAACACCATCGAAGATGAGAAGTAGGTAGAAGCAATGGGTTCAAGAAAAAAGGAGAGAAATAAAGATGAAAAGAAAGTCAATAAAAAGAGAAGATGGGGGGACAATACAATAAATCATGGTAAACGACAAAAAAAAAAATGGATTTGAAAACGACTAACAACGAAAAAACCACGATTCATAAAAAGGGAAAATAAAAGTAATAACAGTTGGAAGTTGTGGTGGGCATAAATTAACAATTCATAGTGACGAGAGAATAGAAGGGAAGTCACCCCAATATGTAGTATATTTTTCATTCCATGGCTCCAAATAACACAATAATAGGACATAGGTATTGATAGATTTCTTAGATTGATCTTAGTGACTTTATCTTCAATTTTATTCTCTTCCTTGACAAAACAATAAAAAAATGTGACTCTCCATCAAGTTACTCTTGACTGTAGAAGACACTTAGCATTTTTTTTTACTTCACCAAGGTTTCTCCTTAAACCCTCAAGCCTTTCTTCAGGCTTCTATATCTCTTTGGAAGACTCTTCTTGTCTTTGCTTCTCGACGAGTTGATTTTTTCACAAACCCGGAGCACAAACATTTCTTTCTTGACAGGTTACTCTATTTAAGCTGGAGATCAAAAATCTTTCACCTCTCTTTCGATGGGTTACTCTATTTAACCCGAAGGTCTCAAAGCTTTATATATCAACAACCACTGCACTAAATTTGAAGTGTGAATATGGAGATCCACCTTTTATCTTCTACTCTCTTGCTTTTTTCTTTCCCACTTTTTCAGTTTTCTTCTTATAGCCTCAAGATCTTTTGAGGCTCTGATACCACTCTGTTAGAAGTGGAGGTGGGCATAACTTAATAAATCATTGTGACAAGGGGATAGAACAGGAGTCACCCCAATATGTAGTATATTTTTCATTCGATGACTCCCAGTAACACAAGCATATGACATAGGTATTTATAGATTTCATTTGGAATGAATCTAGCCTAATACATGAACAATCATTTAACACACACACACAACATATGTGGTTCTTCCTATTTCTCTAATACATGTACTAACTCATAAGTCACGTACACGCACCAAAATAATTCTTCAAATTCCTTTTACTTGAAAATAACAAATTAATATTTTCAACAATGTCATAAAAAAGAATTCAAGTATATATTTGTAACCCAATTGTTTGGTACGACCAAGTGATTTAATATTCCGATGGAAATTCATTTTAACGTGTTCAATCATATTAAAAATGAAAAAATACTAGTAAAAATTAAAAAGCAAAATGCAGTCGCACTAAAAAAAAAACAGCTTTTTTGGCGGATTTCTATTGGAATTGCGAAATTTTAGTGGAATGATTCTGCAAGAAAACTGCTCGTCCGTTTTCAATTTTGACGGATATTGTTCCGCATGTATATTTATCGCGAAATTTTGATTGATTTCTGGTGGCCGCTAATTGAAATTTAAATTATTTTTTGATGGATTTTTTCGTCAATCTTTTTTTTGTAAAAAAAATTAAAATTAGTTTCTACCAAAATAATATATGTATTTTTAAAATAATTAAAATATTATCACTGCTGCGCCACCCAAGAATCAAGCCCATGTCTACATCTCAAACATGTGCCTACGGGAAGCCGCAGTACACACGCATGTAATTAGCTCGTATTTTTTTGAATGCAATAGTTCGAACCCGTGTCACATGCAAAGGCAAGAAGGAGTCTTTCTACTGGACTGTTGTTATTCCTTGCTCATGAAATTTTATTTTTTTTGTTATTACTTAATATATATTTATGAAATTATCAATTTACTAACTTAACTGTATTGCGTGCAATTTATTATCTGCCCTTAGTTGTATTAAATTTAAGGTTAAAATTTTAAATTATTTATTTTAATTTAGTATGACTTTTAAAGTATCATTGCATTCATGTAGTAGTGGTAGTAGTGGTAGTAGTAGTAGTAATAATAATAATAATAATAAGGTTTATAGATACGTTTCCCAAATTATATACACACACACATACATATTTATACACAACTATTATACATGTTACATACAACAAGTATGCTTAAGGTTTAAATATTATAGAATTAATAATGAATTAGTATTTGTATTGATTAAACTTTATATATGTTTATAAGCGATATATCATATACCAAAAGTTGTTTTAGAGATTGTCATATTATAAGCCATCATTTTTTTCATTATAATGGTGCATTAAAATTTTGAAATGATTATATTTTTTTTCTTTAATATTTGCAAAAGCTATTTGTTATTATTATTAAAAATTAAAATTCATATATTCTTTTTTATTTTTTTATGTTATGCGGAATTGTTTGTCAAAAATTTAAAAGCTAATATTATTTTTTTTTAATTTCTAGTGGGACTCTTCATTGAAACTCAATCGAAAATTGAAAAAATTAATATTTTTTATTTTTATTTCCGGCACAATATTCTTCCTTCCATCGAAAATTAAAATTAATTTTTTTATTTTTTTTAATTTTCAACAGAATTTTTTGCCACAAATTCACCAAAATTTTCAAAATTAATTTTTTTATTTTTTGTTTCCCACGGAACACTCCGTCAAAAATTCAAAAGTTTATATATATATATATATTTTTTTTTTTTGCTTTTTGGCATCATTTTTTTGCTGAATTTCCATCATATTAATTTTTTTTATATTTCCGACAAAATTCTCCCGAAAAATTAAAAAAATTAATTATTTTTTAAATTTCTGTCAAAATTTTGCCAAAAAATAAATAATAATTTTTGCTGCCTTGTTCCACCGAAAAGCCACATTTTTTTGTGGTGTCGACTCGTGCAACAAGTGCGCAAATTTCTAATGTCATAAAAAGGCAACATTTCATGAAAAATATTATTATTCATCTTTTCACCTTTTTCTTTATTTTTCCTTTTTTTTTATTTTGTTTTATAGAACTATTGGATTTGAGGGTTTGTTTTCATTTTTCAGTTCAAAAATGAATATGATGCTAGGGTACAATTTAGGATAGCGTGATGTATTAATGGAGTACATAAATAGTCTTTGATACCCGACAATTCGGAGCACAGTACCGAAAAGCCCAAAAAGACTCAAGACAATCCAACATCTCCCATATAGTGAATGAAGCCTCCCTCCATAAAAGTGCAAGGCCGCCACTTCTTCCCACTAAACTCACTGCACAATTAAACAAACCAAACCGCGTCTTTAGGTGTTCAATTTTTTGAGCAAAGCACTTTGTGTCCGCCAAGAAGATGATTGGGGGATCGAACATCCAGATTAACTACTCTAACCCACGAACTACCTAGGGCCCCCATGCCCTGGAAGTTCCAATTGATGATACTCATGGCTCCCGGCGGGACTGCGAAGCAGTTGCCGCCATTAAGTTTGTACCTTCCAGCAACAAAAGTTATGTTTGCTTCTTTTTCGTGCCCTGATTGCCAATCCTATCTCAGACATATGTATAGGAAGGCTACTTCCTCTTTGTGGTGATACTAATAATCTTGCGATTCTTCTTTGTTTTCTTGGTAGGGGAGAATTTTCTGGTGTAAAAGAGGGTAGAGAGGTGGGCTGTGTAAAGATGGATGGGTATTGTGACAAGTTTAGATTGATTTATAGTAGTTGCGAGTGTGTTCTGAGTGGGTATAGTTGGATGTGTAATGGGTAAGGGTAGGGAGGATAGATCGTGTGTAACGTCTATGGGGGAGATGTCATTAGGCCTGTTTTGGTTTTCAGGGGGTTGGCTAACTGAGTTCGTTTGGCTATCATGGGATCAAGTCTTAGTTTAGGCTAAGGGTGAGTAACAGTCTAGCCGTGGGGTTGGATTGGGTTGTGAGTTACATAACAAACATGATATTTTTATTAGGGTAACTCATAAACACGATCCAATACGAACCCACATTAAAAAAAGAAAGGAAAATTGAATATTCCAAATTGCCAAATATGGTTCGAAATTCAAATCTTTAACGTTTTTAACTTTTTTATGTCTTTTTTTTTTGTTGCACTTTAATTACACTCATAAAAGAAAATTCAAAATCACCATTTGCAAACGTGTTTTACATTTTTACAGATATATGCTAATGCAAGGAAAAGCAAACTTTTAAAAATGTTGTGGGTTGGAGAAAGATGTGACCCAAAAATGATCTTTTAATTTTTGTTAATGTTATGGTTTTAAAAATACTCTTGTGTTTCTTATTGAACTTTTGTAATTTGGTTGTGATCTATGTATTAATATTTTTGTTGTGGTTTTTGGATATTTTCAAACATATGTAGTTAGGTAATTGGGATTTATGGATATTGATGATGTTATTTTTATATGTGTTTTATTTATATTAGTTTTGAACAATTTTGGTTATATTATTCAAGTAGAAAATTATTTTTTATTGAATTAATAAAGTGAAAAATATATCTGATAATAGGTTGATATGAATTGAATTGTGGGTATCACATTATTGAATCAACATGATAATTATTGTGTTGGATTGAGTAGATAAAATAATTCTTGGGTCGTGTTTGGATTAAGACTTATCGAATTGGACATGAGTTAATCAATTTTCAACACGAATACGAACCAACTCAACATGACACAATTACCGCCGATGAGGCCTAGCTCAATTGGCAAAGCTCAGGCCCCAAGATTCTAAAGGTCTTAGGTTCAATTCCCATCGATAAATGTGTGGACGTTATTTCTACCTTTATGGTAGTTTATTATCCTACTTTAATAGTAGTTTATTGTAATAATTTATCTATAGTTTGTGAATGATATTGTTTGAAATATGATGTAATAGTTTGATTTGTACTCGAAAAGTCATTGATGTAATCCGATGATATGTATTCAAAAAAAAAAAAAAAACATGACACAATTACCACCCCTAACATTTAGTTCTTGTAATATCTTCTTTTGAATCATGTTAGACCTTTTACCCTTGATTTATGCTTTGCAATCATTTCCCATAAGTTTTTTCAATATGTTGATTTGCTTTCTCAAATTCTTAATTAGTATTGCTTTTAATTAACTTAAAAACATCAAACAAGAAAGTACAAGTAGCATATATGTAACCCCACTTATTTAAATTTGCACCCTACTCCAAAACGCATGGAGGCTCCTTACATCGAAATTTCGAACTTTGCATAAATAAAATACATAATTATCACAGCAATACACCAACTTGTGAAAGTGATTTATTATATGATCACATTCTTTGCTAAATTAATACAACCAAACTTATTTGCCACTTGGCACTCCGGTGACGACTGTCATTGGTCCTTTGGTCACCTCCATTTCTGCAAGTAAACCAAAGGCGAAAAACTTGTTAGAAAAAAAATTAAAAAAAAGAGATAAACAGTTTGTGATTTGTGACCAAATTCTATCACACTATAAGCAAAGCAAAATTAAGGAAAATATTTGCCCAAATCCAGCTTGATCTCACCCAATCAATCTTGCAGCAAGTGTTAATATACTTGTCATATAATTGGTCACTCTGTCTAAACTGTACACCAATCACATAATAAATGTAAAACACTCTCCACATGATTAGTCCCGGTATGGCCAAACATGGTGCAAATAAGAATTTCTCCAAAATTAATAACAAGATATTTATTAACGGATTTTTAATTAATAAAATTCGACATTTCATTAAATTTGTGCGTGATTGAGCCCAAATTAAAAAATAAAATATGAGGCGAACCAACAGGTGCAGGATCAGCAGCACTTGATCGTGCATGAGATGGTGTTGCTTCTCCAATTACAGTGCAGCATATGCATGCCTTGAGACGGCCATGCTTATTATTAGTACCGTGCTGCCCAAAAACCCGAGAAACTATGCTCTCATCTTCAGTTCTTTCAAGATGATAATTATTAGCGTTGTTCTTGTTTTTGTTCTTGTCCTTGGCCTCCACCACCGAGCAGCAAAGCCATACGCTACGGCGATTCTCAGTCTTCATCTCCGGCGAAAGGACCACAAGATATTCAGATAGTTTTTGTTTGATAGTAATTAAGAAGAAATGGATGCTGACATTCAATGGATGAAGAGCTTTATGTATTAATTGCTTGATTATGACCACAATTTGTTACGTAAGGGATGACGGATGCAAGTAATTAATAATTGTGTTTAGAAAGTAATTGAAAACAATGATGGGCTCATGATGAGTTCGGTTCTTCTATTGCATAATCGCATTACATCTTCTATTACATTCATCAATACACGCTACATGTGCATTGGTGAGCGGTAGAGATATCGTCGATTTTTCTCTTTCCTTATCTCGACTGCTCACCAATACACGTGGCGTGTATTAATGCATGTAATAGAAGATGTAATACGATTATACAATAGAAGATCCGAATTAACCCATGACATGGGAATAATACTATAATGTTGAATACAACCCAATCTCTCAAAGAATGAAAATTTTGTGAAAAATTAAACTGTCTTACACGGAAAATATTTTTAATAAATTATCCAAAAAATAAAGTATAGTATAAACAATAATAATTACTCACAAGACATTAAGTGAAAGAGGAACATTGTTATGATATAGTAAAGGATTAAAGGATTGAATTCACTTTACCCTATTATACGTACTATGAATTTTGTATCAAGTACTCCCTCATACTATAAAAAACATCAAGCTAGCACCCCGTAACCCCTAACAACATTATATGAATGGACAAAGATAACCATATCAATGTCAATGAAAGATTTTCATGTCATTGGTTCTTCTAAACTAAAATTATATAGCACTATAACCTCTTCCATAATTAAAAGTTATTATTTGATACAAAATTTCTTATTAATTAAATAAAATGATCTTTAATTAATTTTTAGTATAATAAAAGAAGTAACGTCATACTTTAATTTTTCTAAGAAAATATTTAATTACACTCAAAATGTCCTTTTCTTTAATATTGAAAACGACTTACAAAAAATTTATAGTCGTGACATACTTCAGGAAAATAAAAAAAGTGATAATAAATTGGAATAATATATGTTAGTATCATAATTAATAGATTTTGTCATTACTTTTCTATATCTATTAATATGATATTTTGCCTTGCAATTTAAAATCCTTCACCAAGCTTTAAATTTTATCTTTTCTAACCATTTTCCTAAAAGAACAAATAATTGTAAAAAGAAAACAATATATGTTAATCGACAATCTTTTGTGATAGGAGCTACAAACGTCTTGAACATCTAAATTCTCAATTTGGGACATATAGAGAAATTATATATAAGAAAATTTTACACTTTCTTCTCCTAAAATCATATGAAAGCAATTAAATTGCATTTGAAATATTTTTTTTTAGTTTTGTAAAAAAGGAATTGCACTTTATATATTTCTTGTGGTGGGCATATTTGTAAAAACGTAATTAATGCTGAAGAAAAATTATTTAACAGAGAATCGACATTTTTTTTGATAATACATCATAACCCAAGCACGCACACTTGGTAAAATTCGAATCTTGATCATCACACTTCCCTCGCCTCTAAGGCGGGGTATATGTTTATTAGGCCAAAGGCCACGGACGAGAATTGACATTTTTAAAAAGAAAATGGAAGGAGTAGTAAAAATATGATTTTGCAGTGGGATTGGTATTTTCTACTTTGTAGATTTTAACAATTTTTAATCTTAATTAATCAAAATATATTATATCAACTTAAAAAATTTATTGAAAATTTTATTATTAAAATAAAAAATATATTGAATGATAATTTAATATTCTAAAAAATAGAAGAATTAATATTGATGTCATTTACATTAAAATTGTCTTTTAAATAATTAATAAAGTTCAGCAATCCCCTCTCCTTAATTAGTTAAAAGTTATTGTATCTTTAATAATTCTAGAACTTCCTAATCCCTTAACAATAATTTTCCAAATATTATTTATATTTTGAAATTAATTGAAGACTATTGTATACAACAAAATTTGAAGTGAATGAAATTTGGGGTAAATTTAATAATATTTTAGCATAAAAGGAGCCATAATTCTGTACTTCTTTGTATAAATACTTTCGCTTTTAATTTAATTTTCTAACATACTGTTTTACTTTTGTTTTAAACGAAAATCTTGGGTGGAATTAATAATATTTTCAGGATTTTTGTCTTCAAATATCTTATTAGATATGATTGTTTAACAACTAATTAATCAATACAAATACGACTTCATCCCCGTTCCTTTAACTTTTGCTCGTGGTATAGATCATTTCCAATGAAGGAATGACGAGGTGTTTGGCTAAATTTATAAGCTTTCCAAAAATATTTTATAAGATGTACGAAAGTTTATAAGATGTTACAAAGTATGACGAATCTTTTAAAGAATGAGTTTGTAAGCTTCTACAATAAGATATTTAGAAATTTGCAAACTTTTTTAAAATGTAGGAAAGTGACAACCTATTTCTAAAATCTTTACAAGCTCTTCTAATTTTCACCAAATTAACTATGAAACTTTCATTAATTACTAACATTTTATAAGTTACAACCATCTTATATATTTATCCAAATGCATTAAGATTTATTTTTGAAAATAAGATTTGACATCTTATCAACTCCTAAAATATCTTATAAGATGTAAAAACTTATAAAATATTTCAAATAAATTTAGCTAAACATCCTCTAAATCTCCAACCCCGCATTCAATTCTACTAGGGATGGAGCCAAAAACTCTTATTTCGCGGGTCAAATTTCTATAAAATTTAAAGGGAATTTTATGATTTGGGAAAATTCAAAATTTTTTATAAGAATTCACATAAATTTTAGTTCGATATAAATTTGAAGGAGGAGAAGGGGGCGACCACCCCCTCCAACTCTCCCTGGCACCGTCCTTGAATTCGACGCCACATCAAGGAAAGTTCTTGAGTGGATTGCTTGTGTTAAGTAAAACTTATACAAGCAAGTAAGAGGATGTTTTGGCAAAACTTATAAACTCTTAAAAACATATTATAACACGTTTAAGAATTTATAAGATATCATAAAGTGTCCAAAAAAAGTTTTAAAGATGAGCTTACGAGCTCCAAAACTAAATTGTTTAGAACCTTGCAAGCTTTTTTCAAAAAAGTAAAGAGTTGACAATTTATTTTTAAAGTTTTAATAAATTTATTTGTTTTGAGTCAAATTAATTATAAAGTTATTATTGCTAACATCTTATAAGATATACACATATTACTTATTTAAATACTTTAATAACTTACATTTAAAATAAGGTCTTATATCTTATAAATATTTAAATCATTTTATAAAATGTAAAAATAAATAAAATATTTAAAATAAATTTAATCAAACACCCCAGACTTATTCGAAAGGTGTGCGCATTGTAGAAGCGTTGAAAACGACTTAGTTGTTTTTAGTCGAAGGACTTTGAAGCTCGAATAAGATATACATGGAATTTGCGGTATTTAATTATAGATATTAAGGTTGAACGCGTCCAACACGGGAAATAAGATTTCTTCCACATCCAAAATCTAAATCATCAAAAAAGTCTCTCTCTCTCTCTCTCTCTCTAACGCGTCCAACGCGGGGAAATAAACTTTCTTCTTCCTCTCCCTCTCTCTCTCTCTAACGCGTCCAACGCGGGGAAATAAACTTTCTTCTTCCTCTCCCTCTCTCTCTCTCTCTCTATCTAATCTCGAAAACAACTTTAAATATTCACTAATAGATTGCTCACTAAGAAACCTTTTACTAGGCATGGAGCCACCTCAAGAACAAATTAAATATTCACTAAAAGATTGCTCACTACGGCACTTTTTACAAGGGAAGGAGCTATATATAATTTAGAGGTGTGCATATATTTTTTATTTTTTAAAATTATCTATATATATATGATTAAATATGAGCAATTATCCTAATTATTCTTTAGAGTACTCTCAAGTCACCATTCAGTGTACCCATACTTTTTTTTAACTTAATTATTATGTTACAAATAACCCATAATTAATTAAACGCACCCCTACCCTAAAGTTTTGGTTATGCCAATGTCTCTTACCCAAACTAAGGGAAAGATATAATATATATGTACATATACTATTATATAGAGGGACAATACTATTTAATAACCATTTCTTATTATTTTTTCTCCCTTTTTTTCTCCCCTCCCTCTCCATCATTTTTTTTTATCTCCTTATACTCTTTAATATCATTTTTTTTATAATTATTTTTTTAGTTTGTTTATATTAAATTATTTTATTTTTTACTTATTACTAACTTTATTCATTTATTAAAAATAATTAAAAATATTTTGATAGTATAGACACTAATTAAAATATTTTTTTATTATAGACACCAATTGAGTGTGTTAATATTACTAGTATTCAATTATAGATTAAGAAGCTTTTGACTACGATGAATGGGAAGGTTCTTGCAAAATTCTCACTAGAGCACTTGTGCGTGGAAAAAATTTTTCTTGCTATTATATGTCATATTTCCTTCATCCCTAAGGTAAGGACTAAAGTCGAATACGACGTTGATATAGATATTTAAAAACTCTTTTTCACAGCTTGGCAAATTTGGCAACAGTTTTGAGCTGCAAGTATATTTAAGTTCATTTTTCCTTAGTTTGGACTTGATATTTGTCATTGGGTAATAATTTATCTATAATATTCCAACTTTTACTCTAATAATCATATAATTACAAATTAAATTTAAATGGAATAAAACATTATACATTAATTAAATATATTGAAAACGGAAAATAAGAACTTCTAAACTTGTTTTACCTGTCGTCTCCATCATGCATTCAATTTATTACTTTTAAACGTGGAAATGGGACATGATTACGGTGGATCAATTAATTTGTTGTGCTGCGCGGGTATCTCGCCCCCCATGTGGCCATCAGCCTATGATGTGGCCCGATCCATTAAGCCCACGTGGCAATTGATCCCAAAACGAATGAAGCACGTGCTGCCAAGCCAACCTATTTTCCCACTAGAGTGAGGTCCATGCTGCTCAAGTGGGCTATGCCCAATTCAAATCAAAAAATGACATGTAATATCCCACTCAAGTGGGGATTCATATACTGTGGGAAGATGGTAAATAGAGTTTTTGGGAAGAAGGGGATAGGGAAAAAGAAGAGCAGAGAGTAGAGAAAATGAGGGAGAAAGAGTGTACTGGCAAAATTACTTGCTTGCATAATCCTCTCAAAACAATTCTTATAATACCACAATCATAATAGAAAGTGCAGGAAATTAATTGTGCCGAAAAAAGAAAGAAATTTGAGCAAGATTCTTGGTGTTCCTTGCCCTGTCATCGAGTAGTGGCCGTTAGGCAGTTGGTTGAGCCCGCCTCAATCCGCACCGTTGGATCCTTCATAAATCGGACGATCATAGATACGCCACCCTTCGCCATCCAGTGGGTGACAGCGCATTAATGAAACGGCACCGTTTGAGTTATTTTGAACGCAACGGCTAGCTCGATCCAACGGCTGCTGATAGCTTATCTCTCCTCTTCTAATCGTGCAGTCGTCGTTCATTCTGGGATTTTCTTCCTGGTTTGTGACATTTCCCCCTGGTTGAGAAGTTCATTGTCCCCAAGGATCAAAGTGGGGAAATTTCTTCTTGATGTAGTGAAAATCCTCCCAAGTTGCTTGCTCCGGGTGTGCGTAGTCCCACTGAACAAGTATTTGAGCCACGGGTAAGTTTTCCCTGGGAATCATCCGCTTGTCTAGCACCGCTACTGGGTGTATTTTGAAATTTCCTTCTTCATCAACGTCTGGTAGCTTAGACGAAGGTATGTGTTTCGTACCTATCCTCTTTTTGAGTAATGAAACATGGAAAACAGGGTGTATCTTACTGTCATGTGGTAACTGCAATTGATAAGCCACTGTACCTATTTTCTTTATCACCTTGTAAGGACCGAAGTATTTTGGGGCTAACTTTAAATGTTTTTGCACTGCGACCGACGTCTGCCTGTAGCGTTGTAGCTTTAAGTAGACCTCATCTCCTTCTTGGAAACTCCTCTCAGACCGGTGTTTGTCAACATAGTGCTTCATCCTTTCTTGAGCATGCTTCAAATTCTCCTTTAATTGCTGAATGAAACGAGCCTTTTCCTGTAACAGTGTGGTGACATCCTTGTGCTCTGTGTGTGTATAAAGTCCTAGGGGAAGGTGGGAAGGTGAATATCCATATAAAGCCTGGAAAGGGGTGGTCTTTAGGCTTGAGTGAAAATTGGTATTGTACCAAAACTCAGCCAATGACAACCAACGATTCCACTGTTTTGGCTTTAAGTGTGACATACATCTGAGATATGTCTCTAGACACTGATTGACTCGTTCGGTTTGCCCATCGGATTGAGGATGGTATGCAGTGGACATGTCTAAAGATGTCCCTAGGTGCCTAAAGAGTGTTTTCCAAAACGTGCTAGTGAAAACTTTATTCCTATCCGATACTATGCTGATGGGCAAACCATGCAGTTTGTAGATGTTGTCTAGGAATAATTTAGCAATGTGTTCAGCGGAAAAAGGGTGTGTGAGGGAGATGAAGTGTGAGTATTTTGTGAACCTATCTACTACTACTAGTATGGAGTTTTTTCCTTCTGAAGTAGGCAATCCCTCTATGAAATCTAAGGAAATGTGAGACCAAGCCTGTGAGGGGATGGTCAGAGGTTGTAACAACCCCGGGTAGAGAGTGTGTTCATGTTTGTTTTTTTGACAAATATCACACTCTTTTACCCAGGTGTGTATATGCTCCTTCATATGTGGCCAATAGAATAAAGATTTAGCTCTTTCATATGTGCCCACCATTCCTGAATGTCCCCCCAAAGCTGAATCATGCAAAAATTTGATAATCATTTCCCTAATATTACCTTGGCTCCCCACGCATACCTTGTTTTGCACTTTGAGTAATCCAGACTGTAAAGTGTACTCTGGATGAGCATGTTCATCCACGATTTTGGCTTGTATAATAGACTGAAATTGCTCATCCCCCTCATAACTATTTTGCACTTCTTTCACCCAAGTAGGTAAGGTTACTGAGATTGCACAACACAGCCATCCTATCTCCTTCCTTGAGAGGGCATCAACTGCCCTATTTTCACTTCCCCTTTTGTATTGGACCTCATAGTCTAACCCCAAGAGCTTGGACATCCCCTTTTGTTGGATGACTATCTCAATTCTTTGATCCAACAAGTATTTAAGACTTTGTTGGTCAGTCCTTATGATAAAGTGATGCCCCATTAAATAGTGTTTCCATTTGGAAACAGCCATTAATACAGCTATGAATTCCTTTTCATAGATAGACATCCCTTGGTTTCTAACTCCTAGTACCTTGCTGAGATAGGCAATAGGCCTTTTATCTTGCATAAGCATAGCTCCAATGCCAACCCCACATGCATCCGTTTCAACTATAAAGGGCTTAGTAAAATCAGGTAATGCTAGAACAGGAGCAGTGGTCATGATTACCTTAAGCTTGTCAAAGGCTTGTTGAGCTTCTGCAGTCCAGTGGAAGCCATCCTTTTTCAGTGGTGTTGTTAGAGGCTTGGTGATGATCCCATACCCTTTAACAAACTTTCTATAGTATCCTGTTAACCCTAGGAAACCTCTTAAAGCCTTGACATTTTTGGGCACTAGCCAATCCAACATGCACTCAATTTTTGCTGGATCAGTAGCTACTCCCTCATTGGAAATTATATGCCCCAAGTACTCTATCTTAGTTTGTAAGAAACTACACTTGCTCCTCTTATATGCCCCAAGTACTCTATCTTAGTTTGTAAGAAACTACACTTGCTCCTCTTTGCAAACAGCTGATTGTCTTGTAATTTCTGCAAGGTTTGCCTCAAGTGTGTAAGGTGTTCCTCTTTTGTCTTACTGTATACTAATATATCATCAAAGAATACTAGAACAGTCTTCCTGAGCTGGTCTGCAAGCACTTGGTTCATTAAGGCTTGGAACGTGGATGCGGCATTACACAACCCAAAGGGCATCACCAAAAATGCATAGTGCCCACTGTGGGTGACAAAGCTGGTTTTGTAAATATCCTCTGCCTCTATTCTAATCTGAAAGTATCCTGATCTTAAGTCAATTTTGGAAAAATAGTGAGCTCCATACAGCTCATCTAACAACTCATCTATCACGGGTATGGCAAACTTGTGCTTGACTGTATGGCTATTGAGATATCTATAGTCAACACAGAGCCTCCACTGCCCATCTTTCTTCTTGACAAGTAGGATGGGTGACGCAAAGGGGCTCTGACTTGGCCTGATGATCCCAGCATCCAACATTCCTTTTATTATTTTCTCTATTTCCTCCTTTTGGCTGTGGGGGTACCTATATGGTACCTGCTTCTTAGGCACTGCCCCAGGATTTAAGGTTATTTGGTGCTCAATGGTTCTTGCTGGGGGCAAGGTTTTTGGTTCCTCAAATACCTCATTGAACCTGTTTAAGACTTTTTCCAATTCTGAGTCTGTCTTATGGTCAGTCATAGGCTCTGCTTTAATGGAAAACAGTTGTCCTAGCATCCCATAGTTCCCTTTTTTAAACAGCTTGCTGAATGATTTAGCTGAAATGAGTTTGAGCTCAACTTTCTCTGTGATTGCTTTCATTGCTATCTTCTTGCCTTGTCTAGAAATAGTGATTCTCATCCTGTCATAATCAAACTCCACTGGGCTGTTAGCTCTCAGCCAATCTCCTCCTAATACTAAGTCACACCCTCCCAGCTGCAACACTCTAATTGCTTCCTCAAATTTAGTCCCCTGAATATACCATACGAAGTTTGGACATCTGACCCTGCTTACAATTTTGCTCCCATTTGCTACACTTACCAGCATTGGTGTAGTGTGTTCCAGTTGACACCCCATCTTCTGTGCCGTGCTCTCATTTAAGAAACAGTGAGTGCTCCCACTGTCAATGAGGATTTATAGCTCCTGCCCAAATGCACTTCCGCTAATCCTTATGGTGTTTATATCAGTGCTTCCAGATATGGCATTTAAAGACAATGTGATCTCCTCATCTGTTCTTTCTTCTTGTATAATGTCCTCTCCTTCTGCTTCATCTTCAACAATGAGTGCCTGCTCCTCCTCTTCAGTCATCATCATATATAGCTGCCTTTGTTTGCATCTATGTCCCAGTGTGTATGTCTCATCACAATTGTAACAGAGATTCTTCTCCCTCCTAGCTCTCATCTCAGCTGCTGTGAGTAGTCTCCTAGGGGTGGGATTCTGATCAAAATTAGTCTTGTATGGTGGTTTTGGTGGTGTTGGGACATTCTTGAATGGTAAGTGCTGAGGGTTGTTGTAAGGGGTTGGTTTGTAAGATATCTTAGGGTGAGATGATGATTTGTGAGTGTGGTTGAACCTCCTAATGATAGCTTCAACTGTACTCTCTTGCTTCTTGGCTAGGGACACTGCTTGGTGGAAATTATGGGGTCTCATAGCCATGACTGCCCCCCTGATATCCTCTCTCAAACCACTCACAAAGCTGGCTGTAAAAAACTCTTCAGTGAAGTCTCTATTGAACACTAGCATATGAGATTTCAGTTCCTCAAACCTCTCAAGGTAGTTGTGTACTGAACTCGTTTGACTGAGCTTATTGAATTCCCCTATCATAAGCTCCGGATCTAAGTCGTCAAATCTCTCTAAAATAGCTTTAATAAACTGCTCCCAGTCCGGCATTTCCCTTCCCTCCAAATACCCCTGGAACCACAACTCAGCCTTGCCTTCTAGGTAGACAGAGGCTAAGTTCACCCTTTGTTCCAGTGGGATACTAGGTAATATTTGGAAATACCTACGGCTTTTCCTAACCCATGCTCTGGGATTTTCACCATTAAACCTAGGGAACTCTATCTTAGGAAATGTGGTTTGACTCGCTTGGCTTCCAGCTGTATCCATCTCTCCTCCCTCAACTTTCTTGGAAGCCCTTTGTGAGGTGGAGCCATGGTCCTGCGGTGTCTCTCCAATGACCGGTTTCTCTTTGTTATACTGATGCATCTGCTCAATGATGCTCTGGAGTTGTTGTATTACTAGTTTATTACTTTCTTCCATTGTTTTGACTGATTTATTGAGTTCTCCTTGGCTAACAGCTAAATGCTCCAGCTGCACTTGTAGATGGTGTTCACCTGCAACTCTAAGAGCTTTCTCTTCTACCATTGCAGCTTCTTGCTTCTTTTGTGCTTCATACAACTCCTTGAGCTTGCTGGTTTCAGCCATTACTTTCTCTTTTTGTTTCTTTCTTTGGTTTTGTGTTGGCCTAGAATCGTAGGGCTCTGATACCAAGTTGTAATATCCCACTCAAGTGGGGATTCATATACTGTGGGAAGATGGTAAATAGAGTTTTTGGGAAGAAGGGGATAGGGAAAAAGAAGAACAGAGAGTAGAGAAAATGAGGGAGAAAGAGTGTACTGGCAAAATTACTTGCTTGCATAATCCTCTCAAAACAATTCTTATACAACCACAATCATAACAGAAAGTGCAGAAAATTAATTGTGCCGAAAAAAGAAAGAGATCTGAGCAAGATTCTTGGTGTTCCTTGCCCTGTCATCGAGTAGTGGCCGTTAGGCAGTTGGTTGAGCCCGCCTCAATCCGCACCGTTGGATCCTTCATAAATCAGACGGTCATAGATATGTCACCCTTCACCATCCAGTGTGTGACAGCGCATTAATGAAACGGCACCGTTTAAGTTATTTTGAACGCAACGGCTAGCTCGATCCAACGGCTGATAGCTTATCTCTCCTCTTCTAATCGTGCGGCCGTCGTTCATTCTGGGATTTTCTTCCTGGTTCGTGACATGACACATGTCCTTTTGACTTTTAATTTTCTACTCTTTATTTTATCTAGCTTAAATCTACGATTATTTATCATAATTAAATAAAAAGAAAGTGAAATCGAAAGACGCAGTCACAAGTACAATTGGATTAGGAATTTGTCATTTCTTCTTCAAGCATTTCCCGCCGTCTGGCCAAGCTCTTCTGAAGAATTTCTCCTGTATCATATTTTCTCCATTGTTAAGCTCTCACCACAACATTTTGCAGCTGGTTGTTTTCTCATTATTAATCGATTACTTGGGAAATCGATGTTCATCCACCATTCTTGTATTTGCTTTGTTTGATGTATTTTGAGCTTTATAAAGAAAACGAAAAAGAAAATGCAAATGTTAGTTGAATGGGTATTTGGTATTTTAGGGCTTTTTAATATAAATATGATTTGATGGGTTAATGGAGTTGGGTAGTTTGCTGTTAGTTATCTTTTGTTATTTAGGCTTTTTGGTTCATCAATTTTTGTGTCTTAGTTAGTTATAGGAATTTGTCTAAACAGAGGCTACACAAAGAAAGAAAAAGAAAAACAGAGGGTGTTTATATAGCTGCCATTTTACATTAGAAGACTCCCTTAAACAAGTGTTATATTGAACATGCTTTGATATTGATCAAGTGTTTTAAGTGATTCATATATATTGTTGTTACAAAACACATAAAGAATAAAATTTTAGGAAGAAGGCCAAAAGTATCATAATGGAAGAACACGAAGACATATCATTGCATAATTTATGTGAATTTCCAGGTTGGTCATTATTAATATATTAATTTAAGCTTATTTTCAGTTATATTATTAGTTATTGAGTCAAAGTTTTAAATACTTGACGATTATTTACAAAAGTTCCAAATTGTTGTGAAGAGCAATCTAAATTTGGAGGATCGTCGATACATGAAGATACTATAAATTCAAATATTGTTGAGGAATTGGAGTTCAGATTGGTAGTTGGTCAAGTTATGAAAAATGTCGAGGATACATATTTATTGTAGGGCAAATTGCATAAAACC
This sequence comes from Petrea volubilis, assembly GCA_026212405.1. Taxonomy (NCBI): domain Eukaryota; kingdom Viridiplantae; phylum Streptophyta; class Magnoliopsida; order Lamiales; family Verbenaceae; genus Petrea; species Petrea volubilis. Next base: position 6,799,389 of record CM047878.1, read on the forward strand.
CCTAGTGTTTTAAAACTAGGCGAAATACCCCCTAGGTTATAAAAATACTGCACACGTGCCCTAGAAGAGAAAACGCCGTTAACTTAAGTTTAACAGTGTTAGATTTGTATTAAAAAGACCGTTATACCCCTTTATTTTGAGTCATTGGATCTTGACTTAGAAAAATTAATGGTTGAGATTGATTGTTACTTATAAACTTAAATAAAAACCATAAAATAAATGTAAAATATAAAAATATATAATTATATATAAATTTAATTAAATTATAATAATTAAAAATACACGCTAACATCAAACACACACACTAACACACACTTTGCACACACACTAAGATCAAACACACACCAATGCACACTTTGCGCACACAATAATATGACACCCACACACTAACATCACACCCACACACACACACACACACACACACACACAGAGCACGCACATGCACAAACACACACACAGAGCACGCACACACACAAACACACACACAGAGCACACACACTCACTCACACACACAAACACACACACAGACACACACAAAACCCTAGTTTGCTATGGCATTGAGGGAGAAGGAGATCTCCCTCCATCAAGCTTGGTGGCGTCAGGGGAGAAGGAGAGAGAGAGAGAGAGAGAGTGAGTGTGTGTGTGTGTGTGTATGCATGCGTGACTGTGTGTGTTCGTGTGTGTGTGCGTGACTATGTGTGTATGACTGTGTTCGTGTATGTGTTCGTGTTTGTGTGTGTGTGTGTGTGTGCAGAGTGCATGTGACTGTGTGTGTAGAGTGTGTGTGTGTGCGTGTTGTGTCTGTGTGTGTGTGTATGTGTGTGTGACTGTGTGTGCAAATTGTGTGTGTGCAGAGTATGTGTGTGCGTGTTGTGTGTGTAATGTGTGTGTGTGGGTACTCTCTGTGTGAGTGACTGTGTGCAGAGTGTGTGTGTGTGGGTGCTGTGTGTGATTGTGTGCAGTGTGTGTGTGTGTGTGACTGTGTGTGCAGAGTGTGTGTGTGCGTGCTCTGTGTGTGTGTGTGTGTGTGTGTGTGTGCGTGCTCTGTATGTGTCTGTGTTTGTGTGTGTGCGTGTGTGTGTGTGTGTGTGATGTTAGTGTGTGTGCAAAGTGTGTGTAAGTGTGTGTGTGCAAATTGCTAGAGAGATTTTGTTTAACTTGAAAAGACGCATATACCAGTGTTTTAGGCTATTACTTTGGCGGCAGCTCAGGCGACGGTGATGGTGGAAGAAAAATGTTGAAGATGGTGAAAAAATTAAAATTTAATAAGTAAAATGGCTTATTTGTTATAATTGCTAAGTTAATTTAAATTTATTAAAAAAAATAGGTATAATAGTAAATATGTTTGTATTTAAGGGTGTTTCGGTCATTTTATCACTTTTAAAAGTCAAAATGAAGCTAAATTACATGCTCAGCCAAACCTAAAGCGTGTGCACATTACTCTCCGTTATAATGGAAAATTGGGCAGTGTTTTTATAACCCCAGAGGGTATTTCGCCTATTTTTAAAACATCGGGGCTTTGGCGCAATTTCGCTAAACCACGAAGAGGTTTTATGCAATTTGGCCTTTATTGTATTGTAAATATGCTCATGCGAAAGGATTTAGCATTAAAAAGGGTAACCAAAATTACTTTTCTAGCACTAAGGAACTCCAAGCAAAAGAATTTGAATGCTCCTATCAAGGCATTAAGGATGAAAAATGTTCGAATGACAAAGTACCAGTCTACCAAAGTTGATAACTAGAACTCGGTGTAAAGCAAGACTCCTATCAAGTACAATTACTGAGATCCTCATGCAATATTTCGCATGCTAAGAAGTCAACCTTAAAAGCATTGGTGAATGTCGGAATACGCATGGCTAGTGCGGTTTCTTATATGGAAGGGGAAGCTCAAGGGCCACAACATTTAGGATTTACTCGAAAAGATACGAATGATCATTTTGGTCGTTTAAGAGAGAATACCAAAATTGAGAATGGAGGTGCCTTTGAGTTGTTACAATATTTTGTGAATAAGTCTAACAATGAACCCTTTTTTTATTGGAACATGCAAGTGGATGATGATAATAGGGTGATAAATTTTTTCTTCATAGACCATCGATGCCGGATTGATTTTGAATATTTTGGTGATGTACTTTCAAATTCAATCAAGATATTAACATAATATTAATATGACTATTAACTATATATACAATAAAGAAATAATATTTTATTCAAATTTTTGTTTAGTATCAATCAAGTGAGGAAAAATATAATATTAATAAATTTGAAATACATAATTTATTATTACAAATAATTATATTAAATGAAAATTGATTATAGAATAGGGACTAATGAGCAGATATAATGGGAGGAAGATTAAAATTAAAAGATATATAAACATGGGACAAAATAAACTATTATAATAAGTTGTTCATTATTAATATATTTTATACTAATGTAGCTTTATAAAGCATACAATGAAAGGGAATGGGGGGGGGGGGGGGGAAGAAGCAAATAACAAAATGAAATTGTAATATCATTGGTACAAATCATGTCCTTACTTTTAATATTAAATAGATCAATATATAAATTCAACACTCATTAGTTAATAAAATTATATATAAACATTTCTTCAAAAAATCAAAATTAATAAATACATAAGTACTCACACATATACAAATGAAAATGGGAAAAAAAAAAAAAGAATGCAAGGGATCAGCATAGACCCTCAATTCTTTAAAAAGCTGAGAGAGAGAGTAAAAAAATATTGCCAAACAAATAAAGCATTTAAATAATAAAATAATGACAAAAAAAATGACAAAAGGGATAAAAAGAAAGTAATGGCAATAGAAAAAGATTGAAGGAGAAAATATATCTATAAAAATTTGATACTTAAATAAAACACTTAAGTCAAAAATTGAATGAACTAAAGAAATCAAAGGACCTTAAGAAAAAAAATACCAAAGAAACTTGATTATGAAGAATGAAAATTATGTGAAAAATATGAAACATGTAAAGATATGGATAAAAATAAAAATTAAATAATGAGAGTTATCAATTTAGAGAGAAAAAGATTTAGTTAATAAATTAAATAGATCCTATCGACTCATTTGGAAAACACATATATAATATAAACAGAATAAAGAAAGTATAAAAAAAGAATAATTTCAAAAATAGAAGTAAGAACTAAGAAAAGAAAATACAACAACACTGATATTAAGTACCAATACATAAATAAAAATATTATAACAAAATAAAACTAATAATAGAAGATCATTTGGGATGAAAAGTGAAGAACTTATCAGTAAATTTTATGATTAAAAAGAGAAAACTTAACAAATCTTCATCAATATTCATATAGGGGAGGAGACATTTATTCCCCTCATCGTGTTCCAAATTTATGATTGGAATAAAAAAATTTCATTGTTGTGTCAAGTAAAGAGGAAAAGATAAAATTATAAAAGAGATAAATACGGAAAAGTACATATTAAAGAAGACTAATTGAGTTAATAAAATTTGAATGATCAAAAGAATCGAGGAAATAATTAATTAGATTGATTTTTTGAAGACAATCGAGGAAAAAAATTCATAATTAAAATTAAACAACAATTAAAGTTGATTTATCAATTAAAAAAATCATATTCACGTTTATTTAATAATGAAAGAGAAATCAACTATAAAATAAAATAATATCTCAAATCGACAAATTAAATCAACCACCCAAATTTAAGGAATCGTCAAACAACATTTATTGGAAAGTAATTTTTGTTGTATAATTTTAGAGGAATATGCCATGACATATTTATTTGTAGAATATTTTCCATTAAATTGGTCCGATTTACCATCTAATAAAAAAATGTTGACACCTATCGAATATTTAGATGACAATTGTCTGGAAACTGTGCTGACACTTGTCAAAAAATTAGATAGACTATTCCGTTATATATAATAGATATGGATACTTGTAATGAGCTTGTGATTTAACTTTGACAGTGCGTTTGGCAGAGGAAAGAAAATAGGGAGGAAAGAAAATGAGAGGAACGAAAATGAAAGGAAAAAATATGGGTGGATTTTAATTTTCGACGAGTATGTTTGGTTGAAAGGAAAACAGATGGAAGGAAATAAAAATCTATTTATTTTTTCTTGTTTGTTTGAATGGAAAAGCGGAAGGAAAGAAAATGATTTATGTACTAAAATAGAATATTATACCTTTATATCATTATAAATCATAATTATTGATGCGGGTCGAATTTGGTTCTGGTCGACTCCGGTCGAGTTCTCTGGTCGGCTCGATGTATGCTGTTGTTCGAGGGGAAAGATGGCCTGCAAAAAGGGAATGGCGACGTGAGCTAGCCGAGAGGGGTCTCGGCTAAGACCCTCCGATGCCTAAGTCAGCGGATCAGTTATGTAAATATTTGAGCAGAGTAAGGGTACAAGGTGTCATAAAAAATCTGTCTTACCATAAATTAGGGGGTATTTATACCATGTCCAGCTAGACCGGGTCCCGTGGGCCCCGCAGGCCATGCGGGTTGTTGAGGGCCGACGTGGGCGACTGGTAGACCAAGGGGTAGGGTCCGTAGGCTATAGCTGGCGCCCCATTAATGAGGTATGGGATTAGGTGGCTGCCCCATACCCGGACTGACGGGGCATTAAATGCCAGCAGGGAGCCGTTGGACCCGGTATGGTCCTGGTCGATAACCTAGTCGACCACAAAAACCGACGGGCGATCCCGGTGGTATGCAACAGCCACTGGGTCGACTGAGACGAGAGCGATTTCGATAGCAAGTTCGAGGGGGAATTATCAGTTTGGCCGCTCGGAGTAAGGGATCGGATTCCCGATCGAAATAACGCCACGTCATTAGCCCCCCCACTCCACGGGTCGGTTTTAAAATCGACCGGGGAGGTGGGACCGACCGGGTTATAACCGCCGGGAATTTGAAAAGTCACAGCTGTAATTATGGCGCCTGTTGGCGTTCCCGAGGCGGGTTTTTACCCACCTATAAATAGGGATGGTGGACCGCGCGTTGACTCCACCATTTCTGTGAAATCTGTTACGTTGTGCCGGTTGTTTGTCTCCCCAGCCGTTCGATTATCTCTCTTTTAGGTTGATCCGACTCTCTCACTAGGTAACTCATCTCTCCCGAAATTCCTTTCTTGTTTATTCGTCTATGGCTAGTCGTAGTTTGATTAGAGAGGTCGGATTGGAAAGCTCCTCGGAGGGTAGCTCCGAGGAGAGTACCTCGAGCAGCGGCTCGACTTCCTCTGGCCAGAACCCGACCAGGAGTGGGGCCGAAGGGGAGGTCGAACGTTATTCGACCGATGAGGTGGAGGGTGTCGATGAGGACGTCAACGCTCCACGTTCGTACAGAACTGAACGTAGGCACGACGATATCCCATCGACGATGACTCCGACCGAGGTCGCCAACACTGTGACCAAGTTCCACATCCCGTCGGATTTCCAAGCCTTCGCGCCGCCCGTCGGTTTGCAGATGGGAAGGCCGCCCCGTAATACGATCGCCATCCACTTGGAGGCGTTGTGGAACGGGTTCCAGTTCCCTATTTCGGACGATGCGGTGGCTATTTATAATTTTTTGGACTTACCTCCCGCTCAACTTTCTCCGAACTCCCATTGTATAATTTATAGCGTCATAGTAATGATGAGGGCTCTAGGGCAAGCCCCATCGATCGAAAATTTTGCATCATTCTTCAAAGTACAAAATTCCGCTCGGTCAGGTCCGGGCGATCGAGGCGGCTTCTTTTATATAAAGGCCTGGACCGGGTCGAGGATCATACAAACCCGCCAGTCTTCGTATGGGGAGAAGTGGAAGGCGAAGTTTTTCTTCGTTTACCACTCCTCGGGTTTCCCCGTTCGAAGAAAATGGAACAATGAGATCGATAAGATCGAGTTCGGCGGGGTGGGTAATCCGACCTGGGAGGACCCCTTCTTCCTTACCCGCCAAATCGAACGGGGGGTGATGTGGAGCGGGTACCTCTTACAAGAGGAGTTTTTGTACCGCGCCGGCATCTCCCCGATCGAATCACCACCCGATATAGTACTCGGTACGTTAATTTCCGTCCAAGTTTGTTTTTCGATCGCCAGTGTTGTAGTTTCTAACGATCGGTTTTTCCTGCAGGCGCAGACGTGCTCATGGAGGCCCAAAAAGCTATGCTCGCTAAGCTAGCGGCCGCTCAGAAGAAGAAGGCGGGTCGATCTTCGAGCCAGAGGGGCTCGACATCCAGGGGCGCGAGGGCCCCATCGAGCGTCCCACAACCCGAGTCCCGGAGCGCCCAAGCATTACCCCGCCAAGGCAGAGATCGGCGACAATGCCGGATCTCGATCCAGAAGTCGAGGTGACAGGTGAGCGATCGGGGACCGCCATCGCATCACCGATGGAGTTGACCCCGACCAGGCCGGTCGAAAGGGGGGTTGTAATAAGAGAGGGAGGCGCCCCTGTCTCCGGCGCGAAAAGAAAGAGGGGGCCCGATCACGTCGGCAAAGGAAAAGGCAAGGTCGCCGATCGAGAAGACATGTCCGAATCCTTCGACTTCGACGAGGAGGAGAGGATCATGAGGTTCGACCGCCCGTCGGAGAGGGCGCTTCCCCGAACGGAGGGCCAGGATCAGGTCCCGATCTAGCACCTATCGCAAGGGTGCCAGTTCGAGGAGGACCACCGCTTCCTCCTTGGCCAGAGCCTCAACCAAGTGCACCAGTGGTTCGACAGAGGAGCAATAGGGGTAAGGTTCTTTCCGATCGAGTTTACTTTCGAATGGTTGTTTCTCGAATGCTAACCATTTCCTTTCGATCGGCAGATGGCGCCCCAAGCTTTCTACCACGTATACCGGCGGGCGGAGGTGTACAAGGAGGAGAAAGACCGGTATAAGAGGATGTATCGGCTCGCTGCAAAAGACGAGCCTGGCCAACTGAAAACCAAGATCAAGGAGCTCGAAGCACTCCTCGCCGTGGCCCGATCAGAGCGGGAGTTGGCCGAGAAAAAGCTCGAGGAGCAGAAGGCCCTGTTCGAGTCCCTTGAGAAGTACCTCGAGGAGAAGGTCGCAGAGATCAGCGAGGCCGAATGGGCTCGCGACCTGGCCCGCAAAGAGGAGAAAGCCTCGTTCGATCGGGGCTACGCCAAGGGCCATGAAGATGGCGTTCGGGAGGAGCTTGCCAAGCTGGACGATCACGAACGGGCATTTTCGAAGGCCGCAGTCGAGCGGTTCCTCCAGAGCAACGTGTTCGATGCCGTCTGCTCAGTGAAAGCTTTTCCCCGCCTCAGTGAGGCGTTCGATCGAGCCGTTCGCCAAATCGAGCACCTAGGCGGTCTTCCTGAGGGGTTCAACCGGGAGGACATCGGGCTCGATAGGGACGAGTCCTGTCAGCCGATCGGCTCATCCGGCGGAGGAGGTGATCAGCCCGTACCAGCCTTCGTGGACGGCGAGTTCGCGTATGCCGCCGAGCTCGTGCAGAAGCAAGTGCTTGATCAATTGCCCGAAGGCTGGCCGAAGACGAAGAAGAAGGCCAGGGAGGCGGGAGCCCGATGGAAGTCCAAGGTCCCGATCGAGAGGACCAGGCTGGGGTCGAGGAAAGGGTCGAGAATCCTATCGACCGGGAGGATGAAGTCAATGTAATAGATTAGATCCCCCTCCCCGAATTTCATTTGTAATCGAACCCCTTACGAATGCAATGAATTTCATTTCCCATCGATTTTGCACCTTCAAATGCTATTTTTTATAAATTCGTTCGCAAAAAATTGTCCGAACGACAACTGCAATTGCTTGAAACAACTTTATTGGAAAAACGAATCATTCGAAGTACAAACGAAACGACCGGGAATACGTGGTAAACAAATTAAGACAAACTGACTGGGTTTGATCTACATTTATTGCGAGCCGCCCGACCGATGGGGACCTTTGTTCAAGCGAAGAACTTCCTCAAGTTCCCCGCACCCCACGGTCGGGGTAATTCTCGACCGGACGCATCCTCTAGTCGGTATGCATTGTTTTTGGAGACCTTTGTGATTTTGTACGGCCCCTCCCAATTCGGATCGAGTTTGCCTACATTTCGTGAGACCTCGACCTTTTTGAGGACTAGATCCCTGACTTGGAATGTTCGAGGGGCCACCCCTTTATTGTACGATCTGGCGACGGCGGCCTTGTAGTTTTGCATTTTTGCCCAGGCACGGTTACGCAATTCTTGAATAACCTCAATCTCGTGCTCCCGTGCTGAACGGTTATTTTCGGGTTCGAAGTGAGCAATTCGAGCCGTCGCATGCATTATCTCGGCAGGTATAACGGCTTCTGACCCATAGACCAGGGCATATGGTGTTTGCCCGGTGGCCGATCGAGGAGTCGTTCGGTATGCCCAAAGCACGCTCGGGAGCTCGTCGGCCCACTCACCTTTATGTGCTCCGAAAACGGTCTTGAGGTTTTGTATCAAAATCCGGTTGGTCACTTCGGCTTGACCGTTCGACTGCAGGTTTCCGACCGACGTGAAACGCTGGTCGATTCCATGCTCTCTACACCATTCGATCGTCCTCCTGCTCTGGAATTGGGTTCCATTATCGGATATCAATACCCGTGGGACCCTAAAACGACAGAAAATATTTTTCCATATGAACGACCAGACAGAGGCGTCCGTGATTTTTGCGACAGCTTCCGCCTCGACCCACTTGGTGAAGTACTCGACGGCGACAATCGCATACTTCCTTTGACCGGGCGCTTGGGGAAACGGTCCGACAATATCGATGCCCCACTGATCGAAAGGCCACGATACATCCACACTTACCATTTCCATGGGGGGCCGGTGGTTCAAATTTGAATGGTACTGACTGTTCGGGCATTTCTGGACGAATCGTTTGGCGTCGTCGACCAGAGTGGGCCAAAAGAACCCGCTCCGTGTGATTTTCAGGGCCAACGATCGACCTCCCGAATGATTCCCACAGCATCCGCCATGGATAGAACTCATTACCTCGTCTGCCTCCTGTTGGTCGAGACAGCGAAGAGGCGGTCCTATGAAGGACCTTTTGAAGAGTCGACCGGATCGGTCGAGTGAGAAACGAGCCGCGCGGCTCCGGATCCTTCGAGCTGCCAAAGCGTCATTGGGTAGGATTCCGCTTGACAGGTAGCCCTTGATCTCGTCTTGCCATGATGGCTCTCGGATCCCGACGGGGAGGACCTGCTCGACCGACTCCTGATCGATCTCTGATTTATCTGCCAACAAGAACGTGACCGAACGGCTCCTCATCCCCTTTAAGGAACTTGCAAACTTCGAGAGGGCGTCCGCCCGCTCGTTTTCTTCTCTAGGCACTTGGTCGAGGGTGAAGGAGGTGAAACAGTTTTTTAACGCCATCACCCTTTCCAAGTATTTAACTATAGACACTTCTCGGGCGTCGTGTGCCCCCGACACCTGGCTAGCGACCAGCTGGGAGTCGACCAGTGCTTGTAGACAATCGATTCCCTGGTCGACGGCGATCTTCATTCCTGCGATCAATGCTTCATACTCCGCCTCGTTGTTGGTCACGTTGAAGTCCAATCGTATGGCGAACTCGAGCTCCAGGCCATCAGGGCTTCTCAAATATACGTCGGCTCCCCCCCTTGGGAGGTCGAGGAGCCGTCCGTGTGCATTACCCACGGGTCCGTTGGCTCCTCGGACTCAACCGGAGCCCCTAACCTTTCGAGCAGGAAGTCGGCCAAAACCTGAGCCTGGATGGCCGTGCGAGGCTGGAAGGAGATGTCGAACTCTCCTAATTCGATGGCCCACTTCGTTAACCTCCCCGAGACATTCGGCTTAGCTAAGACTTGTTTCAGCGGTTAGTTCGTCAGAACTACAATGGAATGCGACTGGAAATAGTGCCGCAATTTGCGAGCCGTGATGATAAGAGTGAGCGCGAATTTTTCGATCTCTAGGTAATTCTTTTCTGCGCCTTGGAGAATTTTGCTCACATAGTACACCGATCGGTGAACCCTGTCCGTGATGGTCACTATAACCAAGCTGATGGCTTCGCCGGACACGGCCATGTAAAGGTACAAGGGCTCGCCATCAATCGGCTTCGCGAGCAGTGGAGAAGAGGACAGGTAGGCCTTCAACTCAACAAGGGCCCGCTCGCATTCTTCGGACCATTTAAAGTCTTGCTTCTTCTTCTCCTTACCCTTTATGTCGACCGGCCTTTCCTCGATCGGTTTCTGTGTTTTCCCGATCGGTCGGCTAGTCGCCCCTCGGAGTGTCTTGAAGAAGGGAAGGTTTCGATCGGCCGACCTGGATATGAACCGGTTCAACGCAATAATGCGACCGCAGAGGCATTGCACATCCCGGACGGTCTGGGGCATCGCGATCTCCTGGATGGCCTCGATCTTGGCGGGGTTCGCCTCGATCCCTCGCTGACTGACCATGTATCCCAGAAATTTTCCCCTAGGGACCCCAAAGGTACATTTCGACGGGTTCAACTTCATGCCGTATTGTCGGAGCACGGCGAAAGTGTCCTTTAGGTGGTCGAGGTGGTCGACTTTTTTGTTGCTTTTGACGATCATGTCGTCCACGTAGACCTCCATGGTCGAGCCGATCAGTTCCTTGAACATTTTGTTCACGAGCCTTTGATAAGTCGCCCTGCGTTCTTTAGGCCGAACGGCATGACCATGAAGCAATACACCCCCTTCTCGACCACGAATGAGGTTTTCGACATATCTTCGGGCGCCATATAAATTTGATAGTACCCTTGGAAGGCGTCCATCATGCTCAGCATCTCGCACCCGGCGGTCGAATCGACCAGCAAGTCGATGCGGGGCAGCGGATAGGGATCTTTGGACAGGCCTTATTTAGGTCGGTGAAGTCGTTGCACATACGCCATTTTCCGAGCGACTTGGAAACCACGACCAAGTTGCACAGCCATTCCGGATACTGAATTTCGACGATGTATCCCGCTTCAAGGAGCTTGTCGACTTCCTCCGCGATTATCTTGTTCCGTTCTTCTCCGAAGGTCCTCTTCTTTTGTTGGACCGTTTGGCGGTCGAATCGACGTTCAAGTGATGTACAATCACCTCAGGGTCGATCCTTGGAAAATTTGAGGGACTCCACGCGAAAACATCGACGTTTTCTCTCAAAAAATCGATCGACATCACCTCCCTTGCCTCTCCCAAGTGCGAGCCGATCCGGGTCACTTTCTCGGGGTTGCCGGGAACCAGCTCGATAACTTTTGGGTCCCCAATCGGCTCGATCCTGGACTCCTCGTTTTTCCGCTTTCGCGAAGAGGATCCTTCAGGGGGATCAAGGTCGATGTGGATCGATGGTGAAATCGACGGAGAAGATTGTGCATTTTTCTTTCATTTCTCCAGTGAAACCGTGTAGCACCTCCAAGCGTCTCGCACGTTGCATTTGACTTCCCCGACCCCCGCTGGGGTGGGGAACTTGATTTTGAGATGGTAGGTCGACACTACCGCTTGAAATTGATTAAGTGCCGGCCTTCCCAATATCAAGTTATATGCGAACGGTGCGTCGACGACGAGGTAGTCTACGAGGAGAGTTTGCCTTCGGGGTGCTTCGCCCAATGAGGTCGGCATCCGAACTATGCCAATCGGAACTATTTTCGAGCCCCCAAATCCGACCAGTGGAGTGTGAACCGGCTGCATGTCTATTTTTCCTAAGTTTATTTTTTGCAAAGTGGAGTAAAAAAGAATGTTGGCGGAACTTCCATTATCAACTAAAGTGCGTGCCACAGCAAAATTTGACACGTCAGTAGTAACGACCATCGGGACATCGGGTGACTCACCCTCCCCCGATGGTCGGCTTACATCAATATCCCTATCACTAAACACAATAGTGCTGGATTCGATGTGGTTGACATGGTAGGCCCGATCAGGAACCTGTGGGCTCGATTTTCCTTGCTCCAACTTCCTCATTATGCGCTTCCGGCTTGATCGGGAGTCGCCACCGTTCGGGCCCGCCGGCGATGGTGTTGATGAACCCTCTGGTCGGGAGGTTGTTGTCGACCGGCTCCTTGCCACTTCTATGGGATGGGGATCCTTTGTGGCTTGCTGGAGGGGACCGTGGGGATCGGGACCTCTCCCGTTGGGTTGGTGCTTCCATGTGGGCTACCACGAACTCCTTGAGAAGGCCCTTTCGAACGAGCCGCTCGATCTCGTTCTGCAAGGCATAGCAGTCGTCCGTGACATGCCCATATTGCTTGTGGAAAGCGCAATACTTTCCCGATTTTCTTGCCCCTTTCCCCTCGGCTATCCTGTTAGGTTTTTGAACAGCTTCTGATCTGCCACGGAAAAGATGTGGCCTCGGGTAGAGTTCAGGGGGGGGTGAGATCGGGAGTATCGTTTGATCGGAGAGTCTTTCTTTTCCCGCTGGTCTTTGTCCTTCTTGTTGCCCCCTTTTTCCTTTTTCTCCTTCTGGTCTTTCTCCTTCTTATCCCCATGCTTGATATGATGCATTTCCTCGGAGATCATGAAACTGGAGGTCAGTGTTTGGAGCTCCCTCATCGAACGAGGCGGCTTGAGGACGATTGCTTTGGCGCAGTCTTCGTGTCGGAGGGCTATGTAGAGGGCAAAGTTGACAAAATCGATTCGGGGGTCATCGACCCGCAAGACCTCATTGTTATAGCGGGTCATGAAGTCCCGGAGGGACCTCCCTTCCTGCTGTCGGACACCGTGCAGGTGGGTGTGGGGGAGCTTGGTGTCTCTTTTGGCCGCGAAGTGCTGTAAGAAGCGGTTGGCCAGCTCCTCGAAGGAGGGGATCGACTCGGGCTCGAGCCGGGCGAACCATTGTCGCAGCCACCCCGAAGAGAGTGGTAGCGAAGAATTTGGCCATCATTCCGTTCGATAAACGGTACACGTCCATGGCGTTTTCAAACTGCAACAAGTGGTCCATCAGGGTCGGAACTCCCGTCATAGTGGGAGAGGATTGATCGGGACTCGGTCATGGAGACCGATCTTTTCTTCTCTATATGTGGTGGGCAAAGGCCCTTTGCCTCCGACCATGATACCGATCGGAGGAGGATCCCTGCCCGTCGAACGGTTCCGCCCTACCTTCTGGGCGTTCGAGATCGACGATCTTCTGAGTAAGGTGGTAGAGTTGGCTCCTCATCTGCTCGAGCTCCCCGAGGGCAGGGTCAGCCCTCGAATTCCCCAGGGCGGGGGCCCTGTAAGGGCACCCCAAATCCGGATACTGGCGACGGGGAACCCGGTCGTGGCGGCTTGACTCGGCGTCTTCTTCTTCTTCTTCTTCCCGGGATGACCGGAAACTTGCCTCTCGACCTGAAGTCTGACGGGACGGGACCATCCGGTCGGTAGGCAAACGCTGCTCTGTTGGACCCAGGTTGGCTCGATCGACGCTCTCCTTGAGCCTCTCAAAAGCTTGTAGGTTGCATTGGCCGACAAGTCCCTCAACTCTCGAGGGGGATGGTTATCATTTCCTCGTGTAGGGAGCATGTGCGGTCGTCCCCGCCGGTGGAATACCGTGCCCGCTCCTGTGGTCGGTACTTGGCGTCCTTGAGCGGGGCATTCGCCTGCGCCCGGGAGGAGCCCGCCAATTCCCTTGGAGCTGCGGAAGGTTGACCACCGGTGGTGGAGGTGGGGGAATATCATGGACCGAGTGTTGATCCTCACCTACGGCTGGCGAGGGGTTTCTTCTGGTTGTCACCATCTCTTCTACCTTTGTTGCAGTGGTTTTTTGTCTTCCCACAGACGGCGCCAAATTATGCGGTTTCGAGATTTGGTTCTGGTCGACTCTGGTCGAGTTCTCTGGTCGGCTCGGTGTATGCTGTTGTTCGAGGGGAAAGATGGCCTGCAAAAAGGGAATAGCGACGGGAGCTAGCCGAGAGGGAGTCTCAGCTAAGACCTCCGATGCATAAGTCAGCTGATCGGTTATGTAAATATTTGAGCAGAATAAGGGTACAGGTGTCATAAAAAAATCTGTCTTACCATAATGAGTGGGGTATTTATACCATGTCCAGTAGACCGGTCCCCGTGGGCCCCGCAGGCCATGCAGGTTTTTGAGGGCCGACTGGGCGACTGTAGACCAGGGGTTAGGTCCGTAGGCTAGAGCTGGTGCCCCATTAATGGTATGGGGATTAGGGTGGCTGCCCCATACCCGGACTGACGGGGCATTAAAGGCCAGCAGGGAGCCTTGGACCCGGTATGGTCCTGTCGATAACCTAGTCGACCACAAAAGCCGACGGCGATCCCGTGGTATGCAACAGCCACTGGGTCGACTGAGAACGAGAGCGATTTCGAGTCGCAAGTTCGAGGGGGAATTATTCAGTTTGGCCGCTCGGAGTAAGGGATCGATTCCCGGGCGAAATAACCCACGTCAATTATGTTATGAAGTTTATGTACTAAAATAGATTAATAAAATTAAACTAAATAAATATAATGTAAAATAAAATATATAAATTAATATAATGAAATATTGTTTAATTACATTGTTCAATGACAGCCACAATCTTATATAATTATAAATATAATTAATTATAAATATATTTATGTCGTAGAAAATTTAATGAAAATAAAATAAATAAATATGGTGAAATATATTTTAATGATATTATACAGATGCACACGTCGTATTTGCTGTTTAAAAAATACAAGGATTCATGCTAGTAGAATATGTAATTATTTAAACACCTAGTTAGACATATAAACAATTTGGAAATATTATTTTATAGAGATTCTTATATTACTTTCCTCTCCTTCCTCCCATTAAATAACATACTCTTTCCATAATTCAACTGTAGTCAATGGCTATTAATTAATAATACGTATGGCTTATTAATGACATATTAGAAAAATAAAGAGATAAATCCACTTTTGTCCTGTAGAATTGAGGCTGGGTCACATTTAGTCGCATAGGAATTTAATTCCAAATTAGTTCTAAGAATTCGAATTGGGACAATTTTAGTCCCACCGACGACCGGATTTCAAATTTTTCAGCCAAAAATTATGATGTGACAAGTGAGACTGATTGATTTGGCAATTTTATTGATGACATGGTTGTAAGTTGATGATGATCTTGACATGACTAGATGAAGTTACTGCACATTTGGAAGAAATTGGATACCTAAGCAAATAATAACGATATAAAACATAATTAAAAATTATTATATAATGAAATTAATATATAAATAAATTGAAAAAATGCAAATTATATTATTTTAATAAAAATTATTAAATTTATTTTTGTATTATTTTTTCATTTTAAAAATAAAAAAAGAGCAACATTTATCTCTTTTCCGAAGCCAAACCCTAGCCCCAACCCCAGCCACCGGCCCCACCCCAGTTGCCCACACACCCCATCTTGCCGCCACACTCGTACCACCCACCCCGAATGTTCACCACCCTAGTGCCACCACCCTCAGCACCGCCCGCCGCCACCCCCCACCTCCTTTCTTCCTCTCACCACGATGCCACCCCCCCTAAATTATGTATAAAATAACATATACATATATATAAATATACAAACGCACAAATATATACAAAATTTATATCTATTTTATCATAAAAAAAAACAACCACCATTCGGCCGTTGTTGCCCATTGCCACCAAGAGAGAGATCGAGAGGAAGAGAAACTCCAATCATTCCCTCCACCATCACCATGGAGAGATCGAAAAGGAGGAAAAGGGACAAAAGATCGAGATCTCCAATCGACGTGAAAGAGCGCAAAATCACGAAGGGGAGGAAAAGATAGACAAGATCTCGATATAAGGGGTATGGGCGTGGGGGATGGTGCAGCATATGAGGGGTGGGGCGCTACGGTTAGGGGTGGCAATTCAGGTGGGTTCGCGTGGGTTCAGGTTGGGTTGAGGTAGGAATATAATACAAAATCTCGCAACCCTAACCCAACCATGATCTGACAAAACCAATGAGACCTCAACCCCTACCCCACCTGTTTAGGTTCGTGTTAACCCGCTAGTTGACCTGTTTTAAATAAAAATTCCAACTTTTATAATGGAAAAATTAAAGCAATTATAATTATTAGATAAAAGTTGATTTTTTTTCCTTACTTTTTCATTTGGCTAACTATACTATATATACATTTATTTTGTATGCACTATAAAAATGCATCCCTTCACCAAATCTATCGAAATTTTGCGACAAAGATAATTTTATATTTTGTCACAGTTTTAGAGTATCATCATCACATCATATGATGATTAATGACAGAATTCAATGTAATAGAACTAAATAAAAATTTAGTGACAAGACATTCACTAATAAATTTGTTATAAATGAAATCTAGTATAGAAAACTAAATTTGTAATTGGTTTGCCACTAAAATTTATATATTTTAGTATTGTAGTCTTGTCGGCTACGTACAAAATATATATTTGAAATTTATATTAGAAATAATGAGTTCATTTCCTACTTTAGTTTATTTGAATTTGATTTATGATATACTATAAAAATGTTAGATAAAAAATTTTCATTCAATATAAAATAAATCAATATAAAACTTCAATGAATGCAAATAAACGATTAAAGGAAAGATATACTTTTTTGGAGGAAAAAAGAGATGACAAGTGATAACTAACATAATTATAGTTTTGTCATTTAAATTAATTTTTTACTTATTTAAAAGATTTAAAGATCTCTTATCTGTAAATATCTAAAAGTTTTTGAAAGTTAATAATTAAAAAATTCCTTATTCTCTATTTCTATTCATAATTTTCCTATATTATATTATTATGATTAATTATAATCATCAAAATTTTATTTATAATTTATACATAATATATTTTTCTCTAAATGAGAGGGGAAAGGAGAAAAAAAGATTAAAAAAATTAATTTGGGTTGGTTGGGTTGTTTTGGGTCTGGTTGTCAGTTAATCCATACAAGGATTCGGGTTGTTTGAATAACCCACGAGTCAACCTAACCCAACCCATATTTTTTAGGTCACTTTCGGGTTCGACCCATTTTCAACTTAACCCATGAACTCTTACCTTAACCTGCTATTTTCGTGTTGGGTTCATGCTGTATTGTCGTGTGGGTTAGAAATTACCACCACCCTAGCTACGATGTTGGAAGCAGGAGGGAGCAAGGGCGAGGGTTGGGGAGTCGCAGGTTAGAGAAGGAGGGGGAGCCACCGGGGGGGGAGCCACCGGGCTGGAGCAGGAAGGGGATGCCGTCGAGGTGGGGGAGGGGTAGGTGGAGGGGGTTGAGTTTTTTTTTTTTTGTCTTTTCTATTTTTAAATAAAAAATTAAAAAAAAAAGATTTTTATATAAAAAATATCATTGGAATTTTACCCACTTTTATATATTATTTCATCATATAATGATTTTTTTTACGTTTTTTTCTATCTTTAAATGAAAAAATAATACATAAATAAATTTAAATAATTTTTATAAAAATAATATAATTTTCATTTTTTTCAATTTTTTATATATTAATTTCATTATATAATAATTTTGAATTTAAGTTTTATATCATTATATGTGTTTATGTGTCCAATTCTTTCCAAAATGTACAGTAACTTCATCTAATCTCGCCATGTCACTATCAATTTACACAGTGTCATCAATAAAATGTCCAATTCCATCAATCTCACCTGCCACATCATAATTTTAGGTTGAAATATGAAATCCGTCGTCGGTGGAACTAAAATTGTCCCAAATTCGAATTCTACAGGATTAATTTGGAATTAAAATTCCTATGGAACTAAATGTGACCCGACCTCAATTCTGTGGGACCAAAACTGGATTTATCTCAAAAATAAACCTACTACTAACAGTTATCATAAAACCATGCCGACATTTGTCGAGAATTTAGATATACTATTCCGCTTTGTATAATAGATATACATATACAATACTATTATATAAAGTACTAGCTCCATTTGGTAATTGCTTTTGATATCTTTGGTCTGTCAAACTTACACTCTCTCTCCTCTTCCTCTTTACTTTTGCACTTTTTTTTTTAACTTTTTCAATTTCTCTCTCCCCTCTCTTTTATCTTTCCTTTCCTATCCCCACTATTTAACATTTTTTGACTTTCTTTGTATTTATTTATTTTTTTTATTTTTTTCACTTATCATTGATTTAATATAGTACAATGATAGTTAAAAAAATTATACATATACACAAAATTAATAATTGTTTATAATTTATATTATCTAAATTAAGGATATAATTAAATTTATTATTATTTTTATTGTGCACATGCATTGAATATACCAAAATGACCAGTATATATATATAATATATAGAGAGAGAGAGAGAGATGATACATTACTTGTTTGATCATTGTTTTTGAGAATTTTTACCCTACATGGTGGGCAAAAGAATAAAGAAAATTGAGGGATCTATGAATTTCAATTTATTTAAAAATTTAAAATCTCCTCCCGTGATATACGATTGTGGGTGGCCATCCATATCACATTCTCAATAATCTTCCTTATGTCCTGACAAATTAAAAGATTTAGATAATACCAGTCTCTGAAAAATTAGTATTTTTGGAATAAAATCACACAGATACCAATGACGTTACCTCTGTGCGGGCACCAACTCATAGTTAACAAAACAGGAAAAATAAAATAAAATAAAGTAAACAAGTATTGTAAGTGGGTGTACTTTATGGCAAAACCAAGAAACACTTTCATATTGAACGTCCTTGCAAATCTTCGTGAAAATAAGTGCCCCTATATCTGATTTGCCATAATCAAATCTGCATATATTTTCCAATGGCAAATCTTAACCTTTCTTTTTATTTTTTTTGGTACAAAAAATCTTAATCTTTCTGATTAATACACCTTCTTCAAGTAATTCATCACTAGATACTCTTTTCTTTTTTCTTCTTTTTTCCTGTACTAAGATTTGATGTCTTCCGTCCAAATCTAAAGTAAGCCACGTCTCTCTCTCTCTCTCTCTCTCTCTCTCTAAGATGAATAAACCACTGGTCTAATTTGACAAAAGAAACTAAGTATCAACCTAATTGAGGTAGAGAGTTTTACCATGAAATATTTTTATGCCAAATTTGGTTCTTATATCTAATTTTCGTTTAATTTGATTTTGTTGTTGTTCGTCATCTCTGAAATATGTTAATTTAGTCACCCATTTAATTTAGTCACCCATCTCTAAAGTGTATTCCGGTATCATCCCTAATTATATTATTTCGACCAACATAGATTACCGGAAAAAAAAAAAGTAAAATTAGTATTTGTTACTTTAACTAATAAGGCATTCGTACAAACATTATTTTCAACCGAGTATTTTTCTCCAAATATAATTTTCTCATTTTGAACTTGTAATTTTTTTTTTGAAAAATTAATTTTCATTAATATTTAATTAATTAATTTTCCTTAAAACTTATATACCTCATGGTTGTTATTCTTTCTCGTCCTTAATTGAACAAAAATATATATTATATATATATATATATTATATATATTGTTTTGTTTAAAGATAATAGTACTGCATGTTATGCCAGGGGGATATAAAATTATGTGAAAGTATTAATCTTAAGCTTTATGTGTCTTTCACAATTCAAGTGAAGTTTACCAATTTATGCCACATGCCAAAGTTTAGTCAATAAAAATCCATATTTGAGTTCTCTCTTTCTTTTTTTTTTTATTTTGTTTCCTTTCTTGCCATTAGTGGAGTCACTAGTTTGGGCAAGGTAATCTTTCTTTCTTTCTTTTTTGATATAAGATTCACACACTCACACACACACATATATATATATATATATATATATAATCTAAAGAAATGATAAATTAATGTTCGTTCTCTTTATGCACTTGCAATGGGGTGAAGTTGGCCCTCTTATGAAAAGAAAATTGCATAGATAATGATGTAATCCACTTGTCATAACCACATGTAAGACATGGTAGAAAATATGTAAGAGACTAAAGAGATCAAATGTAGTTATTAGACCCGGCCTCCATACATTTTATGAATAATATAGATTATCTTATGTCAGGGACGGAGTCAAGAATTTAACTGGGGGTGGCGAAATTTTTTCGAGATCATTAGTTATTAAAATGTATAAATATAAGGGTTTTATATAATATTAAATATAAAATAACAAAATTATCATATTTATGTATATACGACCAATTAGAAATGCCACAATAAAACGAGCGCTATAATCAAAACAATATATAAAAATGATACTAAAAAATATAACAAGTTATTCTCTGTTTTAAAAGAAGCAAATATAGTAGATAATGAATTGTTTTTAAAAATACTTAACAAAGAATTTTTTAACATAATAAATAAAATTGACATAAAGCCACATAATAATATACAATCAAAACTCAAAAAGTATTTAAATAGATTTTTTTTTCTCTCTTTGTTCTTACAATCAAAAAATATATTAAAAACTCAAAAAATATCTTTTTTTTGTTTTCTCGGCATCACATTCCCCAAATCACTCCCCATTATATATGACGAATTGTCAAACTAGTAAGATTCATTCAAGTTCAATAACCAACAAATAAACATCAAGACTTATTAAGTTTAATATTGAACAACTATTAAGATTCATATCACAATCCTAAGATTCAAATCTCTAAACAAAAATCAATTACAAAAAAAAAGAAATAAATAAATGTAAAATTTTAAAATTAGTACACAATACTTTCTGTGTACTTTACTTTCAAAAAAAAAAGTTGAACATTGTAGGATTTGTGAGAGACGAAAATTTCTGGTAAATTTTTTGTGTTTTTATTAGGATAGAAGAGAAGAGTAAATCTAATAGAATTTTTAATATTTTAATTTGAAGAGAATAATAAAAGAGAAAGAGAGAGAATTTATATTATGGTAAATTAGATAGGTAAAAATAAATAACCAAAATAAAATAGAGTAAAAAAATAAATTTTTTATTATATAACTTAAATAAAAGTCAAATATTTATTTTACACTGGGGGGAGGGGTTCAAAATTTTGAAATTCTAATAAATATATACAAAAAAATGAATTTTTAAAAAAAGGGGTGGGGATGGGATTGTCGTCCACTCCGCGCCCCCCCCCCACCCCCCCAACTCGCTCTGTCACTGCTTATGTTGTTACTATTTAATGGAATTATGAATATTATTCCACTAGCTAGATAAAAATAAAATTGATAAATACTTAGCCTGGTCAATAAATACCAAGAGAAAAAGAAAGGAGCTTGTAACTAAAAGAAAAAGAAAAGAAAAAGAAAACAACATCAATATAATCAAAATTAAATAGTATATATTTTTCAAGTCACTTTTATTATGTTCTTTTAACCTTTTTTAATTATTTTTTAATATTATAATTTTATTTTTATTTTGAACTATTTTTATATAATAAATTTACTAAAATACATTGTAAATAATTACAAACGTATATAATCATGTATAAAATTCAATAAATATTTTAATTTATTTTATATTCAATTTTAAATATGTAATTAATTATATGTTATTTTTATTGTACATGCATCGAGTGTCACTACAATAAAAAATAATATTAATGACAAGAAATAATAGTGACAATATAAAATTGTCACCAATAATTGTATTAAATGACAACACCTTCTAATTTGTCACTAATTAAGTTTTTTTAGTGACAACAATTTTTATCTTGTCACAATACGCATTCAATGGCGACAAAAATTAATATTTTAGTGACAACCATTAATAGTTAGTGAGATACTTATAGTGACAATTTGGTGATAAAAAAAATTGTCATTAGGATTTTGTGACAAGATTCTATTGTCACCAAGTTATTACCATAGGTGTGTCACTAATTATCAATTTTGCACTATGTTTTTTTCTTTTTATACCATGCTGCCACTATTGATGTTGCGCAAACTATGTTTTATGACAACATATTTTGTTGTCACTAAATGTATATAATTAATCACAATTTTTTTATTATTATTTTGTTTATTGGTACTAATTTACTCATTTTCTTGTAGGGTGTATTCGACCGCCTAGTTAGATTAACTGTTAGATGTAATATATGTTAACAACTATAATAGTGTATTAAGGGAGATACAAAAAGTATAAAGAGATTAATTAGAGTGACATTTGATCACCAATAGCTAATTAACAATATGGTCCAAATAAGTAGCAGAATGAATATACATTTTACGAACCAGCAAATGCTTTTCTCAACCACCTAGAGCAATTATAAAGGATTAACAAGAATTTTTTTTTTAATATATATGATCCAAAGAAATTGGAAAAATCTAAAGTCCAACTTATCAATGTACATTTCCAACCACAATTGTATGAAGTAGGGCACATAGTCAAAATGGGTTAGATAAAAGAAATGAAACACACGTAGCACGATTAGACCCCTTAATTATTAGTTAAGCTGGCAACATGATCAAGTTTAAATAAGATATCTTAGTGTTGGCCTAATCGGGAACTGCGAATTTTACCAGAACTTGGATATATTTGACCTTGAAAACCTGTGAATCGGCGTACTCTCTCTCTCTCTCTCTCTCTCTCTCTCTC
>CM047878.1:6822279-6893142 GCA_026212405.1 Petrea volubilis
CGGCTTCTGACCCCTAGACCAGGGCATTGGTGTTTGCCCGGTGGCCGATCGAGGAGTCGTTCGGTATGCCCAAAGCACGCTCGGGAGCTCGTCGGCCCACTCACTTTATGTGCTCCGAAAACGGTCTTGAGGTTTGTATCAAAATCCGGTTGGTCACTTCGGCTTGACCGTTCGACTGCAGGTTTCCGACCGACGTGAAACGCTGGTCGATTCCATGCTCTCTACACCTTCGATCGTCCTCCTGCTCTGGAATTGGGTTCCATTATCGGATATCAATACCCGTGGGACCCTAAAACGACAGAAAATATTTTTCCATATGAACGACCAGACAGAGGCTCCGGTGAGTTTTTGCGACAGCTTCCGCCTCGACCCACTTGGTGAAGTACTCGACGGCGACAATCGCATACTTCCTTTGACCGAGCGCTTGGGGAAACGGTCCGACAATATCGATGCCCCACTGATCGAATAGGCCACGATACATCCACACTTACCATTTCCATGGGGGGGCCGGTGGTCAAATTTGGAATGGTACTGACTGTTCGGGCATTTCTGGACGAATCGTTTGGCGTCGTCGCCCAGAGTGGGCCAAAGAAACCCGCTCCGTTTGATTTTCAAGGGCCAACTGATCGACCTCCCGAATGATTCCCACAGCATCCCGCATGGATAGAACTCATTACCTCGTCTGCCTCCTGTTGGGATCCGAGACAGCGAAGAGGCGGTCCCTATGCAGTACATTTTGAAGAGTCGACCAGGATCGGTCGAGTGAGAACGAGCCGCGCGGCTCCGGATCCTTCGAGCTGCCAAAGCGTCATTGGTAGGATTCCGCTTGACAGTAGCCCTGATCTCGTCTTGCCATGATGGCTCTCGGATCCGACGGGGAGGACCTGCGCGACCGACTCCTGATCGATCTCTGATTTATATGCCAACAAGAACGTGACCGAACGGCTCCTCATCCCCTTTAAGGAACTTGCAAACTTCGAGAGGGCGTCCGCCCGCTCGTTTTCTTCTCTAGGCACTTGGTCGAGGGTGAAGGAGGTGAAACAGTTTTTTAACGCCATCACCCTTCCAAGTATTTAACTATAGACACTTCTCGGGCGTCGTGTGCCCCCGACACCTGGCTAGCGACCAGCTGGGAGTCGACCAGTGCTTGTAGACAATCGATTCCCTGGTCGACGGCGATCTTCATTCCTGCGATCAATGCTTCATACTCCGCCTCGTTGTTGGTCACGTTGAAGTCCAATCGTATGGCGAACTCGAGCTCCAGGCCATCAGGGCTTCTCAAATATACGTCGGCTCCCCCCCTTGGGAGGTCGAGGAGCCGTCCGTGTGCATTACCCACGGGTCCGTTGGCTCCTCGGACTCAAACCGGAAGCCCCTAACCTTTCGAGCAGGAAGTCGGCCAAAACCTGAGCCTGGATGGCCGTGCGAGGCTGGAAGGAGATGTCGAACTCTCCTAATTCGATGGCCCACTTCGTTAACCTCCCCGAGACATTCGGCTTAGCTAAGACTTGTTTCAGCGGTTAGTTCGTCAGAACTACAATGGAATGCGACTGGAAATAGTGCCGCAATTTGCGAGCCGTGATGACAAGAGTGAGCGCGAATTTTTCGATCTCTAGGTAATTCTTTTCTGCGCCTTGGAGAATTTTGCTCACATAGTACACCGATCGGTGAACCCTGTCCGTGATGGTCACTATAACCAAGCTGATGGCTTCGCCGGACACGGCCATGTAAAGGTACAAGGGCTCGCCATCAATCGGCTTCGCGAGCAGTGGAGAAGAGGACAGGTAGGCCTTCAACTCAACAAGGGCCCGCTCGCATTCTTCGGACCATTTAAAGTCTTGCTTCTTCTTCTCCTTACCCTTTATGTCGACCGGCCTTTCCTCGATCGGTTTCTGTGTTTTCCCGATCGGTCGGCTAGTCGCCCCTCGAGTGTCTTGAAGAAGGGAAGGTTTCGATCGGCCGACCTGGATATGAACCGGTTCAACGCAATAATGCGACCGCAGAGGCATTGCACATCCCGGACGGTCTGGGGCATCGCGATCTCCTGGATGGCCTCGATCTTGGCGGGGTTCGCCTCGATCCCTCGCTGACTGACCATGTATCCCAGAAATTTTCCCCTAGGGACCCCAAAGGTACATTTCGACGGGTTCAACTTCATGCCGTATTGTCGGAGCACGGCGAAAGTGTCCTTTAGGTGGTCGAGGGTGGTCGACTTTTTTGTTGCTTTTGACGATCATGTCGTCCACGTAGACCTCCATGGTCGAGCCGATCAGTTCCTTGAACATTTTGTTCACGAGCCTTTGATAAGTCGCCCTGCGTTCTTTAGGCCGAACGGCATGACCATGAAGCAATACACCCCCTTCTCGACCACGAATGAGGTTTTCGACCTATCTTCGGGCGCCATATAAATTTGATAGTACCCTTGGAAGGCGTCCATCATGCTCAGCATCTCGCACCCGGCGGTCGAATCGACCAGCAAGTCGATGCGGGGCAGCGGATAGGGATCTTTGGACAGGCCTTATTTAGGTCGGTGAAGTCCGTTGCACATACGCCATGTTTCCGAGCGACTTGGAAACCACGACCAAGTTGCA
This sequence comes from Petrea volubilis, assembly GCA_026212405.1. Classification (NCBI taxonomy): domain Eukaryota; kingdom Viridiplantae; phylum Streptophyta; class Magnoliopsida; order Lamiales; family Verbenaceae; genus Petrea; species Petrea volubilis. Next base: position 6,824,871 of record CM047878.1, read on the forward strand.
CAGCCATTCCGGATACTGAATTTCGACGATGTATCCCGCTTCAAGGAGCTTGTCGACTTCTCCGCGATTATCTTGTTCCGTTCTTCTCCGAAGGTCCTCTTCTTTTGTTGGACCGGTTTGGCGGTCGAATCGACGTTCAAGTGATGTACAATCACCTCAGGGTCGATCCTTGGAAAATTTGAGGGACTCCACGCGAAAACATCGACGTTTTCTCTCAAAAAATCGATCGACATCACCTCCCTTGCCTCTCCCAAGTGCGAGCCGATCCGGGTCCTTTCTCGGGGTTGCCGGGAACCAGCTCGATAACTTTTGGGTCCCCAATCGGCTCGATCCTGGACTCCTCGTTTTTTCCGCTTTCGCGAAGAGGATCCTTCAGGGGGATCAAGGTCGATGTGGATCGATGGTGAAATCGACGGAGAAGATTGTGCATTTTTCTTTCATTTCTCCAGTGAACCGTGTAGCACCTCCAAGCGTCTCGCACGTTGCATTTGACTTCCCCGACCCCCGCTGGGGTGGGGAACTTGATTTTGAGATGGTAGGTCGACACTACCGCTTGAAATTGATTAAGTGCCGGCCTTCCCAATATCAAGTTATATGCGAACGGTTGCGTCGACGACGAGGTAGTCTACGAGGAGAGTTTGCCTTCGGGGTGCTTCGCCCAATGAGGTCGGCATCCGAACTATGCCAATCGGAACTATTTTCGAGCCCCCAAATCCGACCAGTGGAGTGTGAACCGGCTGCATGTCTATTTTTCCTAAGTTATTTTTTGCAAAGTGGAGTAAAAAAGAATGTTGGCGGAACTTCCATTATCAACTAAGTGCGTGCCACAGCAAAATTTGACACGTCAGTAGTAACGACCATCGGGACATCGGGTGACTCACCCTCCCCCGATGGTCGGCTTACATCATATCCCTATCACTAAACACAATAGTGCTGGATTCGATGTGGTTGACATGGTAGGCCCGATCAGGAACCTGTGGGCTCGATTTTCCTTGCTCCAACTTCCTCATTATGCGCTTCCGGCTTGATCGGGAGTCGCCACCGTTCGGCCCGCCGGCGATGGTGTTGATGAACCCTCTGTCGGGAGGTTGTTGTCGACCGGCTCCTTGCCACTTCTATGGGATGGGGATCCTTTGTGGCTTGCTGGAGGGGACCGTGGGGATCGGGACCTCTCCCGTTGGGTTGGTGCTTCCATGTGGGCTACCACGAACTCCTTGAGAAGGCCCTTTCGAACGAGCCGCTCGATCTCGTTCTGCAAGGCATAGCAAGTCGTCCGTGACATGCCCATATTGCTTGTGGAAAGCGCAATACTTTCCCGATTTCTTGCCCCTTTCCCTCGGCTATCCTGTTAGGTTTTTGAACAGCTTCTGATCTGCCACGGAAAAGATGTGGCCCTCGGGTAGAGTCAGGGGGGTGAGATCGGAGTATCGTTTGATCGGAGAGTCTTTTCTTTCCCGCTGGTCTTTGTCCTTCTTGTTGCCCCCTTTTCCTTTTTCTCCTTCTGGTCTTTCTCCTTCTTATCCCCATGCTTGATATGATGCATTTCCTCGGAGATCATGAAACTGGAGGTCAGTGTTTGGAGCTCCCTCATCGAACGAGGCGGCTTGAGGACGATTGCTTTGCGCAGTCTTCGTGTCGAGGGCTATGTAGAGGGCAAAGTTGACAAAATCGATTCGGGGGTCATCGACCCGCAAGACCTCATTGTTATAGCGGGTCATGAAGTCCCGGAGGGACTCCCCTTCCTGCTGTCGGACACCGTGCAGGTGGGTGTGGGGAGCTTGGTGTCTCCTTTTGGCCGCGAAGTGCTGTAAGAAGCGGTTGGCCAGCTCCTCGAAGGAGGGGATCGACTCGGGCTCGAGCCGGGCGAACCCTTGTCGAGCCACCCCGAAGAGAGTGGGTAGCGAAGAATTTGGCCATCATTCCGTTCGATAAACGGTACACGTCAATGGCGTTTTCAAACTGCAACAAGTGGTCATCAGGGTCGGAACTCCCGTCATAGTGGGAGAGATTGATCTGGACTCGGTCATGGAGACCGATCTTTTCTTCTCTTATGTGTGGGCAAAGGCCCTTTGCCTCCGACCATGATACCGATCGGAGGAGGATCCCATGCCAGTCGAACGGTTCCGCCCTACCTTCTGGGCGTTCGAGATCGACGATCTTCTGAGTAAGGTGGTAGAGTTGGCTCCTCATCTGCTCGAGCTCCCCGAGGGCAGGGTCAGCCCTCGAATTCCCCAGGGCGGGGGCCCTGTAAGGGCACCCCAATCCGGATACTGGCGATGGGGAACCCGGTCGTGGCGGCTTGACTCGGCGTCTTCTTCTTCTTCTTCTTCCCGGGATGACCGAAACTTGCCTCGCGACCTGAAGTCTGACGGGACGGGACCATCCGGTCGGTAGGCAACGCTGCTCTGTTGGACCCAAGGTTGGCTCGATCGACGCTCTCCTTGAGCCTCTCAAAGCTTGTAGGTTGCATTGGCCGACAAAGTCCCTCAAACTCTCGAGGGGGATGGTTATCATTCCTCCGTGTAGGGAGCATGTGCGGTCGTCCCCGCCGGTGGAAACCGTGCCCGGCTCCTGTTGGTCGGTAATTGGCGGCCTTGAGCGGGGCATTCGCCTGCGCCCGGGAGGAGCCCGCCAAGTCCGCTTGGGCTGCGGGAAGGTTGACCACCGGTGGTGGAGGTGGGGGAATATCATGGACCGAGTGTTGATCCTCACCTACGGCTGGCGAGGGGTTCTTCTGGTTGTCACCATCTCTTCTACCTTTGTTGCAGTGGTTTTTTGTCTTCCCACAGACGGCGCCAAATTATGCGGGTCGAATTTGGTTCTGGTCGACTCTGGTCGAGTTCTCTGGTCGGCTCGGTGTATGCTGTTGTTCGAGGGGAAAGATGGCCTGCAAAAGGGAATAGCGACGTGAGCTAGCCGAGAGGAGTCTCAGCTAAGACGCTCCGATGCCTAAGTCAGCGGATCGGTTATGTAAATATTTGAGCAGAATAAGGGTACAAGGTGTCATAAAAATCTGTCTTACCATAATGAGGGGGTATTTATACCATGTCCAGGTAGACCGGGTCCCGTGGGGCCCCGCAGGCCATGCAGGTTGTTGAGGGCCGACGTGGGCGACTGGTAGACCAAGGGGTAGGGTCCGTAGGCTATAGCTGGTGCCCCATTAATGAGGTATGGGATTAGGTGGCTGCCCCATACCCGGACTGACGGGGCATTAAATGCCAGCAGGGAGCCGTTGGACCCGGTATGGTCCTGGTCGATAACCTAGTCGACCACAAAAGCCGACGGGCGATCCCGGTGGTATGCAACAGCCACTGGGTCGACTGAGACGAGAGCGATTTCGATCGCAAGTCGAGGGGGAATTATCAGTTTTGGCCGCTCGGAGTAAGGGATCGGATTCCCGGTCGAAATAACGCCACGTCAATTATGTTTATGAATTTATGTACTAAAATAGATTAATAAAATTAAACTAAATAAATATAATGTAAATAAAATATATAAATTAATATAATGAAATATTTGTTTAATTACATTGTGTCAAATGACAGCCACAATCTTATATAATATAAATATAATTAAATTATAAATATATTTATGTCGTAGAAAATTTAATGAAAATAAAATAAATAATATGTGAAATATATTTTTAATGTATTATACAGATGCACACGTCGTATTTGCTGTTTAAAAAATACAAGGATTCATGCTAGTAGAATATGTAATATTATTTAAACACCTAGTTATACATATAAACAATTTGGAAATATTATTTTATAGAGATTCTTATATTACTTTCCTCTCCTTCCTCCCATTAAATAACATACTCTTTCCATAATTCAAACATGTAGTAAATGGCTAATTAATTAATAATAAGTATGGCTTATTAATTGACATATTAGAAAAATAAAGAGATAAATCCACTTTTGGTCCTGTAGAATTGAGGCTGGTGTCACATTTAGTCTCATAGGAATTTTAATTCCAAAATTAGTTCTATAGAATTCGAATTTGGGACAATGTTAGTCCCACCGACGACGGATTTCAATTTTTCAGCCAAAAATTATGATGTGACAAGTGAGACTGATGATTTGGCAATTTTTATTGATGACATGGTGTAAGTTGATGATGATATGACATGACTAGATGAAGTTACTGCACATTTGGAAGAAATTGGATACCTAAGCAAATAATAACGATATAAAACATAAATTAAAAATTATTATATAATGAAATTAATATATAAATAAATTGAAAAAAATGCCAAATTATATTATTTTAATAAAAATTATTAATTTATTTATGTATTATTTTTTCATTTAAAAATAAAAAAAACCAACATTTATCTTCTTTCCAAGCCAAAACCCTAGCCCCCACCCCAGCCACCGCCACCCCAGTGCCACCACCCAGCTGCCGCCACACTAGTACCACCACCCCGACTGTCACCACCCTAGTGCCACCACCCCAAGCCGCCGCCACCCCACACCTCCTTTCTTCCTCCACCACGATGCCACCCCCCAAAATATGTATAAATAACATATACCTATATATAAATATACAAACGCAAAATATATACAAAATTTATATCTATATACTACATAAAAAAAAACCACCATTCGCCGTTGTTGCCCATTGCCACCAAGAGAGAGATCGAGAGAAAGAGAAACTCCAAATCATTCCCCTCCACCCTCACCATGGAGAGATCGAAAAGGAGGAAAAGGGACAAAGATCGAGATCTCAATCGAGTGAAAGAGAGCAAAATCAAGAAGGGGAGGAAAAGATAGACAGATCTCGATATAAGGGGGTATGGCGTGGGGGATGGGGCAGCATGAGGGTGGGGCGCTACGGTTAGGGGTGGCAATTCAGGTGGGTCGAGTGGGTTCAGGTTGGGTTGAGGTAGGAATATAATACAAATCTCGCAACCCTAACCCAACCCATGATCTGACAAACCAATGAGACCTCAACCCTAACCCAACCTGTTTAGGTTCGTGTTAACCCGAGTTGACCTGTTTTAAATAAAAATTCCAACTTTTATAATGGAAAAATTAAAGCAATTATAATTTATTAGATAAAAGTTGATTTTTTTTTCCTTACTTTTTCATTTGGCTAACTATACTATATATACATTTATTTTGTATGCACTATAAAAATGCATCCCTTCACCAAATCTATCGAAAATTTTGCGACAAAGATAATTTTATATTTTGTCACAGTTTTAGAGTATCATCATCACATCATATGATGATTAATGACAGAATTCAATGTAAATAGAACTAAATAAAAATTTAGTGACAAGACATTCACTAATAAATTTGTTATAAATGAAATCTAGTATAGAAAACTAAATTTGTAATTGGTTTGCCACTAAAATTTATATATTCTTGTAGTCATTGTCGGCTACGTACAAAATATATATTTGAAATTTATATTAGAAATTAATGAGTTCATTTCCTACTTTAGTTTATTTGAATTTGATTTATGATATACTATAAAAATGTTAGATAAAAAAATTTCATTCAATATTAAAATAAATCAATATAAAACTTCAATGAATGCAAATAAACGATTAAAGGAAGAAGATATACTTTTTTGGAGGAAAAAAGAAGATGACAAGTGATAACTAACATAATTATAGTTTTGTCATTTAAATTAATTTTTTACTTATTTAAAAGATTTAAAGATCTCTTATCTGTAAATATCTAAAAGTTTTTGAAAGTTTAATAATTAAAAAAATTCCTTATTCTCTATTTCATAAATTTTCCTATATTATATTATTAATGATTAATTATAATCATCAAAATTTTATGATTTATAATTTATACATAATATATTTTTCTCTAAATGAGAGGGGAAAGGAGAAAAAAAGATTAAAAAAATTAATTTGGGTTGGGTTGGGTTGTTTTGGGTCTGGTTGTCAGTTAATCCATACAAGGATTCGGGTTGTTTGAATAACCCACGAGTCAACCTAACCCAACCCATATTTTTTAGGTCACTTTCGGGTTCGACCCATTTTCAACTTAACCCATGAACTCTTAACCTTAACCTGCTATTTTCGTGTTGGGTTCATGCTGTATTGTCGTGTTGGGTTAGAAATTACCACCCTTAGCTACGATGTTGGAAGCAGGAGGGAGCAAGGGCGAGGGTTGGGGGAGTCGCCAGGTTAGAGGAAGGAGGGGGAGCCACCGGGCTGGAGCAGGAAGGGGATGCCGTCGAGGTGGGGGAGGGGTAGGTGGAGGGGGTTGAGTTTTTTTTTTTTTGTCTTTTCTATTTTTAAATAAAAAAATTAAAAAAAAAAGATTTTTATATAAAAATATCATTGGAATTTTACCCACTTTTTATATATTAATTTCATCATATAATGATTTTTAGTTTACGTTTTTTTCTATCTTTAAATGAAAAAAATAATACATAAATAAATTTAAATAATTTTTATAAAAATAATATAATTTTCATTTTTTTCAATTTTTTATATATTAATTTCATTATATAATAATTTTGAATTTAAGTTTTATATCATTAATATGTGTTTATGTGTCCAATTCTTTCCAAAATGTACAGTAACTTCATCTAATCTCGCCATGTCACTATCAATTTACACAGTGTCATCAATAAAATTGCCAAATCATCAATCTCACCTGCCACATCATAATTTTAGGTTGAAATATGAAATCCGTCGTCGGTGGAACTAAAATTGTCCCAAATTCGAATTCTACAGGATTAATTTTGGAATTAAAATTCCTATGGAACTAAATGTGACCCGACCTCAATTCTGTGGGACCAAAACTGGATTTATCTCAAAAATAAACCTACTACTAACAGTTATGATAAAACCATGCCGACATTTGTCGAGAATTTAGATATACTATTCCGCTTTGTATAATAGATATATACATATACAATACTATTATATAAAGTACTAGCTCCATTTGGTAATTGCTTTTGATATCTTTGGTCTGTCAAACTTACACTCTCTCTCCTCTTTCCTCTTTACTTTTGCACTTTTTTTTTAACTTTTTCAATTTCTCTCTCCCCTCTCTTTTATCTTTCCTTTCCTATCCCCACTATTTAACATTTTTTTGACTTTCTTTGTATTTATTTTATTTTTTTTATTTTTTTCACTTATCATTGATTTAATATAGTACAATGATAGTTAAAAGAAAATTATACATATACAAAAAATTAATAATTGTTTATAATTTATATTATCTAAATTTAAGGATATAATTAAATTTTATTATTATTTTTATTGTGCACATGCATTGAATATACCAAAATGACCAGTATATATATATATATATATATATATATAGAGAGAGAGAGAGATGATACATTACTTGTTTGATCATTGTTTTTGAGAATTTTTACCCTACATGGTGGGCAAAAGAATAAAGAAAATTGAGGGATCTATGAATTTCAATTTATTTAAAAATTTAAAATCTCCTCCCGTGTGATATACGATTGTGGGTGGCCATCCATATCACATTCTCAATAATCTTCCTTATGTCCTGACAAATTAAAAGATTTAGATAATACCAGTCTCTGAAAAATTAGTATTTTTGGAATAAAATCACACAGATACCAATGACGTTACCTCTGTGCGGGCACCAACTCATAGTTAACAAAACAAGGAAAAATAAAATAAAATAAAGTAAACAAGTATTGTAAGTGGGTGTACTTTATGGCAAAACCAAGAAACACTTTCATATTGAACGTCCTTGCAAATCTTCGTGAAAATAAGTGCCCCTATATCTGATTTGCCATAATCAAATCTGCATATATTTTCCAATGGTAAATCTTAACCTTTCTTTTTATTTTTTTTTTGGTACAAAAAATCTTAATCTTTCTGATTAATTACACCTTCTTCAAGTAATTCATCACTAGATACTCTTTTCTTTTTTCTTCTTTTTTCCTGTACTAAGATTTGATGTCTTCCGTCCAAATCTAAAGTAAGCCACGTCTCTCTCTCTCTCTCTCTCTCTCTCTAAGATGAATAAACCACTGGTCTAATTTGACAAAAGAAACTAAGTATCAACCTAATTGAGGTAGAGAGTTTTACCATGAAATATTTTTATGCCAAATTTGGTTCTTATATCTAATTTTCGTTTAATTTGATTTTTTTGTTGTTCGTCATCTCTGAAATATGTTAATTTAGTCACCCATTTAATTTAGTCACCCATCTCTAAAGTGTATTCCGGTATCATCCCTAATTATATTATTTCGACCAACATAGATTACCGGAAAAAATTAAAAAGTAAACTTAGTATTTGTTAACTTTAACTAATAAGGCATTCGTACAAACATTATTTTCAACCGAGTATTTTTCTCCAAATATAATTTTCTCATTTTGAACTTGTAATTTTTTTTTTGAAAAATTAATTTTTCATTAATATTTAATTTAATTAATTTTCCTTAAAACTTATATACCTCATGGTTGTTATTCTTTCTCGTCCTTAATTGAACAATATATATATATATATATATATATTGTTTTGTTTAAAGATAATAGTACTGCATGTTATGCCAGGGGGATATAAAATTATGTGAAAGTATTAATCTTAAGCTTTATGTGTCTTTCACAATTCAAGTGAAGTTTACCAATTTATGCCACATGCCAAAAGTTTAGTCAATAAAAATCCATATTTGAGTTCTCTCTTTCTTTTTTTTTTTATTTTTTGTTTCCTTTCTTGCCATTAGTGGAGTCACTAGTTTGGGCAAGGTAATCTTTCTTTCTTTCTTTTTTGATATAAGATTCACACACTCACACACACACACATAGGCCTGTCAATGGGTAGGGTTTTACCCTACCCTTACCCATTTTTTTTATACCCATACCCTACCCTTACCCTAAAATTTTAAAATTTACCCATACCCTACCCTAACCCATACTACTACAAATGAATGGGTTAGGGTAGGGCCTTACCCGTTCTTACCCATTGGGTAATGATACCCAATGGGTATTCACACACTACACACATTATTACCCATGGGTATTCACACACCACACACATTTTTCACACACACACACACTGCACACACATACACACACACACAGTTTCACACACTGCACACACACAATTTCACACACAATTGCACACACTGCACACACAGTTTCACACACTGCACACACACACACACAATTTCACACACTGCACACACACACACACAATTTCACACACTGCACACACACACACACACACACACATACACATACACTGCACGCACACACACACACAATTTCACACACTGCACACACACAGTTTCACACACTGCACACACACACACACAATTTCACACACTGCACACACGCACACACAGTTTCACACACTGCACACACACACACACATACACATACACTGCACACAGTTTCACACACTGCACACACACTAAACGCACACAATTTTCACACACAATGTGTGAAAAAACACACACACACACACACTGCACACACACACAGTGTGTGAAAAAAATGCACACACACTGCACACACACAGTGTGTGAAAAAACACACACACACACAGTGTGTGAAAAAAAACACACACACACAGTGTGAAAAAAACACACATATTTTTCACACACTGCACACACACACAGTGTGTGAAAAAAATGCACACACACTGCACACACACAGTGTGTGAAAACACACACACACACACAGTGTGTGAAAAAAAATACACACACACACAGTGTGTGAAAACACACACGGCACACAGTTTTCACACACTGTGTGTAAACACACACACACACACTACACAATTTCACGGCACACAGTTTTCACACACTATGTGTAAACACACACACACACACTACACAATTTTCACACACTGTGTGTGTGAAAAATATGTGTGTGAAAAAATTGTGTGTGTGTGTGTGAAAAAAAATATGTGTGTGTGTGATAAAAAGTGTGTGTGTGCAATGTGTGTAAATGCGTGTGTATGTATTAACTATGTGTGTGAGTTAAAAAAAACATAATATCAAAAAAAGACAAATAAAAAAAATATATGATTGGGTAGGGTCCATACCCTACCCTAAAAATAGGGTATACCCAATACACATACCCAATGGGTAAATATTTAAATCGGGTAGGGTAGGGTATAGGGTATGTGTAATCGGGTATTTTTAGGGTAAGGATTAGGGTAGGGTAAAACCCTACCCATTGCCAGGCCTACACACACACTTTTTATCACACACATATATATATATATATATATATAATCTAAAGAAATGATAAATTAATGTTCGTTCTCTTTATGCACTTGCAATGGGGTGAAGTTGGCCCTCTTTATGAAAAGAAAATTGCATAGATAATGATGTAATGCCACTTGTCATAACCACATGTAAGACATGGTAGAAAATATGTAAGAGACTAAAGAGATCAAATGTAGTTATTAGACCCGGCCTCCATACATTTTATGAATAATATAGATTATCTTATGTTCAGGGACGGAGTCAGGAATTTAACTGGGGGGTGGCGAAATATTTTCGAGATCATTAGTTATTAAAATGTATAAATATAAGGGTTTTATATAATATTAACATATAAAATAACAAAAATTATCATATTTATGTATATACGACCAATTAGAAATGCCACAATAAAACGAGCGCTATAATCAAAACAATATATAAAAAATGATACTAAAAAATATAACAAGTTATTCTCTGTTTTAAAAGAAGCAAATATAGTAGATAATGAATTGTTTTTAAAAAATACTTAACAAATAATTTTTAAATAATAATAAATAAAATTGACATAAAGCCACATAATAATATACAATCAAAACTCAAAAAGTATTTAAATAGATTTTTTTTTTCTCTCTTTGTTCTTACAATCAAAAAATATATTAAAAACTCAAAAAATATCTTTTTTTTGTTCTCCGCATCACATTCCCCAAATCACTCCCAATTATATATGACGAATTGTCAAACTAGTAAGATTCATTCAAGTTCAATAACCCAACAAATAAACATCAAGACTTATTAAGTTTAATATTGAACAACTATCAAGATTCATATCAACAATCCTAAGATTCAAATCTCTAAACAAAAATCAATTACAAAAAAAAAGAAATAAATAAATGTATAAATTTTAAAATTAGTACACAATACTTTCTTGTACGTTACTTTCAAAAAAAAAAAGTTGAACACTGTAGGATTTGTGAGAGACGAAAATTTCTAGTAAATTTTTTGTGTTTTTATTAGGATAGAAGAGAAGAGTAAAATCTAATAGAATTTTTAATATTTTAATTTGAAGAGAATAATAAAAGAGAAAGAGAGAGAATTTAATTATTATGGTAAATTAGATTAGGTAAAAATAAATAACCAAAAATAAAATAGAGTAAAAAAGATAATTTTTTTATTATATAACTTAAATAAAAGTCAAATATTTATTTTACACTGGGGGGAGGGGGTTCAAAATTTTGAAATTCTAATAAATATATATACAAAAAAATGAATTTTTAAAAAAGGGGGTGGGGATGGGATTGTCCTCCACTCCGCGCCCCCCCCCCACCCCCCCAACTCGCTCTGTCACTGCTTATGTTGTTACTATTTAATGGAATTATGAATTATATATTCCACTAGCTAGATAAAAATAAAATTGATAAATACTTAGCCTGGTCAATAAATACCAAGAGAAAAAGAAAGGAGCTTGTAACTAAAAAGAAAAAGAAAAAGAAAACAACATCAATATAATCAAAATTAAATAGTATATATTTTTTCAAGTCACTTTTATTATTTCTTTTAACCTTTTTTTAATTATTTTTTAATATTATAATTTTATTTTTATTTTGAACTATTTTTATATAATAAATTTACTAAAATACATTGTAAATAATTACAAATGTATATAATCATGTATAAAATTCAATAAATATTTTAATTTTATATTCAAATTTTAAATATGTAATTAAATTATATGTTATTTTTATTTTGTACATGCATCGAGTGTCACTACAATAAAAAATAATATTAATGACAAGAAATAATAGTGACAATATAAAATTGTCACCAATAATTGTATTAAATGACAACACCTTTTAATTTGTCACTAATTAAGTTTTTTTAGTGACAACAATTTTTATCTTGTCACAATACGCATTCAATGGCGACAAAAATTAATATTTTAGTGACAACCATTAATAGTTAGTGAGATACTTATAGTGATAATTTGGTGATAAAAAAAAATTGTCATTAGGATTTTGTGACAAGATTTTATTGTCACCAAGTTATTACCATAGGTGTGTCACTAATTATCAATTTTGCACTATGTTGTTTTCTTTTTATACCATGCTGCCACTATTGATGTTGCGCAAACTATGTTTTATGACAACATAATTTTGTTGTCACTAAATGTATATAATTAATCACAATTTTTTTTATTATTATTTGTTATATTGGTACTAATTTACTCATTTTCTTGTAGGGTGTATTCGACCGCCTAGTTAGATATAACTGTTAGATGTAATATATGTTAACAACTATAATAGTGTATTAAAGGGAGATACAAATAAGTATAAGAGATTAATTAGAGTGACATTTGATCACCAATAGCTAATTAACAATATGGTCCAAATAAGTAGGCAGAATTGAATATACATTTTACGAACCAGCAAATGCTTTTCTCAACCACCTAGAGCAATTATAAAGGGATTAACAAGAATTTATTTTTTTAATAATATGATCCAAAGAAATTGGAAAAATCTAAAGTCCAACTTATCAATGTACATTTTACCAACACAATTGTATGAAGTAGGGCACATAGTCAAAATGGGTTAGATAAAAGAAATGAAACACACGTAGCACGATTAGACCCCTTAATTATTAGTTAAGCTGGCAACATGATCAAGTTTAAATATAGATATCTTAGTGTTGGCCTAATCGGGAACTGCGAAATTTTACAAGAACTTTGGATATATTTGACCTTGAAAACCTGTGAATCGGCGTACATCTCTCTCTCTCTCTCTCTCTCTCTCTCTCTCTCACACACACACACACACACACACACACACACACGAATAAGAATAGAGCGTGCTAGCTGAGGATCGTAGGTATTGTGGGTCTATATCTTTGATTTTGTCAAGTGTAAAAATTAGTATTTTGAGTGTGTGTTTTCTTGAACTAAATATATGATGATTTGACAATTTGAAATTGCTTGTTTGATCGTATTTACTATGTTGTTGGGACATTAAATTCTTTATCTTCTATTTGTCCATTCTTCTTACTTGTTTAGTGTGTGTGTGTGTGTGTGTTGTGGGGTGGGGGTGGGTGGGGGGGGGGATATTACTTGTGCCGTGTTCGTTTTAATATAAGGACAAAATTAAATACTAATTGATCCCACAATTAAATAAGTAGATAGAAAAGAACAATGCAATGTATCATACTAAATAACCACCATCTATATATTGAAAAGATAGATTAAATATAACTTAAATTTATTAAATCACAACGAATGATTTTTACCATTAAGAAGGGAGGATTTTTACTATATGGTTTCTTTTTTGAAGGTTATCACTATATAGTTAAGGAAGGTATACTACAGTGATGCAAAATTGCAGATTTATGGCATTTTGGGAAAGAAAATCATCCTATGTTAAATTCAAAGCTCAAACTTAGATATTCATCTAATTGATTTACTTATTTTTTGAAAAGTTTGGAAAATAATCATATATCATTTTCAATATCGTATCTTGAGATTAATTATTTAGTTTGATAGCATAGATTTTGAAAAACTAAAATTCCGATATTATGATGCAATAGCCAATTATATCCCTTTATTAATGATGGGGAACCCTTTGGATTAATAATGCCATAGTGATACACTCATCATTACATGACCAAACAACTTATTAGCTCATAATCATGAATTAAGATCAAATTTACCAAACCAATGATTACTACTTATAATTTAAGATAAAAGATAAGTAACATATATAGTAAGTAATATTGGAATAACACTTATCATATAATTAAATAATTTTTTTAATTAAACATTAATTACATGATAAGTATACGCAAATTCGATCCACACAAGAATTTTTATATTAATAATATATATTATAATATTGTATTGAAATAAAATTTGAGTCAAAATTAGAGTGCACGTGCATGGGGAGGGATATTACTTTAAAGCATGTTACCCTAATAATATACTTTAAACAAAAGGTCAAGGGGCAAACATTATAGTAGCCTTAGCCTTGTCAAAAGGGCAAAGAATCTATTTTCCCTCTATTTTTTTTTAATGCAAGAGCCAAAGTACATATTTAAAATTAAATCCAAGAAAGGCAAGTTTATAAAAAAAAATAATAATAAATAAGAAAGTTCATTGCTTATTTCACAATTCAAAAATCAACTTAAGGAATCCTGAAGATTTTCAATAATATCTGGTGGGATCTCTGATCCTTTTCCAAACTGTCCAAATCTTTTTGGTATCTCTTCCTCACAATATTCAACCCCTCTTCATATATATATATATATATATACACACACACACACACACACATACATAACATTGCGTTATCCCCTCATTCTTGTCACAAATACTCATAATTAATCCGCATTTTGTTCATTTTCAGAGCCCTCTGAACTCATTTTCGTCACGATTTTTTTTTTCTTTCTATTTATCGAAGTTGTTCGAAACACGATCTGAGTCCAAGACGATACATAAAATGGGTGAAGTAGCGACAGAAACCGCACAGTTTCACGTTCTAGCAGTCGACGATAGCCTCATTGATAGAAAGTTGATAGAGAGGCTTCTCAAGACTTCTTCTTATCAAGGTAAATTGCGCAGAAATCGCATCATCAAATGTGCCACATTTTGTTTTCGAACCATTATTATCAGGGACGGAGCCAAAAAGAAAATTATTTCGAGGGCATTTTTGTTACTTGGGAGGGAAATTTTTTTGAATTTTCTTTTCGTAAATATATATATATATGTGTGTGTGTGTGTGTGTGTGTGTGTGTGAAAGATAGCTATATGGTTATTAATTAAGGTTCTTGACTATTTCTGTTTTTGACAAAATTGCCAATCTAATTATGTGTTGTTTATTTTGTGCAGTTACAGCAGTGGATTCTGGAATCAAGGCTCTAGAGTATTTAGGGTTGCTTGATGATCATGAAAATATAGACACAGATTCTGATTCAGCTCCTACCGCCAAGAATCGTCATCATCAAGTATGCTTATATATCCTAAATCATTAATTCTAATATTAATTTTTTTTTCCAAAAACTTTATAATTTTCAACTAAATATATTTTATCTGATCACAATATCTTATATAATTTTTTTCTAATCCTGCAGGAAGTGGAAGTAAGTTTGATTATCACAGATTACTGCATGCCCGGGATTACCGGTTATGATCTTCTTAGAAAAGTTAAGGTATACAAAAATCCCCCAAACCCTTTTCTTGATTACAACTATATCACTGCAAGAAAGCATCTTTTCATTAACAAAAACTTTGCGACGGAAGAATCTATTCGCAAGAATTAAACATTTGTGATAGATTTGCTAATAGAATTATATTAAAACAGAATTAAATCAACAATAGAGACGAGACATTTATTAACTGATTTGTGATGATCGAGTTACAAAATTTGTCAAAGAATTATGTCCTATGACGAATTTCATTAACATTAGTGATGAATGATTCCGTTAGTGAAGGAAGTACGTTTTTGCAGTACACACACATATATATACTCACAAATAACTACAAAGCATATATAATTAATCAATATTTGATGTTATTTCCTTTTCAGAAATCGACATTATTTAAAGACATCCCAGTTGTGATAATGTCATCTGAGAATGTGCCATCAAGAATAATCAGCTGTTTGGAGCAAGGGGCAGAAGAGTTCTTCCTTAAACCAGTTCAACAATCTGACGTTAATAAATTAAGGCCACATTTGATGAGAAGCAAAGGCAAAGAAAATCACTCAAATAATATTGTCAGCAAAAGAAAGCCATTGGAAGAGTGCCTCTCACCTGATAGGACAAGAACAAGATACAATAACGTTAATGACTTGGAATTATAATCCAAGTAAAACAAATATTTATATATATATATATATATATATATATATATAAATGCAGCAATCAAGAAATGTTTTATATTAATTAATTTCACTCTTTTTTTTTAGTATTTTCAGTATTTGTAGGTATGGTAGAATTATGATTTTTTTGTTTTGGGGGGGGGGGGGGGGGGGGGGTGGTGAGGGGGTAGACAATGTTAGGGTTATCTCCTATGTATATTTATTTGACAAGGAATTAAGGTGCTTTTTACGGTTTGTTGTGTGTGTGTGTGTAATATCATAATCCAGATGGAGCAAAAAATTTTAATTTTAAGAGACGAGATATATACAATCTTGGCAAACATTAGAGTGTAATTTTGGATTTAGAACACTTCAATATTGCATAGATATATGTTCGGCAAACGGAAGTCAACAAACCCTGAATTAAGTAAGATTTAGAACACCTTTCTGTTCGGTTAATGAAACATACTTAATTTGTTTAGAGTTTACATTATTTGGTAATTCATCAATTTATACTACATGGAAACAAATGGAACCCAAGGAAAATGTTACTCATGACCTTTACAATCTTTTCCGAAATTAATTAATCGATTATAGAAAAAGGAAAAAAAATGCATAAAAGAATAAAACGTTTTTTTCTCAGAAAATAGAAAAATATTGGAAAATCATTTTCCTACTTATATATCCTTTAAAAAAAATAGAAAATGCTAATCATGCATGTCTATTAATTTTCCCGGTAGTTATGAGAATTGATGAAGATTAGCGGTGCACATGTTCTAATAATTACCTCACCTAATATTAATTAACTAATAACAAAAATGAAACATTGGTAGTTAATATAATATTCAACAAAATCTCGACATAATCTCAATTATTGACATGGCGAAGACTTTTTAACAACATTTTTATTCTTGTCAAGATCAACAATATTTTCCAAGGAGCGTCCCCTCATCCTTTTGATTGCTGCAAATTAACGTCACATTTTCCAATGTTTGATTGTTGAATTTATCAAGCAATTACAAAATTTACTATTTGTGTTTTTGGCATTAACAAGCTTCAGTTTATCTCTGAGTGATTAACAATGTGACTAATAAAGAATTCATTTTTTCCTCAACATAGTAAATATATTATATTTTAGGTCATCTTCTCAGAAAATCCGAATTCAAACTCCTGTTTACACGTGTAATGTGATTAATCGCTCTTTTTAATATATATATATATATATATATATCAATTAATCACATAATCAATCAGTATAATTTATTTGTGACATAATCATCACTGATACAGCTGAAGCTAGTTTGGACTAGAATCTCTCGATCTTCTCTTGAGTAAGTTTCAGTCTGAGTTGGAGAACTTTTATTTTATTATTCCGACCACCCCTGAGGTTTGGCCTAATTACAAATAACACCCCCTTGTATCGAAAATTACCGATACCCCCTTAAATTTTGTGGACTTTTTTGTAAGATAGACGGAAATAATAAAATGTTATTTTTACCCCTTAAATATTTGAAATATTTTTTTATTTAAAAAATAAAAAAATAAGTATAAAATTGAATTGACCAAAATACCCTTTATTGAAAAAAAAATACCATCTCTCAAATAAAACCCTAACTTACCCCCCCCACCCCACCCCACCCCCCATCACCACCTCCCACCCTCCCCCCGGCCTCTCTCTTCCCCTCCCTCCCCATCTCTCTGTCTCTCCCCCCCGTCTCCCACCCTCCCCCCCGGCCTCTCTCTCCCCCTCCCCCCCGGCCTCTCCCTCCCCATCCCTCCCCATCTCTCTCTTTCTCGCCCCTCCCCCCTCTGTATCTCTCTCTCACACTCAGCGGCGGCGGCGGAGGCGAAGCAAGGCGAGCAGCGGCGGCGGAGGCAGAGGACGGGCTGCAGCGGCGGCGAAAGCAGAAGACGGTGGATCTCTCGCCCCTCTCTCTCGATCTCTCTCTCCCTCCCTCCTCTGAATCTCTCTCTCCCTCTCCCTCTACCTCTAGATCTCTTTCGCGGCGGCGGAGGACGGCGGCGGCGGCAGGGGGCAAGGGGGAATGTTTGTGTATATATATATATATATATTTATGTATATATGTATGTGTGTGTATATTTAACAAAAATATTACATTAACCCCCTTGATATTGTACATAATTTCCATAAAATCCCTCAAATAATGATATTATTTACCATAAACACCCTCAAGGGTAAATAAGTCAATTCATATTTGTTTAAATTGCATTCCCATCTTCAAAAGGGTAATTTCGGAAGATCACGTTGGAGGGCAAACGTTGACTGTTAGTCAACTTAACGGAGGGTGAAAATTGTAAGACGGCAACAAAACTCAGGGGGGTATCGGTAATTTTCGATACAAGGAGGTGTTATTTGTAATTAGGCCAAACGTCAGGGGTGGTCCGAGTAATTATCCCTATTTTATATTAAAGACAAAAAGTGGAATATCAAAATAATTTCGACTCTAAAAGATAATTTCCTCAAGTCAAGGCTGACAATAACTTACCAAGCAAGAGAGCTTATGATAATAATCACAAAACGGTTATCCTAATTAGATTGTTAATACCCCCTTTGGAGTGAGACTGCTTGGTTAAAATTTGGCTTATAAATTATAAGCTATATCAGACTAAGAACCAAAATAGAATTTTAAACGAAACAAACGGGAATAAAGATCACTCAGTAAATCAAATTGAGTAAAAGATTTTTCCTTTCAGCACTTTAGGAGTTAATCAATGAGCACAAAATGTTTCTTTTTTCATTTTCACAAAAACACGAGAGAGAGAAAAGATAAGAGAGAGAGAGAGACAGTGAAATCGTAGTCTAATTGATCTTATAAAGCCCATTTATCGTTTAACTTATAAGAATTGCATACATGTACACATCTTCAAATCAAAGTCATTTCCTCTTCAGCTGTATGAGGAGAAAACTTCCTAAACAATTTGGGGGGGGGGGGGGGGGGGGGGGGGGGGGGGGGTGGTGGTAATGGGATATGTATTTCATCTATATCTAGCTCAATGGGCCATCCATCGAATCATTGCAATCGTTGCTCGATCCCAAGGATAAGGATAAAATCTTAGAAAAATGGGTTCGAACCTAATCAAATGGCTGGCACTCGACTGTGCATTAGGCTCAGCGCAATATAACTGGGTCTAACGCGAAGGCATCAGGGTTTAAAGTTGTGGGATGAGTTGGGCTGACTCCCAAGCTCAATAAGCTGGCGCAGCCAAGACTCGTTCTAAACTCAACTTTTTAAGCTTGACCACAAAACTCGTTGAATTATGAGGCAAATTTTAGCTTACAAATAAGTGTTCAAGAGTTCGAACTGGCTCTAAACTTATACATTTCATATATTATATTTTAAAATATAACCAGAAATAATGATAAGTGTCAACAACAATAAAGTAAGGGAAAAATAGCAATATTGTTACTGTCATAATAGTAATTGTTGTATCATAATATCAAACTGCTTATTGGATAATAACATGTATATATATATATATGCTATTAAAAGTAATCAATAATACTAACATATTTAAATTATCTAACTGTACAAGTTTATTAGTGCAAGTATCAAATTATTTATTTAGTATAGGTTCTTTAATCAAACAGCTCCTTTGGCGCGCCTGGTTCGTGCCAAACACGTCTTTACCATTGATGATTCTTGATCTATTCTTACTGAAGACAACTATGCACTCAAATTATTTGTTGAAGTGCATATATGCAGCATATTTTCTTAAACCTTAGAGGAACAAACAGAAATCATAATAAATTTAAAAACTCAGGAAATGACTTATTTTTTGCTGACTGCTTGTAATTAGCTATATATGTTTTATGGAATCCTCGCAGGCATTGCAAAGGCAATAAGGACCGCCTCCGATGCAGTCTATAGTGGTGGAAGGTTCAATTTTTTTCTGGCAGAACCACAAACATTCATCATTAGGCTTTCCACGCTCACATGAGATTTCAGGATGTATTTCGGAGCATTGTATTTTACGCATATTAGCATATGTCTTTTCCACCACATAAAATACAAAATATGAATGATTATTAGTTTATTTATTTGCAATAAATTTACATAAAAAGAAACATAGACTAAAGTAATACCAGAAAAGAGAACTGCAATCACCAATACGCAGAGTACTTGGAGTTTGGCTTATCCGTGGTCTGTGGCTAATTACTCTGGCCATGGTTTAGCCATGGTTAGACCGTGGCTAATACAAATCAGTGGCCTTATTAGCCTAGTAATTTTACACAGAAATACTGTAAATTATCAATAACAATTAATTATACATTGTTGAATTATTGATAAACCCATAATATAAGTTATGACAATATATTGATCAATTAAAACCTTTCAAAACCAGATAATTAACTCGTATATATAGATAAGTGACCATAAACATTGAAATTAACTGATTAGGAGTATACTTATACATTTATATATGTAGTATAATCCAACATATTGTGATATTATAATAAAATGGTAAATTAAATCTAAAGAAATAATTATGAAACTTAAGTTGTGTATTAACTCAATAGAACAATATAATATCGTCAAATAATTGAAATAATCATTCGTCATTCGAATTGATATTGATCATCACACAATCATAACATTCAATTATATATCAATTTAAAAGATTTATTTGAGTAATAGAAAATTAAATGAGGGTTATTATTGATTACATATAATACAACACTTAAGAAACCAAATTAACACGTTTCTCTTCAAACACTACTAGAAAAAATGCAATTAGCCACGGATTTTAGCCACGGATTTGGCAAAAAATCCATGGCCAAAGAGATTAGCCACGGATTAGCCACGGATTTTTTTCGTGGCTAAAAGTGGCATGGCTAATTTTAGCCACGGCCATTTAGCCACGGCTGGGATTAGCCACGGATTGGCCACGGCCTGGCCGTGGCTAATAGCCACGGTCAAACCGTGGCCAAATTTGGCCACTTTTTTTTGGACATGCCTGGCCGTGGCCACTGAAAAAAAAAATGCTAATCAAACAAAACCCGAAACCCTACCCGCGCCCCAAACCAAACCCGCGCCCGCGCCCGAACCTGGATCCGCGTCCTCCAAGCGTTTTTTTTTTTTTTTTGCGCTCAAAGAGATTCGAACACGGGACATCAATGTTGTAGTTGGAGCATGAAACCGTTGCGCCAAAGGAATTCTTTGGTTATTGATTGCTTTTTATTATACTTAAACTATATTTTTACAATATTTTAAACTTAAATTATCTAATAAATTTCATTAGTTTTATCAATTTTTGTTATTTAATTTTAGTAATATTTATAAATTATTAACCAATTATTTTTTTTAAATTAAAGATATTTACCTTCGACTTTATCGTTCGTTATTCAGTTTTTCTTTTTATGACAAATATTTAATAAATTAATATATCAAAAACAAAAATTATAACAAAAATCTATTTATACAATTTATATTTAGATAATAGCAACTTTAATTGGTATTCCTTGCCAATATCTTCGTATATGTGTGGTATTATATATATATATATATATGTCAAGTATACATATCATATATTTATATATATATGTATCTATTTTAAATATGTCCAAGTATATATGTATCAATATATATATATATATATATATAAATGTCCAAGTATATATGTATCAATATATATATATATAAATGTCCAAGTATATATGTATCAATATATATATATATTGATTTTTTAAATTTTTTTGCACCACATATAAATTTATATATATATATATATTGATACATATATAAATTTATATTGATACATATATATGTGTATATATATATGAATCAATATATGTGTATATATATGTCCAAGTATATATATATCATATATACATATATCAATATATATATATGTCAATGTGTATCTTATACATATTAATATATTATATGTACATTCTAATCCTCTATATATAGTCTATATGATATAACTATATATCTATATATAACATATCTAATATATGTTACAAATGTAGAGTGCATATATATATCGATCAAATATATATATATATATATATATATCTAATCATATGTACTATATATGTTCAATCATCTGTATGAAATAAACATATATTAGTGTATTATATATCTAATATATGTTATATATGTACTTATATAACTAATATATATACATCTAATTAGACATAAATACATATATATATATGAGTATATCTAATCTTATACGTATGTAACATATCCAATCATTTATTATATATATCAATATACATAATATACATATATTACTTACGTATTACAAAAATTAATTATTAAACAAAAAATTAAAGTGGTGTAGTGGTTTGATGCTCTAATTTCAACTAACAGGTCAAGAGTTCAAACCATCTCCGGTGCAAAAAAAAAAAAAAAAAAAAAAAATTTGCCCAGGAATTTTTAGCCACGGTCTGGCCGTGGCTAACTCGTGGCTGTTAGCCACGGTCTGGCGTGGCTAATCTGTGGCTAAAAATAGGCGCCAAATTTTCCTCTAATTTTAGCCACCAAAAATAGCCACGGCTAGGCCGTGGCCAATCCGTGGCTAAGTTTTTTTTTTTTATTTATTTAAATCCGTGGCTATTTTAGCCACGGATTTTTTCTGTGGCTAAAATCCGTGGTTATTTGCAGTTTTTCTAGTAGTGAAAGAACATATTAAATCGGGCACGAATAAAATAATTAAATAGTAACGTAATTGAATAGACACGAATTAACCATAGTCCAGCCATGGCTAACCATAAAATTTCCACGGATTAGCCACGGCTTAAATAAAAAAAAATATTGGTCATGGCTAAAACAGATCGGTGGCCTGATTGCCACAGATTAGCCACGACCAAACCATATCTAAAACAGATCAATAGTCTCTCTTTAGCCATGGCTAGTCCGTGGCTAAACTTTTGTATATAGCCTATACTTGGAAATTTTTTTCCTTTCTTCTTCTTCTTTCCTCCCAAAGGTAACCCCTACCCCCCCTCCCACCCCATGCAACGGCGACTCCACGTCAATGATCGTTATGCTCCCCCTCCCCTATCCCACGCCACCCCTCTTCGGCTCAGCCTACTCCCTCACCCTCTCCCCAAGCCCACCCCTATCCCCATCCCCCTCCTCGTCCCCCCACTCCCCATCTTCCCCCCAGCCCCCCTCTACACAGCGGTGCCTGTAGGGACAACCGGCTCTAGGGGAGGCGACCGTTGTGTGGCCCCCCAACCCCCCTCCTCCATCCCCCCAGTCCCAAACCCACCCCCCACCCTTCCCCTTCTCTCCCCCAAACCCGAGCCCCCACCCCCCAAATTATTTTTTTTTTGTTTTCTAATTTGACAAATATTTCTTACTTTTTTTTTGTTTGTTGTCATTTTTTGAAATTATTGATAGGTTTGATATATTCTCAGTTTTTTGAAGTTGCTAAATTTAAGGTATGTTTGAGATTAGTGAATATTGGTGCATTTATATGTTATTAATAATGTTAGTGATGTTTTATATTTTTGGTTATTTTTTACTATGAGATAATGTTGTTAGTAATGTGTTTTACATTTGTAGTGAATTTGTTTCATATGTTAATAATATGATGTTAGTATTAGTTATGTTTGACATGTTAGTGTTATGTTATATATTATTGACATTTTAGTGAATTTGTTAATGAATAATGATTTTAAATATGAGATGCGTGTTTGTAAGATGGTATATATTGCTTATGAGATATGTTTTGATCTCATTGATATATGTCGAGTATATGTATGTTTGTTGGCAAAGTTTAATATGAATTCCAGTGTTGAGTAAATGACATAATCATGTTTGTTACATAAAATGAATAATATTCGTGTGAGTCGAAGTTGGATGTACAATCAATTATTGCCCAACCGAATAGACCCTACGAATGAATTTTTGCTGGGTTTGAGTCAATTTATTGAATTTACAACCTCACAACCACAATGCAAACTTGACAACAACTGTTTTAGGTGTCCATTTTTTAAATGTGAAAATGAAAAATACAAGAATACTAGTAATGTAAAATATGATCTTTTGAGGTATGGGTTTCAACCAAATTATAGGTACTGGACTACACATAGAGAGATTGCTCCAGAAAATTAGAATATTGACATCGTTGGTCCAAGTACTTACAATTATGTCAATATTACAGAAGGGTTAAAAAATTATAAAAAATTGGTCTATGATACTATGGATCAAAATGATTTTCATGAAAATATGCCGCGGCAGAATTTCGAGCGAAATGATGCTGAAATGAGTCACATTATTGAACAACCTCATAATAAGAAAGCTCAACAACTTTATGAATTAGTGGAAGTCGCGAATCATCCCTTCTGGTCAGGATGTGAGTCACAGACAAAATTATCACTCAATTTTCAATGATGACATTGAAATCAAATTATAGCATGTCACATGGATGTTTTGATAGAATAGCCGAACTTATAAAAAGGTCAAACCCGATTGACAATCATATCCCCAATAATTATTACGAAGCCAAAAAATTAATGAGAAAATTGGGACTGACTAGGGATGGCAATGGGTCTGGGTTTGGCCCGGACCCGACCCGCTAGGACGGGTTTAGACCCGTTTAAACGGATCTTGGGCCGGGTCGCGGGTCCAAAATTTTGGACCCGTCCGGGTTCGGGTCGGGTCTCGGGTCCACTGAGACCCGGCCCGAACCCGACCCGTATATATATGTATTATATATTATATATATTTATAATATATAAATAAATAAAATTAAAGAAATTAATTTATATATAATATATATTTATAATATATATTATATATATTTATAATATATAAATGTTTCACTTGAACATATTTTATTAAGCTTTATAGTTATGATTATGGTAATTTTTCCTTATGGTTGGAAATTTAAAGTTGGTTATTATTATTTTACTTGAATATGTTTTATTAGGTTTTATGTACAATTTGAATATTTTCAATTATTAAGTTTCTTGTACAATTAAAAATTATTGTTTCAAAAAAAAATTTAAAAATAAAAATTTCAATTATTGAAGCGGGTTTGCGGGTCGGGTTTGGCGGGTTGGGAGGGGTTTCGGAACCCAGCGGGTTCAACGGGTCCAACGCGCCGGGTTCGGGTCCAAGCCGGGTTCGGATCGGGTCCGGGACCCGTCGGGTCTGGGACGGGTCCCGGGTCCAGAAAAACCTCGCGGGTCGGGTCTCGGGTTTGGCCAAACCCGTACCAGACCCGACCCATTGCCATCCCTAGGACTGACATCTATAAAAATCGGTTGCTGCATTGAGGGGTGTATGCTATTTTATAAAGAACATGTACATTTGGATGCATATGCATTATGTCAACATCTTAGATTTAAACCATCTTGTACAGGGAGCATTAAATGTGTTCCTTATAAAAAAATACACTACATGCCACTAATTCCAAGGTCGAAATGGTTGTATGCCTCTGAAAAATTAGCTGAACAAATGAGATGGCATCAGGAGCACACAACAAAGCTTGGTGTTCTTTGTCATCCTTCGCCGCCAAGCCGAGAAATATTAGACTTGGATTGTGTGCCGATGGATTTAATCCTTTAAACCAAATATCAAAATCATATTCTTGTAGGCCAGTTATTGTTACCCCTTACAATTTACTCCTGAAATGTGCATAAAAGCCCCATATATGTTTTTGACATGTTTGATTCTTGGGCCGCGCAACCCAAAGGATAAGATTGATGTTTATTTGCAACCTTTAATTGGTGAGTTGAAAGAGTTGTGATCAGATGAAGTTGAAACTTTCAATGTCTCAATAAGACAGAACTTTCGATTAAATGTCGCCCTTATATGGACAATTAATAACTTTCCTGCGTATAGAATGTTGTCGGGGTAGATGACGTGCGGAAAACTGGCATGTCCAATATGCATGCATAATACAAAATCATTTAAGTTGAAGCATGGTGGGAAAACGGCATTGTTTGACTGTTATAAGTAGTTTTTGCCTGAGACTCATCCTTTTAGGAAAAATAAAGATGCTTTCTTAAGAGTGAGATGTGAGCGATCTGCGCCTCCCTATCGAATAGGGGATTTTTTACGTCGCTTACCAAAAGTAGCCAATATGCTTGTAAGACACTCAAAAATAACAAATTACAATGTGGACCACTATTGGACCAAACAATGCATTTTTTGGAAGTTATTGTATTGGAAGGATAATCTCGTCCGCTATAATTTGGATGTAATGCGCATTGAAAAACTTTTTTTGACAACATAATAAACATTGTAATGGATGTTAAAAACAAAAAAAAGGATAACGAAAAGGCTAGACTTGGCTTGTTGGAGTAGTGCAAGCGTCCGGAGTTACATCTACAATATTTGTCAAGCAGTAAAGTGTTGAAACCACGAGCCACTTTCACTTTAAATGTTGAACAACGACACGAATTATGCGATTGGCTTAAATGTTTGAAGATGTCTGACGGTTATGCATCGAATTTGAGAAATTGTGTTGATCAATCTAGAACTAACTTGCACAGTATGGAGAGTCATGATTGTCACGTCTTTATGCAATGTTTGCTCCCAATAGCGTTAAACACACTTTCACAGAATATTTGGAAGTCATTAACTAAAATAAGTCAATTGCTTAAAGAATTGTGATAAACAGAGTTAAGTGAGGGAAATCTACTACAATTGAATAGTAACATTCCAATTATTTTATGCAAATTGGAACAAATTTTCCCGCCTGGATTTTTTGACTCAATGGAGCAGTTAACTGTACACTTGTTGTTTAAAGCTGCCATGTGTGGCCCTATGTAATACCGGTGGATGTATCCTTTTGAGAGGTAATTAAACTATTATGAATATAAAATTTGATGTGCTAAATTAAATTATTAAGAACTCAAATTTTTAAAAGTTTAAACAACTTAATTTTTAGGTGCTTACATAACTTAAAGGGAATGGTGAAAAACATAGCAAATGTTGAAAGATCAATATGTGAGGCATATTTTAATCAAGAGTTGTCGTACTTTTTACCTTATTATTTTGAAAGTCACATCCATACCAAAAGTACAAGATCTCATCGTAATGAGGACAATGTCTCTTCTGAAGATGAGCTACCGTACACTTTGGTTGTATTCAATCGATCTGGTAAGCCAGAAAGAAAATACAAGGAACATTTTTTTGACTGATAATGAGTGGAGCAAAGCTGCTTTACATGTACCCTCATCAATTGTGATAAAGTAATTTCCATCATTGAATAGTACTATCTTTAACATTTTGTAGATAATACGTTAAGAGTAATGTAGGTGGCTTTGACAAATTCTTAACATTTTATAGGATGTATAGGTTAATCGTTCGATACAACTAGCCGCATCTAAGTGATCAAGAGGTTGAGTAATCCATTGAAAATAATTTTGTTGAATGGTATAAACTCTATGTGAGTATTACATTATATGTTTCAATTAATTATATGTTTCAAAAACACTGTGTGGTTTAAACAAAATATGTTTAATTAAATATGCTGATTGAAAATATTTTTATATGTAGGTACATAATCCAAAAAAATAATGTTGAACATCAATATTTGATTGATTTGACTTGGGATCCAATGAAGAAGGTCAAGACCTTCAACAGGTTCTACATAAATGGATAATGATATGACCCAACATACGAAGACCTTCAATTTTTGTGTTTGTGTCATAAGTAATGGGGGTACAAACTTTTATGGTATACTAAAGGAAGTTATCAAGTTAGAGTATCTTGGCGTACCTCAAAAAGAGGTTGTGATGTTTAAATATGTCTGATTTGATTCGGTATCTAATAGGGGTATGAAGGTACACCCACAATATGAAATTGTTGAAATAAAAATTAATAAGAGATATCCAAAAGATGACCCTTTCATACTTGCGCAACATGCATCTCAAGTGTATTACATCCCTTATCCCGGTACAAGAAGGGATAAATCGCAATGGCGGTTTGTTATCAAAACAAGCACGAAGTTGAGTTGTGAATGAAAAGATTACTCATGACCCGTTACAAGAGTCATCCGGAACAAAAAATGGTACCATTGGTAATAAACTAACGGGTAACGTCGTTGATTGTAGGAATGCTGTAGAAGAGGTCAACTAATTATACCTTATGCACATGGTTAATGATGATGTAGAAGTTGATGAAATGGGTCGAACTGGCGAGGAAGAAAAATTGAACTCTGAGTTTGAAGATAATGATGAGGATAATGAAAATATAACTCAATATGGCGATTACGAAAAAGATAAAGACAAAGATAAAGAAGACTAAAATTTACTATGAAAAAATATTTTGCTTGGTTTGACTTGAATGTTGTATTATAGTTAATTGATCAATTAAGTAATGTGAATTCTCATACCTTAACGGTTATGTAATGTGAAATATTAAAAATTAACAATTGTGTGATTTTTTTGTTATGAATGTAGAATAGGTTCTTGTTGTGCGATGTTTTTTCTATAAATACAAATGACATGTTCTAGAAAAGGCAAAGAGAAAGTCACTGATAGTGGCGGAAGATCCAACCAACGTGGCCTCTACATGCCCCCTATGATGAACCTGCACATCTGGGATGAGTCGTACGACAATTCTCATCATCACACATCTGTCCATAGCGAAGATGAGTCGAACAATGATGATATGCCGACTAAGACTTTCAATAATACTAGAGTTACGGAAAGTTGGTTATTTATTCGCGGGGACATGAGCAGGTTTATTTTTGTACGTTATTTAAGATATAATTATTCAAATCTCGATTGTTGTTTAAATATTTTTCTATTCATTAGGTTCAATTATGCCTCGGAGACCATCAGAACGATCACCCGCATTTTCACAAACGTGTATACAAGGGCATGGGAGAGGTGGAAAGAAGTCCCTATAGATACTAGACAAATGTGGTTCTCTGAATTTCAAGTAAGTATTGATATGTATATATATATATATATAAATTTTCCTATATATTTTTTCATTTATTATTTTTTTAGTTGTACGTTTCTCATTGTATAAAAAGTGTACTATTGGAGAGCTGACTAGCATGACTCCATTTGGAAAACTTTTGAGCACAAGGGATCGGACGTCTTAAAGAATAAGCTTAATAAAGCTCGTCATAAAAATAAGAAGCCTGAGTGGATTGGTGATGACGCATGGCAGGAGCTACAAGAAAAATAGGGCTTGCACGATTTTCTTAAAAAAAGCGCAGTTAACAAAGCTAATTGGGCTTCAAATTCTGGTGAAAGGGAAATAACGGGCCACAAAAGGGGTTCAAAATCTCACCTCACTCACAATGACGAGTTGGTTAGTATGTGTATTTCATCCTTATTTCAAAATTATGATTGATAGTGATAGCATTTTCATATTATATTAAAAAATTAAATCTCTCATTATAGGAAGCTCAAACCGGGGAATATCCGACCGTGGATCAATTGTTTCTCCACCTCTACTCATATAAGGACAAGAATAGGGAGTTGAAATGGTCTAATGAGAGGGTACACCGTTCCTTTGTGAGTATTCATTATGCTTCAACTTTAATATTGATATTTTGACTTTGCTATTGATGTTTCAACCTGAAATTTTGTAGAACGCATTTAAGGAGAAGTGTGACGATATTAATTCCCAACCGCCTCCTCAATCTGCTGATGGTACGCCCCTACTTAGACCATCCAAGCTCGATGTAAGTCAAATAACTTGACTTTCATATTCTAATATTATACATAGATAGATAGGAATGATAAATAACTTGACTTTCATATTCTAATATTATACATAGATAGATAGGAATGATACATTTTAGAAGTTATAACTATATTTACGGATTTATACGTGTGGAAGGAGACAGTGGCTAAACCGAAGAAAGGTTGGTGGTATGGAGTACCAAGTGGAACATCATGTAGTATGGGGACTTCAAGCTACTGTGCTTACCCCCTGAAATGGGAGGATCCATCGATGCTTAAGTTGAGGCAAAGGTTTGAGAGGTTTGAGAAGAAACAATCCTCTAAATTGACTGAGATGTGGCACACACTCCATGCATTGCTTCAAAGTGTTCAAAGTTTGACTCAGGGCACTTTCGTCTCTTCGCTTAATCAGCCACACCCGTCAGCTGGTTCACCGCATGTGCGGCCCACCCCTAGCCAACAGAGGGGTTCTCGTGGGACTTCATCGGGAGGACAACAATCCACCTCCAGGCACACTCCACGACATGACTTATGGGATGACAACATGACAATGATGATGATAATAAGGATGATGCTATTGGATCTTGGTAGACATTGACACGTAATTTGTTATAATGTTGCTAACTTTATTATGACTTTTAAACATTGGCGTTAAGTACTTCGGTTTGTAATGTGTTGCTATATTTGACTCTTTGTAATTTACTTCATGTTATAATTCATATTGGATGATCCGTAATCCTCATTTTGAATGGATGACTGGCATGAATGATGTGTTGTTGTGCATGCTTGTGGTTTTGATTGAAAAAAAAAATGAAGCAGGTTGGTCGTAAAAAAAGCAGGCAGTAGGCAGTCGAAAACTGGCAAAATTAGTCATCGCCAAACTGTGGCTAATTTGGCATGCTCATACGAATCAGCCACAGCTAGACCGTGGCTAATGGCCATGGACTAGCCATGGCTTGCTAATTTTCAAGATTAAGTGGCCAAATTTGGATACGTATGGACCGTGGCTATTAGCCATGGCCTAATCGTGGCTAATGCTCGTACCTGGAAATCAATGGCCATTAGCTACGGTCAGGTTGTGGCTAATCTGTGGCTGAGTAAAGCCGTGATTAAAATGTTGTGGTTAAATATAGCCACGCCACTTTTAGCCACGAATAAAATCCGTGGCTAATTTATTTAGCCACGAATTGTTTTTCTCAAATCCGTAGCTAAATTTGTTTTTTCTAATATTGATAAAAACTAAGTATTGATAAATAAATGAAAGAAATATTATTAAAACAATATATGTACATATACACACACACACACACATACACATATTTAACTGCATAAGAGAACAAAACAAAAAGAACTAATTCAGAAAAAAGAAGTCTATAATGAGAAAGAGGAACTCGGCAACTTTAATTTCTTGATTAGTCTATAAATCTAATTGGGCAAAAGAAATTAAAAAGTTTGAGAAAAGTATCACCCTTCTTCACTTTTTGTTCTTCCTGTATTGGTTTTGGGGTCTGTGTACTCTCTACATTTTGAACAAAAATAAATTAAAAGGAAGGTCAATAATTTTTTAGGAATAGATAGATATAGTTTTCATGATTTTAAGCTAATCACAACTTTTAAAATAATTAAATATAATTACGTATTACATTTATGAACAAAAAGATAATTATGAATTTACTTTAATTCAAATTTGACAACTCATGATAATTTACTTTAATTAAAAAAACTAATTCCTAAAATTTAGGAATACTAACAGTGCGTTTGGCAGAGGAAAGAAAATAGGGAGGAAAGAAAATAAGAGGAAAGAAAATAAAAGGAAAGAAAATGGGTGGATTTTAATTTTCCACAGGTATGCTTGGTTGAAAGGAAAACAGATGGAAGGAAAATAAAAATCTATTTATTTTCTCTTGTTTGTTTGAATGGAAAAATGGAATGAAAGAAAATGATTTATGTACTAAATGATAATTATACCTTTATATCATTATAAATCATAATTATGTTTATGAATTTATGTATTAAAATAGATTAATAAAATTAAACTAAATAATGTAAAGTATAATGTAAATAAAATATATAAATTAATATAATGAAATATTTGTTTACATTGTGTCAAACGACAACCACAATTTTATATAATTATAAATATAATTATATTATAATGTCGTAGAAAATTTAATGAAAATAAAATAAATAAATAAATATGTGAAATACATTTTTAATGTATTATACAAATGCACACGTCGTATTTGCTATTTAAAAAATGCAAGAATTCATGCTAGTAGAAAATGCAATATTATTTAAATACCTAATTATACATATGGGCAATTTTGGAAATATAATTTTATAGAGATCCTTGTATTATTTTCCTCTCATTTTCCGTCCGATTTTGGGTGGAAAAAAAAAATCAGTGGGCCCCATGCTTATTTTTCCATTCTCAATTTCTTTCCTTCCTTTTTCCCCCCACAACCAAACAAGGGAAAATATACATTTTCCTTCCAATTTCCTTCCTTCCCCTCCCTTTCCTCCCATTTTCCACCCTACCAAACGAAGCCTAAGTGTGCAATTAATATGAATTTAGTAGCGAACAACCAATGAATTATTTTTTGATGATAAAAAAACAAAATCTTAAGAATTCAGAATTTAGTTAAAATTGAAATATTGCGGCCAAACACCGATATAGATATAGATATAGATATAGATATAGATGTGAATGTGTTTAGTTTAAGGAATTAAATCAATTGTAATTTAATTTAAGTTAGTTAAAAAGTGAAATTAACATAGTATGTGTGCATGATTTGAAAAATGATTCTGCGCAAAACTATGATTATAGAATTAATGACCCGATATCGTGGCATGAGCTAAAACATTTGGATTATATGATTTTTGAAATTAATGGAAACACAATCAACGGAAAAATTGATATAATTGGAAAAAAATCAAGGAATTAAAAAACGTTTAAAATGCATATTGATATATGCATGTACTTCAAGAATTCAATTAATTGATATGAAATTGGGCCAATATCAAGAAATTAAAAAGCTTTAAGATAATGAATTTAATGACTTAAAACTTATATCAAAATATTCATGCAACATAATTAATGAAATAAGTATATTTGGCAGAATGGAGCTAAAATAACTTGTCCACCTTATTGTCCACATATGCAAGAGATTAACACATAAGGTGGACATCATTTCAAATATATAGATTAGGTTAGATTCAATTAGATGATGATGATGATGATTATTATTATTATTATTATTATTATTGAGACATACATATAGATAAAAGTTGATAATTGCATATTGTTGGGAAATTTGGCCAAATTCATGTGTAATGACTAACATGAATTTGGGCCAATATTAAGAAATCAAAGAGTCTAAAATAATAATTATGATAAGGAGTTTTATAGGAGTTGATCAAGGAAAAGCTGTGAAGGTAAAAGATAATTATATGTACACAAACACACAATCTAATTAAAAATTTGCACTAATTAATGAAGAGTTAATAATAGAAAAACTAACCAATCGATATAATTATAAATTATATTTAAGAAAATAATTTAAGGTGTAATTTTTAAGGACTTAAATATAAATATGCTTGAAAATAATGGAATTAAATAATTTTAATTATAGAAAGATTTTAATGTGCATTAGAGTGTTAAAATGTAAATTTGAAAAACGTGTTACATGAAAAAATAATGAAATGACAACTTGTCCACTTTATTATCCACATAACCAATAGATAGACACATAAGGTGCAGATTATATATATATATATATATATTAGATTATATTAAAAGAGTAGATATATACAAAACATTATATTTATATATAGATACTAAATTTGCACTAATTGATAAAGAGTTAATCATACAAAATCTAATCAATGGATATAATTATAAATTAAGTTTAAAAAAATAATTAAGTAATAAAGAGTAATTTAAGGATTTTTAACATAAATATGTTTGAAAGTAGTGGAATTAGACAATTTAATTTAATTATAGAAAGATTTTAATGTGAATTAAAGATTGAAAATGTAAATATGAAAAATGTCACACATACCAGAATAATGAAAAGATAACTTGTCCACCTCATTGTGCATATAAACAACTAATGGACACATAAAGTGGACTTTATTTTATATATATATATATATATATATATTAGATTAAATCAATTTTATGGATCTTTTAGATTTGTAAAATTATTTTAAGTAACTTTTAGGAATCTTTCCTTAAAAATAAGAAACAATAAATCAATTTTATGGATCTTTTAGATTTGTAAAATTATTTTAAGTAACTTTTAGGAATCTTTCCTTAAAAATAAGAAACAATATATATATATATATATATGTGTGTGTGTGTGTGTGTGTTTAAATGGGTAAAAAACATTTCAAGGATTATATCAATTATCCTATTCAAGTACAACTAATAAATTACATAATCAATTAGCAACTTGAAGAACTATCAACACAACTATTACACCCCACAATCAAATACAAAAAGCTATCAAATAATACAAAAACGATAAATCAAAAATGATTTCATTTTTCTATTAATTAAATTATGAAATTTTAGAGATCAAAATCATGACCAATAGTACTTTGATTAAATAAAATTCATCAATATTGTGATAATTAGGCAAGCAAATCTAGAAATCAAATTCTTCAAATCTTTTAACTGTATAGCTTCGCATCATATTTCAAGATAAATATTTTTCTAAAAATATTTGAAGATAAAGTTGCTAAATTAACCCTACAACTCCAAAAAATAAAGCTGAAATTTTAGAAACCGTAATTTTTGTTAAACCCCTATATAAAAGAACATAACTTCCAAGGACCATCACATATTGTTACCAAATTACCTTCAGTCAAGATGTTAAAGCTTTCGGCAACGTTTTTGTTTGTGATTGTTCTAGCCTTTGTCGTTTCAGGTATGGGTGTTTCTACATCACCCTCCGGTGTTCATTAATGAAAAATTTATGATGAATAGATTCCGTTACAGATATTAGATATAATAGCAAATCTCTGATGGAATTTTATGAAACAGAATTAGATTAATAATCAATGGCAAAGCATTTACTAATAAATTTATTATGAACAAAGCTCATCACATAATATAATTTTGTGATGGATTTATTTAATTCATGATGAATTACTTCATAAGTGAAAAAGATGCTTTCTTGTAGTGTTTACCTGCAATAGAATTAGTATTACATTGAAATAGATTATTGTTGTAGCATTTTTATGAGGCAAACGATTAGAACTGAAAATGGCAGGATCAATTTGGGCATATTACTTTGTATCAAAAAAAAAATGGACATATTACTTCTATTTATTAATAAAATGCAAGTCCTATAAATTGCATACTTACCATTAAAAAAAAAAACAAGACCTATACAGAAGTGGATAGGATCCTCTATTCTAAAATGGTATTTCATCTCATATTCCATAATTCACATTCATGTCATGTGTATAAAGTTACTTCCTTAATTATACACTTGGAATGTGATCTTTACACTTGGCATGTATCCATTGATTGGAATAGGAGATGAAACACGGTTTGAAATAGTGAATCCCGCGTGATACAGAAGTCTTTCATTTTTGAGATAATTATCAAAGAAATCCCTTAGGTTTGTTCCAATTACAAAACGTCCCATATTTCTATTGAAATTATAATTACCACCACTGAAGTTTTCATCTAGCATACAAATAGTATCAAGAGTTAGCGGCCCAATTACCAAAAACCCCTTGCCAATATTTGGGGGCATAATTTCAATTTTAATAGATAGATTTTTTTTTTTTTTGTAATTAACTCAAACTTCGAGTTTTTTACGTATAAATCCCAATTGATTAATGTGGTATTTACATTTTTTTTTTTAAAATTTCTTGTGCGCAGATGACAAAGGATTGTTGCTGGCTGATGCAAAAACATGCCTATATATTTATCCTACTGCGTGCGAGAGGGTGGGAATTAAAGCATGCACAAATTGCGCAAAACTTCCTGGGCTATCTATTGTTTCTTGCACTACGCAATTTGGTAAGCCCAGTTGTGCTTGTTTCTATCAATAATGTGGCACTACTTCTAAGCCCTGATTTGCTATTCCATTCTTGGTCCACTTCTGACTTGACCACTTCTTGTATCTTAAATCAAAATAATTATATCAATTCAATATTAAGAGTTTTTGATTTTGATTAACAATTGCAAGTCAATACAAGTATAATGTTGTAAGTGGATGGCCAAAGTTGCTTCATATATATCTTGGTCCTATGGATTATACAAAAATCAATATTA
This sequence comes from Petrea volubilis, assembly GCA_026212405.1. NCBI lineage: Eukaryota > Viridiplantae > Streptophyta > Magnoliopsida > Lamiales > Verbenaceae > Petrea > Petrea volubilis. Next base: position 6,860,809 of record CM047878.1, read on the forward strand.
TAAAACTTTCTTACATGTAATTATACCAGAATCAATATTGAAATCGAACATATTCTACTATTATAAAATTCTTTATATTTATTTATGGATTTATACTATAAAAAATTAAGTTTTTTTGTTTATTACATTATGTTTTATAATTGAAGTTTATGAAAATAGACCGACAGAAAACGGAAAGGAGAAAATGCTCTCAAGCCTTGTGGGGGAGAGAGAGAGGGATTTCACAGAAGAACAAGCAAAAGTAATTAATTGCTTTCCAGAACACAGAAAACAAAGCAAACGCAGTCCATGAACGACCCCATCCACTCAACAAAAACTAGTGAAAACAAATCAAATGTAACCGAAGATCAATCAAATCCTACACACACACACACGTGTCTCTACACATAAATTTTCCACTCTTACCAGCAGCAATGCAGTGAAATTTGTAACTCAGATGGAGAAAAAAAATATTAGTATGTGAGGTTTTTGAATGCAGCTCGAGTACCGTGTTGTGTGAGTTTTCGTGTGAGAGAACGAAACAGCAGCGGCGGCGGCAGTGGTGGAGCGGTGGTTGAGTGGTCGTGGGGGTATGGAGAGTGTAGAGTGGTGTTTGGGGGGTTAAAATTTGTTTTTCTGAGTTTGGTGTCACTTAAAACGCAGGACGTTACAAAAGCTCCAAAATCACGGCCAACAACAAAAAGCACTTTAAGCTACGCGAGGATTGAACTTGAAAGTTTTGCAATGACAACTTGAGCCTAAACTTATGAGTTCGACAAGTTTGCTCAAACTCGAGCTCAAAGTTTTGGCATGTACTTGAATTCACGAATGAAAATTTTCAAAAGCTCAACTCGAGATCGACCTATCTGCAGCACTAGCGGAGCTTTGCCCGACCCAGTTGACGCTACTAAATATATAGCAACTGATATACTAATGCAATTCTCTTTTACATTCATGACTCGTGAAGCAACATTTGCATTCTAAATGAAATCATAACCACGAAACCTGGAGATGATACTAAAGAACAAATTACACAAGTTGATAGTAGACCCATTAGCTTTAAACTTTGCGCTATGTACACGGAGAACTCGCTCTTCGTTACAATTCACATTACCTGCTCCACATGGATCAAAGCATATTATCCCACCCAATGCCTTCATCACAACAATGAACTTTATGCTAAATGAGGTGATGCCAATATCGACTTTAACTCGTCTCAAAGCAACCGGCATACGTCTCTTAAATATATTTCAGCAGGGTATGCCACCGCTATAGGACCCCTCAGGATACCTTAACCCTTTAGGTGCTGACATAAAGGGAGGAAACCGCCCGTTATACAACAGGACGAGCAAAACCTCAAATCAAGCTACTTTTAAGGGCGTCAAGAAGCAACTGCCATCTCTAGTTCAGATTGCTGGACTTGGGCACCACCAAGTAAAGGAATTTTCTGAAACTCATTTCTTAGTTGCCCACAGGCTGCACTTGCATCCAGTCCCCGTGTTTGACGTACACTAACAGTGACTTTACGAGACTCTAAAGCTGCTGAAAACGCAAGAACCTGTGCAAGGAAATCAGTTTCTAGATATGTTAGCTATAGATCAAGATGTTTCGGAAAGATGTGGTTAACGATCCACAATAGGATTGAAGAGGCATACCGATTTTTTAAAGGGACGCTGGTACTCCGAACCTTCTATTGGATTGAAAGGTATCAGGTTTACATGATAACCATGACCCCATTCATGAAGAAGCTCTGACAGTTCTATTGCATGCTCAACTGTGTCATTGACTCCAGCTGCAGAGAGAGAGAGAGACAGAGAGTATATTAGCATTACATATTATGTTGCATGCATCACCTTGCAAAGGGAATCTTTGAAAAAATGCGGAATACCTAATAGTGTGTACTCAAAGGATACCCGTCTACCGGTTTCAAGGAAGTAGTGCTTGCAGTCCTTCATGATTGCACCCAGAGGATATGACTTTGCACTCGGCACAATTTTTTCCCTAAGTTTCTGATTTGGAGCATGCAAGCTGATGGTGAAAGTTGGCACATAAAAGGACATTAGAATGCACCAAACGTAGACAGACTGTAAATTAAAAGTGTAACGTATTAGTGTATGTATTATTGGAACTAGCATGCTGAAAGTGTTACCTGAGAGCCAATGTAGATTGAAGTTTGTGAGAAGCCAGTTTTCTTATGGTGTTTGGGACTCCAACAGTTGAAATTGTTATCATCCTTTGCCCGATTTGAATATCCTTAACTCCATAAAAGAACAAAGTTTAGGACTTGGAACCAGATAAAGACAGTCCATTCTTCCATCTTACAATCGTTTTTATATATAAGACTCTGTGTGTGTGTGTGTGTTATACTTTTCCTAAAAGCAAGCAAAAATGTAAACACAAGACTGCATGACAAATTCACGTTAACAACAACATGAGATATATGGTTCTGATCAATTAGATGCTCCATATGCCAGGGAACTATGATGCTCATCCAGTGAAGAACTTCAGTAATTCCCTGCCTTCTCTCCTTACACATCTAATTTGAGAAGATGCATGCACATGAAGCTTAAGATGATGTTTAGCTAAGCCTTTAAAAGTGAAATAGAAGTATAAAATTTTCATAAAAAGATTTCACTAAAGTTTGTCTATACATGATTCATAAATCGTAATTCCAGGGTCCCCATTTTTCCCAGATGAGCTTCAAATCTTATTTCAAGCTAGCTCATATTATCAAATTTCATTATGAAAAAGGAGAGAGAGAGAGAGAGAGAGAGAGAGAGAGAGAGAGACTACATAATGAAAAGCGTATGGAGGTAGTAATCTCGAACGATATATGAAATAAATGTTTACCACTTGTGGAAGTATATAAATTTCAGAATTATGATATACAACATAATACATTATGCAACATTTCAAATTTTCAAAGCAACCAATAACAGTTCACAATAATGATCACATATTATGCATCATTAATATAGCAGTGATATAAAAAAAAGACCAGAAAAGTTCTGCTCAAAATCTCTTCCAAAAAGTTTTTGCATTGATGTATATGTACTCACCATATCAATACACTTGGAGTGAAAAATGCTACAAGTCACACTTTAACTAGCTTCAGAAGCAATTTAGTAATATGATACTAAATAACTATATGAGAGGTCCAAATTAATGGCTTAAATATTCAAGTTTACTTTGCCTGAGCCTAAAAAGGCTCAAACTCAACTTACAAATTCATTAGGCTCCGATTGAACACTCAAACTTAGGTCTGATCACGTGGAATTAAGCTTGGGTCAAATATAAGGGACCAAATAATAAGGCTTTCAATTGGACCAACTTGATTGGCAGCCCTATGTGTTTATCACAATGTAAAACAATAATTTCATCAATTCTTAAAAAAAATTTCTGCCTCCACAACCTACCCACTTCAAGAACTACCACCATAAAGAAGTAAAAATGTAAATGATCACAAGATGGCCAAAAAAAAAACTCGAAAAGTAGAACTAACACTACATAACATTATGCTATATTGCAGAAAGAAAATATAAGACTAGGAATGTGCTCGGCGGTTCATGCAGATATTGTACCTTGTTCAAGCAACGGTGTGCTTCAAGAACTTCTTTCAAGTTCAACATTGGCTCTCCCATTCCCATGAACACCACATTTGTAACTCTATGCTGGAAGACTTCTTCAATCGCCAAAACCTGAAAAATTAAGACATCAAAAACAATGCAGAATTCTGCAAACGCTCACAAACACGGAGCTTGAGACTCCATCTGTTATGTCCAGATACAGACACTGCAATACAAATATGGCGTAACAGACACAAGATGAAATTCTTATCTATTGTCACATCAATGCCATGGTATTAGTTTTCCACAGTTTTTATTTGTAACAATTCTAGCGCGATTTCTCTCTAATTCAGTCACAATTAAATCGCAATTTTCTATTTGACTTAAATAAATATTAAGGTAGTAGATGGGTTCGTTGATGCTGAAAGTAACTTTAATTCTTCAAAAATACAAAAGACAAATATTTGTTTGACAATCATAGAATACAACATATCTTTATTGGGCTGGAGAAGCCTCCTGATGTAATGACTCAAAAAACTGCACAGAAGCAGATAAACAAACCTGTTCAACAATTTCATGCCTCTTAAGGTTCCTCGAGAAACCTCCCTTGCCAGTGGCACAAAAGGAACAGCGTAATGGGCAACCCACCTGGTCAACAAAAGTAGAACATACACTGAGATGCACAAGAACAAAGTGCATAACAAACATCTCCTTAATAGTAAAAACTACGCAGAAAGAGAATAATTTGAATGGGAATTCACCTGTGACGAGACACATGCAGTCAGCCGAAATGAACCTTTGTCATCTTTAACAGGTATGCCAACAGTTTCAACCAGCCTGTTATCTTCCAGGTTTAATAACAACTGGAAGGAACAAGAGCCACAATGAGAAAATTGGAAAAGAAAGGAGAATGTATAAAAAACATACAGATTTTCGCGTCAATAATTAACATTTATATCTGTCATGGAGCAAAATATTCCACAACAGATTTGAAGCTCAAGAATCCTGAACAACATAAGACAAAGCAATTGTGTTGTGTTGCTTAGTCTAGAAAGGCGGTGTTTGCATACCACATGTTAAAGAAGTGGAGGAAAATCATGTAGACGTTCATTTGCGCAAGTAGTATTCGAAGTCTAAACTTATTTTGCTGCAATATGAGTTCATACTTCATATTTAAGCAGAACAAATTAAAACAAGCACGATAACAACAGTAAATTCTTCACCTTAACTGTACCATCAGCAGCCGTCACGGCCTTATAAACAGGGGACCGTCCCACATTCCACCCCGCTTCCTCCAGTTCGTTCCTGAATGCTAATGGCACTTCTCACCCACCAGAACAACAAATTAAATAAAAGGGATTAATATACAACTTTTCACAAGCCAAATTCAATTAACCCATTAAGGAGAAAAAAAAAAGGGTTATAACAAGTAACTCACAATAACTGAAATCCTGAATTTCTTTAGCCTTCCTCTTGTACAACAAATGATGCAACTGCTTCCCTCTATACTTTTGCTGCCCACACACACTAAATCAATTAATTGAACATAATAGCACCAAAATAATGATTCATCTTGGATTAATTATACCTGACCAAATTCAAGGGCGAGTTGTTGGAGGTCTAGCTCGGACATGCCGAGGAGCACGCGAGAGTCTTGTTTCTCCTTCTTGACAGATGATGATGGTGGCGATAAGGCGATGGTGGAGGTGCTGGTGGCGGTGCTGCTGCAGGAGATTGTCAGCGCCCGCAAGTGTGCGGCGCGAACGAGCGGCGCGTGGCGCAACGCGGCCATGGGCGTCATTCTGGGGAGGAATTTGAGGGTAGAGAGCTGTGGAGAGAGAGAGGATAAAACCCACTTAAACCTCAGCTGTTGGTGACAAAAAGTAGATTGTTCGTACTTCCGCTAAAACGGTGTCGTTTGGCGATTTCAAATGGTATTTAGAATGGACAGCCCATATGCATTTCATTTTATTGAAATGGATTTTATTAAAGTATTTTTGTTTTATTGAAACTTAGTCGGAGGGCAAAATAAAAGATTAAAATATAATTTAATAATATATTTAAATTATGAATATAACACTAAAATATTTATTAAATTTTATACATTACTATATATTTTTTAATTATTTGTTATGCATGTATTTTATTAATTTTTTTATTAAAAAAATAGTTTAAAATAAAGATAAAACTATAAGATTAAGAAATAAAAAGTTAAAAAAAGATATAAATATAAATATATATATATATATACATATTGATAGAAGAGAGAGAATAAGAAAAGAAATAAACTAAAAGCACGTGGAAGAAGAGATAGGAGATAATATAAATGATAGTAGGACGTCAAAAGAGATAAAGGTGGTTATTAAACCCCTTAAACATTTTATTAATAATATAGATATTGAAAATTGATTTTGGATGTTTTGATGGAAAATTTTCTAGTTATAATATTTCCTATTACTTATTTAAATAGCACTTACCAGTACCATGACACGAAAAATAATATTTATATATATATATATATGTTTTTATATATTATAATAAATTGATAAAAATAAATAATTTTTTTAGTAGAATGTAAATTTATAAAATCACATTATAGAAGTAATTGATAAATTATTACATTCAAAAGTTCAATTGATAATATAATATGTTTAATTTCAATATTAAGTTTGGAATAACTATGCGTTAAATTTTAAACATATGCAAAATCAAAAAATAGATAATTCTAAACTTTAAAATTAAAGTAATTGACAAATATTGTAAATAAGGCGGTATACGTAAATAATAATAAACTTTTTATTATTTAATTTGAATTAAAATGCGGCATATATAGCTTATCTTCGATTATAGACAAGTATTTGATTCTTTTGGATAATTAAAAACAAAAAAAATATGTATAAAAATTAAAATTTAAAAGTATTATAAGTTCATATGTGTCACAATAAAATATAATGAAACTATCTAAGTATGCGCATAGGTGGCGTTTATTTGGATGATCTCAAAATTTCTAAATTATATGTATATATATATATTAATAGCATCATATTAATATGTTGTGTGAGTATGAATCAATCTTAAATGATTAATAATATGTGATGATTTGCAGCATCTTCCTTCTTTTTTTTTTTTTTTTTTTTTTTGATAGAGTAGAAACTCACTTCATGCATATTGCAGCATGAACGAGTGAGACAATCTCAATCTAAAGTAACTTGGTGGATTTTGAGATTTGGACCAATTGGCACATTACTAAATGTGAAGACTCAAAACTCCAATTAGATTTCAACCAAATGACTGGAAAAGTTGAATCCCGAAGAAGTTTCATGCTCTTTAAAGCCTCTCAACCAACGATTTGCATGAATTAGAAGACAATAACTATTTTTGTTTTGTCCCACCTTCAATAATAATAATATGATGAGGACGACGAGGACAAATTGATGATAAATATCAACAATATATATATATATATATATGTATGGCAGAATGAACCTTTGTCATGTGTTACACTTACTACGGTAATACGTATGCTATCAAAAGACATCTTGTCAACCTCGAGAAGATATAGCCTATTTCGACATCTTGATCCTAAGGGTCGCGGAAACTCAGCCGCACTCGAAGGACCATATCCATAGCATATCAACGGCCCGCTATTGATATCCCTGCTTGGTCTGATGTATTACATAAGCAGGGGCAACAACTGGCTTGACACCTTCATGGCACAAAATGATTGTCTCAGTACCAACTCAACCAATACTTAATTGTACCCGAGCACCGCTACCAAACAGGCATAAGATACATTTGGATAAGTCAAAAAAACAATGTCACATGTCAACTGTAATTCAAGTACACTCACTATTATATACCTATAAAATAGTTCCTCATTTATTATTCACAGGTATGACATAATTTCTCTTTGCATTGTTACCATGCTTCACTAATTCTACTTGAACCATTATTCGACGCGACTTTCGAAGAGTTTTTGCTGCAAACATTTCCTGTGAATTCACATATTCTTTTCACCACTCAAAATATGACCTAATTTGATGTATATAATATAATATTTTTAAACAATATCATAATTATATATTTATTATGACACTTCATAAAAGTGTTTAAATAAACTAAATCAAATTTAAACTATAATATATTTATTGTGACACTATAAAATATCGAGATATGCTATCATAACACATAAATAAATGACACTTTAACTAGTGTCACAACAACACATTTTGATACTTTATAGCGTTACAATAAATATATTTATGTTTATATTTAAAATAATTTATTGAGACACTTTTTATAAAAATAGATATACAAATATGAAATTAATCAAATTAAATCAATTTTTGAATAGTGCTTGGTTGGTAGGTAGGACCCCATGTCGCAGTATCATTAGCCCAAATCATCTTCCGCTAGAAGACTATGGTGGAACCACGTCAGGGCACTTACTTCATTTTGCAACGACAAAATCTCCTTCACGCTTGAACCATAACACTATATATATATACATACATATATATATATATATATATTGATGTAAGATGGTAAACTACACATGCACATCTATTAGAATTCGAACCATAATCTTTAAACTTCTTACATTTCGATGACGGGGTACATATCTATTACGACAACAGTTTTAGAGAGAAAATGAAAAGAAAATTCAGCTACGTGTTTAAAAAACTGCAGACGACAAAATTTTTTATAATAATAATTGAATAATAAGAGTGCGGTGGTCATTTTGCATTAACTCTAACGTGGCGTGGCTTTGTAGAGCCACTGTAAAGTTTTTTTGAGATAGTATTCCCTATTATATACTGTCATTTCACCAAAATTATATTTCTACAACCAAACATAGTATAAAACTATAAAGAAATGAAGCCTGAAAATATTCAAAGTAAGGGGCCCCAACCGGTGGTGGAAGGAGCGGGCGAAAAGGTGGCGCCACAGGCGGGCAGAAGCGGGGGAGGGATATATTGCGGACTTATTAAAACAATTACAATAAAACAAACAAATAAATAAATAAAGAGAGAAGGCTCTAAAAAGATGCAAATATAAATCCTTTCTAGAAAGATCTCAAAATTTCCAGGTTAATGGCAAAAAAGTACCAAAGTTCTAAAACTCATTAAAGATCTGATTTTGTTATGTTGATTTTTAACAATGCCATACATGGTCTCTTCTGAAAGAGTTCTACAAAACTATGTAGGTTTAATGGAAATTCTTACCCTCATGTAGCGAGATGAGGCACTATATATATGATAACAATATTTAGGGTTTGAATTCTAAAATTGTAAATGGAGTAATTTGGTTGGGGAGGATGCACTCATAATGAGTCTCTGCAATACCTAATTTGACTTATTTGATCAATAAGTTGGAATCGGATAGCTAAGACCCAAAGAAATGGAAATTGTTCCACAACTATAGTTCGACTATACCAAAACTAATCAAGTGACGATTGTTTTGCACTTATCATATGATTGATGTACAATTTGAAAAGAGTAATCAATTATATGACGAATATATCGACACTTGTTATATGATTAATTGGATTTGATCAAATCGAATTTGGATTTGGATAATCATTTTCGGTTTGATGGCCTAAAAGAACAACCCGAAAATTCCCAAATTTCATCAAAGTCTCTGCTGTGTTCGTAAAAATGAAATCATATCTCATTAGATACAAAGGCATACAATTTATAACTTTACATAATGCATATTAATCACAAAGTAAAGCCATATATTAAGAGGGTGTTTGATTAAGTTTATTTAAAATATTTATAAGCTCTTATATTTTAGAAGATGTTTTCAAAGTTTATAAAATTTTGTTCCCTCCGTCCCATAATACTTGTCGCTTTAAGGTTACACTTTTATTTATTTAAGTGGGCTCGCATTTAAACCCTTGTAACTGCATGTCGTCATGTGAAATATAAAACAACATAGGAGATGCGATTTAAAAAATACCAACTCATTTTATTTGTTTTTTAACATGTTAGAACTACAACCAAAATGACTTGAATGCCAATGAAGTGACAATACTTAGAATATTTGAATATAGGGTTAATTACGGAAAACACCATGTTATTCAACTTGTTTTTACGAAATTTACTATGCTATGAGTGTTGGCGATTAAGTTTCGTTAAATTAAAAATTGATAAGAGAAACTTAACATATTAAATATTAATTAAATTTTCTATTTATATTTTGGAATTTTTTAATTTTAATTAATATTTTAATATTTAATTTATCGGTAAATGAGAAGCTGCCAAGTGTCAATATCAAGTGTCTTGGCCAATCAAATCAAGTCATGCAGTTCGAAAGTTCAAGACCAATCAAATGGTGACAAGTGACGCATTTGGGTGTATGGGTCAATTAAATCATGACACATAAATAGTATTTGCTCCTTAAAAATAATTTATAATAAAAAGATAAATACTGAAGAAGTCGGTAACAATTCAAAAACCTTGCATAAATGCTTATAAAAGAGGGTCATTAGGCCCGTGTATTGACGTTTCTCCTAAGTCAAATCCACTGTGATTAAGGTGACGTTCAAGACGTTCATTGTGAAAATTATCAAGTCTACAGTGTTTACGGCATCTATGGAAATTTTCGGCATCTGATTCGGAATCAAGCTACAAAAGCCTACAAACCGCGTTGTAGAGTGTCAAGTCGAATTTGGATAAAAAAATTAGGTGATTAGTTTTTAAGAGATTATTTTTCACTAAATTACATTCATTTTCCTTAAATTCAAATATTTGATATGTATTTTTCTTGTTTTATAATTTATAATTTACAGACTCGAAATTTTGTGTGAATAATAACATATTACAAACCAAGTGCAAAATTTCGGTAGAATATGTTTTCGAGAGCTAATTGTTAAAGGCAATTCGATTTGACTCTTTCAAAAAAAAATGATGAAATATTCATTCATTAATTAAATATAATTACTTTATTGCTAATGACTAATATGTCCTGCTTTTAATTTATCCATAAATTCTTTTTGTTGAGAAAGTGGAACAAAAATATTTGAACTTTTAACTTAAGGGGCAATTGCGGTGATCATCCCTAAATTTATGTCAAATTATGAAAAAAGCACTTAAATATTTATAATTATCAATATCCTCTGTATTTTCACATCGCTATCAAAAAAACACATTCCCATTAGTAAACATAAGATTTTTAGATATTTTTTGTTAAATGTATTTGTGCTTTGTCAAAATGCCCTCCAAGCAATCTTCTCATTTTTTCACTAACAAAAATACCCTTTTGTGTGTTTTTTCCCCTTTGTAATATAAGTTGTTGCAACATTCAAAAGGATATTTTTGTTTGTAAAAAAATTTGAAAATTTGATCGAAGGGTATTTTTAACAAATCACAAATAAATTTTACAAAAATCATCCAAAAATGTTACGTATGCTAAGACATGGTGTTTTTAACCACGGTGTGAAAATACAAAGGGTACTGATAATTACAAAAAATTTAGGGGGGTTTTCATAGTTTGTCATAAACTCAGGGGTGGTTATTGTAATTTTTTCTTAACTTAATACAATTTTCTATTTTTTTTTCTTGATGTATCAAATTATTTTATTTAAATTAGCAGATAAGACACACTTAATGCATATGCAAATTAAATAAGGTAGAAATACAATCATATTTTTAAAAACTTTGACTAGTATAACATTATGAATAAATCTCTATTTGAATATACATTTTTAATATATTTCATAGATTTATGAAAGATAAAAAAAAATTGATTAAATAATGGTTTTGAAAAAAATAAATAAAAGAGAAAGAGTAATGAAAGATAGGATCGCGAGAGATGAGCGAAAGAAAAATAATAGTATTATGTTGAATACAAGAGAGAGAATGGAGAAGAGATAAGAGAGATGAGTGAGAGAGTAGATACTCTTTTTTTTGGTTGAAAATTTTCAAGATTAATGAACATTTTAATTGATTCTTTAATAAAAGAGTCAGTTAATTATAAAAGATCACTGTAATATCTTTGTATAACACACGTGTTATTTGGCAATTACATTAATTAAGTATTGCTGGTAAGTTACAAGTTTATATGGTAACGCGTGATCAATGGACTTGATTTTTATTTTGTTGTCATTGTTTAATCTACTAGATTCCTAATATTCAATCTAAAGGACGCTTAAATAATTAATCGGACATAATACTACTAGTGGTAATTATTATTATTATTATTATTATTATTATTATTATTATTATTTTTATTTCATGTAAAGAACAAAAACTTTCATTTCATATTTTCAATATAATTCATGTCTAAGTTAGTGAAGGGCATACTAGTTATTACACGACAAAACACTAATATTTTCATTAATAAAGAAAAAAATATATAAATACTTTTGTCATTAATAATTTGTGCATATAACAATTTTTTTGAATTAATAATAATTTTCTTTAAAATTTAATTGGGGAGGATAATAATAGTTTAGGGATTAATGAATTAAAGTATAGTTCTACGGAAGTACTAATGTATTTATTATCCATTAAAAAAGTCTCACTCTAAAAGTCACATGACCAATATATCCAAAATCTGCCGATGAGGCCTAGCTCGACTGTCAAAGTTGAGGCTCCAAGATTCTAAAGGTCTTGGATTCGATTCCAATCGATGAATGTATGTATTTTATTTCTACCTTTATGATAGTTTATTATCCTATTTTAATAGTAATTTATTGTAATAGTTTATCTATAGTTTGTGAATAATATTATTTGAAATATGATGTAATAGTTTGATTTGTACTCGAATAGTCATTGATGTAATCCGATGATATGTATTCAAAAAAAAAAAAATGTCCAAAATCTTATATCAATATATATATATATACACACACACACACACATATATATTTTATATGTGTATATCTATATATATATATATATATATATAAATATATCCCCATCCGCCCCCACCCCACCCCACCCGCGTGTGTATCTCTGCGTGTATATCTCTGTCGTTGAAGCTGACATCATCTCTTCATTTCATCAACTTTTTCAGGAAATCACCCCTCCGTTTTTGCATTTCATTTTATTCATTCATTGTCTCTCTCTCTCTCTCTCTCTAGAATTTCTCTCAACCCACGCCTCAATTTCTCGTCAAAGGAAAAAAAAAGCCAGCTCCGACCACCCTCCGCCGCCGCCGCCGACGACGATCGCAATCCGTACCGATCTTTTCAGAGAAACCGATAAAAGGCCCTCTTCAAAAAAACCCCCTTGATTCTTTCGATCCATCGCTGTCATGGCCGATTGCAAGAATCAAGAAATGGGATACGCGGGGAAGAAGAGCAACAGCAGCAGCAAGGGCAATCCAACGGCGGTTTTCAATCGATCGATGACCATCAACTCTTCATCGTCGGCGGCGGCGGCGGAAAACAACCCGCTGTACAACCGCTACGGTCCCCAATCGTTCCAGCGCAATGGCTCGATCAAGAGCTCGGACAGATCTTCTCCGTTTGGTTCCATTTTCTCCGCCGGGAACTCGTTCAAGGGAAAGGTGAGGAAATTGTGCTCCATTTTCGAATCCCCCAAGCCCTCGAGCAGCCCTAGCTCCTCCCCTGTGCCCTCGCCCACAGCCGCGAAATTGATGGCATCGGATTCTTCAATCGGGCCCTCGTCAATCTCCGATCCTCAAGTCAAGCTGCCGGGTACAGAGGACAGGGTCGTAATCTACTTCACCAGCCTCCGAGGAATACGAAGAACATTCCAGGATTGTCACAGCATACGCATGATTTTTCGTGGCTTTCGTGTAAATCTCGACGAGCGGGATATCTCGATGGATGTAGCGTATAAGAAGGAATTGCACAAACTGCTCGGGGAGAATGTGAGCTTGCCGCAGGTGTTCATCAAGGGGAAATACATTGGGGGAGCTGATTTGATAAAGCAAATGAGTGAGATCGGTGATCTAAAGAAGGCGCTTAAGGGGGTCCCTACACGTTCCATGAAGCCCTGTGATGGTTGTGATGATGTGAGGTTCCTCCCCTGCCTGAATTGCAGTGGCAGTCGCAAGGTGTTCGACGAGGACGACGAGCAGCCGAAGAGGTGCCTCGAATGCAACGAAAACGGGCTCATCCGCTGTCCCCTGTGCTGCTCGTGATCGAACGATCGAGGGGGCGAAAATGCGGGTAAATTTTTCTTTTTTTCAATTTTAGTAGGAAGTGGTGGTGGGATTATACATTTGCTCCCTATAGTTTTTACTTGCATATGTTGCCAAGCAGGATTTGAAAAAAAAAAAAAAATCAGCTTTGTATATAAGTGCTTGTGCACTAAACTTAGGTGAATTCTTTGGCTGTTCACCATGGTGCCTGGTGTTTTTTTACTACTCCTTTGTAGCCATTGTGCTGAGATATATGCACTTATGGCTAATATGCTGCATGAAAAATTCTTGCGGCTTATGACAAAGTATATTGATAATGAATACCATATTGATTAATAATGTTTTACCTAGCTACTTGACTGAGGCTTTTCTTGTTTTTTCATGATGAATGCTCATTACAATTTTGTCCTCTATTCTTGTTTCTCTCTTCTCCATCGAATGCTTAAAATTGTTTGCTTTTTGATGTGGGACTTCGAAGTTTGACCTCAAACTCTGATCATACTGTTGCATATATGTTGCTATGTATAACGACATACTTGAATCCTTGTCCTACTCTGTAGTAGGTTGACTTTGCTCTCTCTCTCTCTCTCTCTTGTGGTTGCTTGTATTCTTGAATACTCTTTCTTCAAAATAATTCCTACAGTGTTTCTACACTGACATCAATGATATCTACATTTTACTCAAATAATTTTGATGGGGTCTATATTTGATGAGGGGATGATTCTCTTCTTGCTTGGTAGTGGTTTGCATATAGGAACAAATTATAGTCTGTGGGTAATATTTCTCTTTGGGGGATGGTCATTTGAGAGGATGAATATACGGTGTGCTTGGTTTTTATTCAGCTTTTTATCTTGTACTTTTCAGATATTCTATCATAAATTATTCATGGGTAAGATTTTTTTTTTTTTTGGAAAAATTACTTAAACCCCCTTAAAATTATTTTTCCTATTTAAACAAATCCATAAATAAAATTTTCAATCCTAGGAACTTATGTCATCAATTTTTTATTCTAAAAACCCAATCGTTGATTTAGGACAAAATTACAATTAAATTGCTTACATTAATTTTTTATGTTTACTTATTAATTAATTTGACTTACCTTTGCTACTCCACATGTGGAAAAATCTATTTACGAAAATTAGTTTTTGACGATTATAGTGTTGTTGTTTATTCTATTTATTTTTTTTAAAAAAACATAATCTTTTAAATGTAGTTTTTTTGAACTATAATTTAGACACCTTTAATTTTGAGAAATTTTTTCATAATTTACATATATAATAATTAAAAAAATTTACAAAATTACATTATTAAAATCATCATTGGTACAAATTATTTAAAAAAATTAGAAATTTGATCTATTGAGTTGTTTTAGTATAAAAGATTTAGGGTAGTTAAGTCACATAAGTGATTGCTAGATTGTTTGGAATGAAAAATTAGTGGCAATGGATTTATAAGATTTAAAATTAATTTCAATAGTTTTCTAAATAAAAAGGTTTATTTTAAGAGTTTTTAAGTATTTTTGCCCTTCTTTTTTGTGCTCTATCTTCTATATTTTCTATTGAACTGTGTAATTCTCAAAATTTTTATTAAAATAATATAGTTTTATATAAATTTTTCCATTCTACTCCTGAACGGAAAAGTGTACTCATGTTACCTGTGTACGAGTTACTATGCATTTATTATTTTTTTAATCAATAAACAGTAACTCGTCTATACTGTGTACGAGTTGTTGTTTGTATACTATTTTTTAAAAGACTGAAATAGTAACTTGTACTCAAATTAAAAAAAATTAATAAAATGTACAGTACCTCGTCTATACCATTGACAAGTTACTATTTCCTGGATTAAAAAAATAATAAAATGCACAGTAACTCATCTACACCATTGATGAGTTACTATTCCTCTAATTAAAAAATAATAAAATGCATAGTACCTCGTCTACACCATTGACGAGTTACTATTCCCCGAATTAAACAAAATAATAAAGTGAACAATAACTCGTCTATGGCGTAAATGAGTTACTGTTTTTGGAATTAAAAAAAAAAAGATATGAACAGTAATTCGTACACACTATGTACGAGATATGGCAAATTGGTTGCCTATTCCAATTCTAGGATAGATTAATAAAAAATATATAAAATTATATTATTTTAATAAAAAGTTCATTATTCTCACTTCTATGCCATTCCAATATATCAATTATTATTTACGGTTTGTATTCTCTTCTTGATAAGGATGTGTTTGATTCATTTGTTTGTGACATTTTAGCACTATTGACACCATAGCATACACCTTGTTTTTTAAAAAAAATTTGTGTCATAACAATTATAATTTTCTCATATTATGTTACATAAAATATAATTTTTCTCGTATTATGTCCTAGCTATGAGTCAATTTCAATCAAATTTTTAACGGAAACACCACGTGGCCATTAATATAAAGTGTTGATGGATGAGTCGATGCATTTTCCATTAAAACTATGAGGAAAGTTGACCCGCGAGACACTACATGAGAATTTGTTTTCTTTATGGGACGCAATATGATAAAATCGTAATTATTGAGAACAATTAAGAAAAAACATATATTGTGGGACAAAGTTGACATTTTTTCCTTTTATTTTGAAATAGTTATTCATTATTATTTATTAAACTTATTTTTTGTAAATATGGTTGTGAATCTTGTGAATAAATGGACCTTGTGAATAAAGATTATAGGAAAAAATGCATAGTACTCTCATGTGGTTTGCGAAATTAGCATGCTGAACCTTATGGTTTTCTAATTCTCAAATTTAACCATATGGTTATAAAAATTTGCCCACCACCCCCTAAATCATATTTGTCAATATTTAAAATTAAAATGACAAAATTGCCCATCGCTCACTGTCGGAGCACCGTCGGACCGCTGCGCCGCCGTCTCCGAGATGGTCATTCTGTACACCAAATCGTTCGTTTCATCGAGCTCGTCAAAAGCCCTCAATTTGTATCGACAAAATCTAATTCGATTGGATTTAATTAGACAAAAATATATAGAAATCCTAGCTTACCCTTTTCACGTTTATCAGCAATACTCTGCCACCAACCATCAAATCCCAAAATTGAGGCTACCATTGTGTTCCCCGTATTGAAGCGTTCCAAACCCAGTCGAACTTCATCGGAAAAGTCGCTGGATTTCGGCAACCCATCGCCATCACACGTCTGTTGCCGCTGCTGCCATTTCTCAGATGGCCGAAACACCATAACACCACCACTGTTGCGTTCCTCTCCTCAAGCTGATCAATTTACACTACTCACATGCTTGATTTGGCCAACAAACGAGAGACACATGAGCAAAATAAGATTTATGTATGTATATGTATATATGTATATGTTTACATTGTAATAATTTGGAAACCTAAGGGTAAAAATATCATTTTATACGTGAAAAATGAACAATTTTCGCAATAAACGCATGTGTATAACACCGCACGCCCAGAAGGTTTGTCAAACTTGATTTTTATAACCACAAGGTTCAATTTGAGAATTAGAAACCACAGGGTTCAGCGTGCTAGTTTCGCAAACCACAGGGGAGTTCTGTGCATTTTTCCCAAGATTATACATCACACATAAATATAACTGTTGTGTTACTAATTTGTGAATCTTTTTTTTTAATATCATTATAGGCGTGCTTAAGAAATAAATTTATTGTTCACACGTTAAGTAAGCTTTTTCTATAAAAGTAATACATATAACGTAATTTAGTTATATGATTTAAATTTTAATGTATGTGAATATATTTTCCTTCTTTTCATTATTTTTCAAAGATGAAATCATGAACATCGTTTATTATCCATCCTACGCACCTTTTCGAGAATAAAGTACTTTTAGGAAACATTTGGGTCGTTAGATTAGCTATGAAATAGCACTCACGTGTCGGCTAATCTGTGGTTTGGTTGATGGGATTTTTATTTCAGGTACATTGAAGATGTCGTTCAACCCGACATGAGATGTGCCGAATCTCGAGATTATCATCTCGGCTGAGGGGGTGAGATTCATTCCGGGTTGTTAGTGATTAATTGCTGACGTAAATAAAATTACACTTCTAGACTTACTATTCCCGTGGCTTATTACACCATTTCCCTCATGTAGGGTTTGCAAATGTGTTTGTATATTAATTTGTATAGAACAACCCAGTTTGTTCCACATCTCGCTAGCGAAAGATTGGTGAAGGTTGAAGAGTGGAGGATTGTTGAATTCTCAAGTCCGATCGCGTTCTTACTTGAGGGTACTGGTAAATCAATGGTAAGATCCCCGTTTTGATTGCGTGTTTATGGCTGTCACTGTTGTTTTTTTTCTTGTTTTTTTTTAGAACTATGGCTATGGTTTGGTTAGGAGGGTTTATGTGTTAGCGTACCTGGTGAAGCATGGGATATGATTCGGAAAAGGAATGGTCTATGGTTATGGGCTTAGCGAATAAATCCCATTTAGGAATTAATGTATCAATTGCGCGATGGTTTTGTTTGTGGGTCAATTTTTTTTTTCTTTTTTATTTATGTGCGTACTTTAAATTGTGGCATCCCTTGTGTCTTTTTTTTTCTTGGTTCGAAAATGGGATGGCACATGAATTATTATAGAGTGGCAGTGATTTACATCCAATGACTCGTAACTCATTATTGTCTAATTTGTTTCGGGAATGGGGGATGAAAGTGTGAAGCTCGGTGCCAACACCTGATCTTGGTGATATTATCCAACTATTTTGCCATCATATGTTTCTTGTTAGATGTGTCCTATTCAGGATTCTAATACTAATTGTTACTTGTTTGATGTATCATATCCGAATTTCACCGTGAAATTTCTATGAATTTCTAGTGTAAGATCTTTCGAACTGATGTCCTTATTTTGCTTTATGTTGTGTTTTGAGTCCATCTGTTGTACTGTAGTGGACCAATGCATAGGAGAAGACAATTACTGTTTTTATTATAGGTGCATCTGTTTTGGTCGTACAATGCAATTGCAATGTACCATATTCTTGTTTCCACTCGTAATCGTTTGAGTAATGAGAATCCACCACATTGTCGGCCACGAAGGAGTTACAGTATAATCGCAAGAATGCCCGATCAGGATAAACATCTCCGAACGCTAACACAAATAAGTGACACAGACTACGTAGATAATCTGAGGATGACACGAGATGCTTTCGGTAGGTTGTGTTACTTGTTAGAGCATATTGGCGGATCGACTTCGGATAAGTTTGTCTCAGTGCTAGAGAAGGCAACAATTTTCCTTATGGTGCTTGCCCATCACACCAAGATGAGGGTGATTAGAACGCATTTTAAGCGTTCGAAAGAGAATATCAGTAAGGTATTCAATCAAACACTTTATTGCCCATTCCGTATAAGTAATTTGCTCCTAGTGGAACCCAAACCAATCGATCAAAATGAAACAAACGAAACATGGAAACATTTTAAGGTCAGCGTGCTTACTTATTTATTTATCGCAGTTACTATCTTGCACATTTTTGAAACCTGCTCCCCTCGCTTTCTCGGTCAGGGCTGTTTAGCGGCGCGTGACGGAACGTTTATTGAGGTACATGCCCCTGCACGTGAGAAGAACAAATATTTTAACCGAAAGGGTGAGGTGTCGGTGAATATGTTAGGCGTATGCAATCCTGACATGTGCTTCGTATACGATTTGGCTGGTTAGGAAGGGTCGACTGCGGATAGTCGCGTGCTGCGTGCTACGTGCTGCGCTTAGCAAGCAAAATGGTCTTCGAGTCCCTGCTGGTAAGAATTCTTATTGTTGCTTTTAGTCGCAAATTTTGATTTAATCAAAGATCTTTCCGGTTCAATAGTACTACACATGTTGAATTGTTCGCAAGTAACTGTTTCCTTGTTGTTCATGCCAAATAATAAATACTAATTCATAGTTTCGGAATTCGTGTGTGTTCCTTTTAGGTAATTACTAGTTGTGCAATTGCGGCTACACGAATGCAGAAGGTTTTTTAGCTCCCTATAGAGGCACGCAATACCACCTGAATGAATGGCGACGCAGTAGCAGACAACCACAAACACCACAGGAATTGTTCAATCTATGTCACAATCGCACTAGAAATGTAATCGAGCGAGCATTCGGCCTCCTAAAAAATAGATGGGTGGTTCTTAGGAGCCCAATGTGGTATCCGATAAAGACACATAATTTTATAATTCTCTGTTGTGCACTCTTCCATAATTTAATTCGGCGTGAAATGGATGTTGATCCGATGGAAGAGGATATGGCCGAGGAATAATTGGAGCAAGACACTGACGAAGACGATGTCATCGAAATTGTCGATGTGACACAGTCTTGGAATAATTTTCGAGAGCAATTATTATCGTCCATGTTCAATGAGTGGAGAAACACTTAGAAACTTTTCTTTTTTTGGGGTGCATCGTTGTTTTGTACTTTTGAATTTCAAGTATGCTTTTGCGACATACATGATATTAGGGACGTACCAGCATGTTGTTTTTGCATTGAAACGATACCCTCTTGCAGTCTTAAAATTATTCATACTAGTAGACGTTCTATGTTTTTTCTTACACATTACATGTCGAAGCTAATTACTTGATGTAGCTATGGTTCAAGGATGCTTACGTCATTGTTTCGATGTGTGCAGTTTGTTGTTACCATGTCACTGAACATCTCTCGCGGCGCCGACCGATCGGTTCAAGACCAAAAAGTGAGGAGGCGCTTCTGGTCAAAAGTAGAGGAAGAAACATT
Organism: Petrea volubilis; assembly: GCA_026212405.1. Classification (NCBI taxonomy): domain Eukaryota; kingdom Viridiplantae; phylum Streptophyta; class Magnoliopsida; order Lamiales; family Verbenaceae; genus Petrea; species Petrea volubilis. The sequence goes on from CM047878.1 coordinate 6,881,201, forward strand.
GCTCGATGCATTGGGTCACATACAGGGCCTAGGTTTGTGGTCGGAGGGGCTCTTTCAAAGGAAGATATTTGGGTAAACTTCAAAGCATTATGCACGAGAAATTATCGGGTTGTGGTTTGTACTGTACGCGAAGCACATCTGATCGAAGCTACAAATGTGGAAAAAAATATTGGCATATTTACAGAGTGTATTGTCAAGTTCAGGAGGAGCCGATGCAGGGTGGGATCCCCATTCACACGTCATCGTTGCTGAAGATGCAGCATGGGATGCGTACGTGAAGGTGAGAACCATGATATAAATGCTTCGACTTCTATAGTAAAGATCTTGGTAAATCGATTGTAACATATTTAAACTGTCAAAGATGCAAAAATCCTTCGCATGAAGCCCCAGCCGTGCTTTGAACGGTTGGTGAAGATTTTCGGCACATCCCAAGCAACTGGAGAGTATCAAGTTGATGGAGCTGATGTGGTTAACGAGCTGTTTTGCAAGGACAAGGCTGGACAACATACTTGCAAACATCCTGGAGTTCAAGACTTGGAGGACCCTGCCAACTGCACCCAAAATTGTATCGGTTCAACTCACGGAGTTGTCAACACATCGCAGTCACCCGTTTTCGATAGTGATGGAAAGACTAAGAAATCAAGCTTTGGAAAATGAAAGCAGAGGAATGAAGTACCTGACGGAGATTTCATGTCCGTGATGGATGCTTGGATGGATAGATCAACAACTCTATTTGGTGATTTAGCTGAAAAATGGGGTGGTGGAGGTGGGAAAACTAAAGCTTTGGCGAAGGACAAAGCCCCAAAAATAGAAAATTTTGAAGCCATTTCAGAGTTTGACCATTTAAATGTCGACCAAAAGATATATCTGACCACATATCTTGCTAACAATAAGTCAGAATTCCTGGCTTTCTGGGGTATGCCTCAGGCGGTTCGCGCTAGGTACCTCGAAATGATCCTACAAGGAAGGGTTCATTTACCTTAATTGCATGCGTAAAAAAATTTTGTATTTGTATATTTTTGGAAATCGTAAAATTGCGTAGTCCCCCCGCTGCACATATTTTTCAGCAGTGTAATGACACAATCTGTCATTTTTGAGCATGACCTTACCAGTGCGGACATTGTTATATAGTGAATGCGACTATTGTGTGACCCATCCGGGTTATTAAAGTGTTGTTGCTTTGTAATCTGACATTCTTCATCTTGCATGCATTGTTTCTTCAGCATATCTATTGCTATTTATTTGTTCTCCCAAAATATAAATGAGTAGAAGTAGCATTTAGAGTAAGAAAACAGAAGCTCGAAGATAGAGAAATGGGAAACGGTTCCGGGATGTGGCCAATGATTGCAAATATAGCGCCCAGACCATAAAGCAGAAGCTCGTATCCAGAATTGGTAGGGGAAATTTAGATGGACAACATAAAAGAAGCTCGACTAACAAAAAACATCCACAATGGTGAGATGCAAACACAACAACATACCCGACTAATAATCGGCAAAGTCGAAAAGAAAGAAAAATAGGCCACTCCTACGCATTACGGGTATGTAGTAAGACCCCAACAAACAAAATACAATGTAACACACGACATATATCAAACCACATGAGCGTCACTCCATTGAATTCCCCGAAAGCTCTTCGTCGATATCGGGAACATTAAACATTAACGTAGTCCCGCCATAAACATTAAACATTAAACATTAACAATCGTAACATTAAACATTCAGAAAAATAAAAATCTTGCAGATTCAACTTTAAATTTAGTATTTTTTTTATCTTGTGTTTTTGCCTTTTCTAATAATTAACTTTAATTTGTGTGCAAATACAAAAAGTGTTATGCAAAAATATTATAGAAAATTCAACTGTCTTTTTCTTAATGTTTTATTTTCTCAGCTCCAAAAATTCTATACATTGTATTAAAAGTAAAATAAAAATATTATATAAAACCTATTTTCAATAATAATTTTGTATAACTCTGGGTGGATTTTATCGCAGACAAAACATACATTATAATAATAGTGAATTTGAATAGGTCATTATTAAATTTCAGACAAGTATTTGGAATGAACCCAAGAAATTTTTAAATTGCAAAAGATAATCAAAATTTATACTTAAGAAAACAAGGTCCGTTCTGATTTTGGGCAGTGTCCAATGATAATTCATTATTGAAATCAATACATTCACTAAATGGATTAGGACTCTTTTTTAAAAAAAAAAGTATATATATATATATATATATATGGAAAACTCTAATCCGAATTAACCCTAAATAATCAATCACCTCAAACTATTTAGGGCTAGCAAAAGTCCATATTCTAACCAAATTCCTACTCGAAAGTCCCCCAAAATTTCTTATTTGTAATAACTTATTATTGGTACGATTAGGTGATTAGGTCTCTAATCAACTCAAATTGCCCCAACTTCGTGTGAAATTCCATAAACATTAACGTAGTCCCGACATACTTTCTTCATCGAAAGTTACTCCCTTCAATCACGTAACCCCAAAAATTGTCTACGTAACGCTCAACGTTGTCCCGCCAATGCATCACATGCTCCGCATTTGGGCATTGGTTTTGGCTTGGAACATGGGCAATAAGCGCATGAACCACTTCTTCAGGAAATGGGTCATTGTCAGGCGATGCGGGTCCGTTGGTGCCCACATGTCCGAAGATTATTTGTAAATCTTCCCAATAAGGCTCGGGTTCATACTTGTAGGCACGAACTAGAGCACATTCCTACGAAATGAATAAAGGCAACATTTGTTAAGTTGTGCTTTAATTCATCACAAATTCCAAAAAAGACTTGCATAAAATAACGTAATCCGGAGAAGTTATTCGAATATTGCAGTATATTACCAGGGCACATTGGTTGTACATAGCCTCAGGGAAAACATACTCTCTGGTGGCTAGATTATAAGTAAAACCTGTCTTCATTATGCATTTTTTGAAGACTTTGTAACGTCTCCGAAGGAATTGCTTCACGCATTGAGAAATTTTGTGCCCACAAACTATTTGTTTATCTACGAGCTTCCTTGATGGTGTCGATGTCAAGATGGCCAGTCTCGAAGTTACCCGCTATCTGCTCGTCGGCGATGATGTCAACAAAGCAAGTTTCAATCTCCTTTGTCCACCTTGACCCTCAAAAAAGTGTACTCCGAATGTTCGTCGGCTCAATACCCGCCATCATTGGAAAGATGTATTGTGTCGAAGGTGAAGTTGGAATTTGAGAAGACAAGGGGTTGCAATTTTTCTACTCGATGAGTCTAGTCCAAAATGGTGGGATTATGAAAGACTAGGTGGCAGGACTTACATATAAAAAAAATTGGGGGAGAACACGGGCTAACATCATAGGTGGGTGTTCCCAATACAGGAAAAGATAATCTTTCCAAGCTGGCCCAAAAGGTGGGGTTGTTCGTGATTAATAATAAAGCAACAACAGGTTATCCGAAAAAGGGAGATTATATCACAGAATTAAAAAAATTTGCTCCGGTGCACATATTTTTTAGTTCATAAATGGGTTATTGTAGTAATGAATAATCAAGTTGGTTGGTCAATGCACAGGCAATCTACACGAAAACTTTTTTTTGGTGGTAAATTTTATTTTTTATTGGGTGACACCATAATGTTAAAGTGCATTGCACAACCCATTGTTGAGGAACAGGCTGAATGAAAGCAACGTTATCTTTCGCCAGGATTTTGAACCATTCAACCAGATGTGTAAAATCACCTAGTGCGATGGATTGCCTCATATCTTTGACAAGGATCTTAGATTTCTACCCACGTACATGACAATATATTTTGCTTGTTATATCAGTAACCACTACATGCCATTTTTTCCCTACTATAAAAACACTAGCACTCGTAAGCTAACTAACCAGTAATAAGAAAATTTATGAACACACTATTTCGTTGATATGGCTCCATGATACCCACAGCCACAAGAGGATATCTTGTACGAAGGTTCGAAGACATGGAATAGGACGAATGATCACAAATTTGTGAAGCAATTGGTGAAGTTTTGCAAGGGGCGAAACAATCCTATTACGAAGGCCAATCGTAACATCATAGGTGCGTCAATTGAGGTTGTTAACCAGAACTGTCACTTAAATTTCACTCTTCATCAAGGTGTCTATTGGTTTAAACGCCTTGAGAGATGATAGAAGGCATTTGGTTTTGCAATCAATGCTGACGAGTGCGTTACGATCCGGATCGCAACGTCATTCGGTGCAATGCAAAATTGTGGGACTACATTTATTGAGTAAATTTTTTCCAGTTTGTTGACAATTACATACACACTTAAATTTAAAATAAACTGGTAAACCAATGGATGACTATGTACAAAGTATGATCTCTGGTTCGAGTAAACGTACGCGTCAGATGTTCATATTTTTCAACTAATTTTTTCATTTGTTTGCTTTCTTGCATAGTACCACAAGATTGCAGAGGTGTACATGGTATTCGGAGAGCTGGAGTGGCTTGGGTTGCAAAAGATGTTTGGACCCGCTGCCGTGATGGATGTATCGGAATACCCCGATATTATCCAAATATCTAATGACTCCATCGAGATTGTTAACCCAAACTCAATCCCAACTAGGGCTTTATCACGTGTTGGTCGGACTCATAAATTTGGAAGTGAAAAAAATGAGTCGCTAGGGTCCTCTTTCTGGGATTGTCTTGAACCGTTGAACGGTGCTAATCATTGTAGAAGCCAGAACTCTATTTCAAGGCATATTTCATGTCGGGAGGAGGAAACGTCAGGCAACGCTAATCATACCATTAACTACGGTCCGTTTCAGCCTCATAACATGGTAGCACCTGACTTTGACGAAGATCTCGATGACGGAGATCGTGAGAACCCGTTGGGTTCACAAGCATCTTCATCAGTCCCGTTCATCAGTCCTGTTCAACACGGCACCTTCATCAGTCCCGTTCAACATGTCATCATACGATTGAATGTGGAATCCGTCTTTCGATGAGGGATTAGGAGGAAGATGTACTATTTAACTCAATGTCAACTGACGTAATATTGGCTCTTAATTTACTGTGTCGTTGTGTTTCGTAAAATGCGCTTTATATGGTTGCATGCAGTTGGGTTGTAGTTTCTTATATGTGTGTTGTACAATAACTGACCCACAATGTATTCCTTGTCTACGGGGCTTGTTCGTAGTCATGTTCGTACTGTAACCATTTCTAGTTTCGTCTTACATTACTGATGAGGCCAAATCCACCCTGGCCACGTACGCGCCTCCTCAGCTTACACGTCGGATCCTGGTCAGCCCATGACGCCATCCCCCTATCGCCGCGTGTCAGGCCTATCCCGATCAGGCCCAGTCTTTTTCTTGACGGCCTTGTTCGGCCAGAGCTCGCCACACCCCCTCGATGAAACGACATGTTCGATGTCCACCATATTCTCTCCTCGGAGTCAATACTCCTCGAACAAGGAACGCACCCCACGCGCCCGCAGCGCGTCCTGACGAGTGCCCGTTACCAGCAACGGGATTGGGCCAACCTAACTCTGGCCCGGCCCACCTATTTTTTATTATTATAAATAGTACGACGACACTAGTCATTGAAAAACGACTTTTATCTACTAATACGCTGAACATTATTTACTGTTCACCTGCCCGAATTCTGACTTGAGCGTCGGAGGGTCTTCGCCGGAGACACTTCCGGCTAGTCTCACGTGTGTTCCATCCTTGCAGAACAGGACCCGACCAGCATTCAGTCACCCTTACTCGGATATACCTGACCGGATTCGGACACTTACTCCCAGGACGAAGTGACGTGTACCGCAGGACAAAATCCGACCACATCATTTTGGCGCTAGAAGGAGGGCCTACTCGAGCAAGTGAGAAAATGGTAAACACGCGAAGGACTGGAACAGAGTCGATGGCCCCACAATCCACCACCAATCCGGGCCCCGAGACTCAAACCAACCCACCCCACGCCATTCCGCAAGTCACTGGGCCAGCACCTACCCCTCCCGCCGGGCAGAACCTCGTCGTTCTAACGGCGGATCAGTTTAATACGCTCTTACACGAGATCAGGCGGATGAACCCAGTCCCCGCCCCGATTGCCACTGCTAAAGACCCTCATCCCATGAGGGAGGAAATTCGCCCCCCGCGAGGTGTTCGGGCAACCGACGCCGAGCGGGATGATGCGCGGGTGCGCGAACGGATCCCCCCGACAAGGGAGGTCCGCAGAGAGAGACGGCCCCCGCCTCCTCGACTGGCGGAGGAAGTCGACGAATCCTCTGTGGGGGCATCCTCCGGACACCCTGCACGGAGTCACAGAGAGCGGTTGGAGGAAATCTCCCACCAGGCCACAGAGATCCAGAGGAAGATCGATGAGGTCCGCCGCGGCGAAAGATCCCGTGATGATGTTGGGGAACTTTCGCATCGGATGGAAGACCTTAACCGGAAGCTCGAGGAGGTATCTCACCGCTTCGGACAGGGGTCGGCTCAGCGATACTTTGTGCCGGACGAGGCAGACCCGCTCACCGCAGACCTTCAACGAGCCCGAGCACCCAGAGGGATCCGAATCCCGACCGACCTGCCCCGATACAATGGAGAAGCGGATCCCAAAGAACACCTAATACAATTCAAACACGCCATGCGCGTGCACATGATCGACGACGACTTCGCCGCGAAGTTGCTGGTTACGACTTTTCAGGGAGTAGCCTCGCAATGGTACGTCCGCCAAGCCCCAGGTTCGATCAGAAGTTTCGCCGATTTGGCGATAAAGTTCGTCAACCATTTCCAGACGAAAAGCCTAGCGAAGCTGCCCCCATCCCATTTGCATAAGATTCGGCAAAAGGAGGGTGAGTCTCTGAGGGACTTCTTTAACTGATTCAACACCGAGCTGCTCAAGGTCGAAAGTGTCCAGATGGACTTCCTCCTCGACGTAATCATGGGGGCCATCCGAAATCAAGCATGCTCGGACCATTTGGCCAGGAAGCGCCCTGCCACCATGGAGAAAGTCATGTCCATCGCTCAACAACACATGAATGTTGAGGACATGAGGTTTAAAAGGCGGCCAGAGGTCGGGGAAAGGAAGGACCGACGACAAGACAACGAGCTCACCCCGTTGGTCATGTCGAGGAAAGAGATCTTCGCCACAATCAACGCCAGCGACCCGACGGTTTTCCGAAGACCAAGGAAGATCCAGGACGCGGACGGAGCCCCCCCAAGAGGAAACAAATATTGTGCGTTCCATAAGCAAGTGGGAAATCATGACACCGAGGGCTGCTATGCCCTCAAGAAAGAAATACAGCGCCTCATCGACCTGGGCCGTCCGGAGATCAAGAAATACGTGAAAAAGCAAGGACAGGGTCGCCAGGGTGAGGGAAGCCGCCGATGTAACTCCCCGTCCACCATGGACGATGAACACGAGCCGCTGAAGAGGACTCGGTCTCGCTCTCCTCGACGAGATTACACGCCATCCGGTCGGGACGACAAACAACCTGCCACACAGGATAACCTCCCGGTCAGGGGGATGATCCACACCATTGCGGGAGGACCTAGTGGTGGAGACACTAAGAGCAGAAGAAGACAGGTGGAGAGGCGCCTCGACCAGGCCCGATACCGTATCGAAGAGCGCTACTACCATGAGAGGCTGCACGTCAACACCGTATCAGAGGTAGCGACGCCGACGTCGGAGTCACTCGAATTCTCCGATCTTGATCTTGCACACATCCCGAAGACAGAAGGACTGGAGGACACACCGGATTACCCAATGGTCATTAATTTGGACGTAGCCAACTACTCCGTGGCAAAGACCCTGATCGACAATGGGAGCTCCGCCAACATCATCTTCGCCAACACCTTCGCCAAGATGGACTTAGGAGGATACACGCTCTCCCCCGTGCAGACCCCTCTCGTCGGCTTTGGGGGTTCCGAGGTGGTCCCTCTCGGGATGATTCAACTGCCCACCTCGTTGGGGGAGGCCCCGAAAAGAAAGACTATGATGGTCCAGTATCTAATAGTTGATGCTCCGTTTGCTTACAACATCATCCTCGGGCGACCCGCTCTTAATGCGTTTAGGGCGGTGGTGTCCACGTACCACTTAAAGATGAAGTTCCCCACGCCCGCGGGGGTCGGGCAAGTCACATGTCGGATCCTAGACGCCTGGAAGTGTTACTCGGCCTCCGTCGAAGGGAAGAAGCCTCCAACACCCCGACTAGTCGAAGCAGCCGCTTCACGAATGGACATCCCCGAGTCTTCCGAAATCGACCCGGCAAAGCGGAGGAGGCTAGAGGAAGAAAAGATGGCGCCATCAGAAGATTCCAAGACAATCCAGCTCGTGGAGGGCGACCCCTCCAAGACCACCCGGGTAGGATTGACCCTCGAGCCGCACCACGAGGTCATGTTGGTCGACTTCCTCCGGGCAAATGCCGATGTCTTTGCTTGGAAGGCCTCAGACTTTCCAGGAATCGATCCCGAAGTCATTGTTCATCGCCTCAACGCGGACCCGTCGTTCAGGCCGGTGAGGCAGAAAAAGAGGATATTTTGTGAAGCTCGAAACCGGATCATCGAGGAGGAGGTCAACAAGCTCCTCGAGGCAGGCTACGTTGTGGAGGTCCAGTTCACCGAATGGTTATGCAACGTCGTCGTCGTTGCCAAGGGCGATGGCCGATGGCGGATGTGCAACGACTTCACCGATCTCAACAAAGCCTGCCCTAAGGATCACTATCCCCTTCCTCGGATAGACCAACTCGTTGACTCGACGGCGGGGTGCGAGTTGATGAGCATGATGGACGCCTTCCAAGGCTACTACCAGATCTACATGGCCGAGGAGGATCGCGGGAAGACGTCGTTCGTCGTCCCGACGGGGACGTATTGCTTCCTCGTGATGCCCTTCGGGCTAAAAAACGCCGGAGCTACGTATCAGAGACTTGTGAATCTCATGTTCAGGGAAGAGATCGGGAGAACCGTCGAGGTGTACGTCGACGACATGATAGTCCGCAGTGAGCGGGGGTCCGACCATCTCGGGCACCTGGCTCGAACATTCGAGATCCTAAGAAAATACGGCCTAAAACTCAACCCGAACAAGTGCACGTTCGGCGTCCGAGGAGGCAAATTCCTCGGGTACATTGTCAGCCATAGGGGGATCGAGGCCAACCCCGCGAAGATTCGCGCCATCCTCGACATCGAGCCGCCTAGCTCAGTGAAGGAAGTACAGAGGCTAGTAGGGCGCATAATCGCCCTCAATCGGTTCATATCCCGCTCAGCGGATCGGAACCTCCCATTCTTTAAAGCATTAAGGAAGGTGCCGGATTGGAAGTGGACGGAGGAATGCCAGCACGCGCTCCTCGAAGTAAAAAGATACCTGACCGAGCCCCCTCTGCTGTCGAAACCAGTTCCGGGGAGGCCCCTTTATGCCTACCTGGCGGTATCCCCAAATGCAGTCAGCTCGGTCCTAGTGCACGTGGAGGATCGGGTACACCGCCCGGTGTATTACCTCAGCAAGCTCCTCCAAGGCCCTGAACGGAACTACCTGGCCATCGAGAAGCTCACCCTCGCTTTGGTCCACTCCGCCCGGAAGTTGAGGCAATACTTTCAGGCCCATACCATCGTGGTCCTAACCAGTGAGCCACTAAAGCAGGTATTGGCCAAGCCCGATGTCTCTGGTCGGCTCGTGAAGTGGGCCGTCGAGCTCGGCGAGTTCGATATCCAGTTCCAACCACGGACCGCGATTCATGCCCAGGTCCTGGCAGATTTCTTAGCAGAGGTGGCCCTGAGGGCAGAAGCGGAACCGAAAACTCCGTGGACCCTGATGGTCGATGGGTCCTCCACGAACACAGGTGGGGGAGCCGGGGTTTATCTGCTGGACGAGTTGGGCAACGAGCTCGATTTCGCCATTCGCCTTGAATTCCCGGTTTCCAACAACGAAGCTGAGTACGAAGCCCTCGCCGCGGGGATGAAGATTGCCCTCGACCAGGGCGTGGACGAACTTGTCGCCTTGACCGATTCACAGTTGGTGGCCGAGCAGGTCAATGGCAATTACGGCGCCCGTGAAGCATCGATGACGAAGTACCTCGAGGAGGTCAACAAGTTGAAAGAAAAATTCGCCAAGTTCTCTCTCGAGCAAATCCCCCGGACAGAAAATGATAGGGCGGATCAACTGTCGAAGCTAGCCAGTTCGATGAGAGGGACCAAAGAAAGAAGAATAACCATGTTGAGTTCGCCAACACCCTTGACCGGGTCGGGGACGCAACAGTGCATACTCTCCGTCGAGCCCCCGGAGGATTGGATTGCGGAACTAATCACCTACCTGAAGGACGGAATTCTCCCCGAGGGACCCGTCGAAGCCAAAAGACTTCGGAAACAGGCCTCTCGATACGCCCTCGACGGGCAGGGACGCCTGTTTAGGAAAAGCTTCGATGGTCCTCCTCGACGGTGCTTGAACACACAGCAGGCCCGGGAAGTTATCGAAGAGATACACCAAGGGTGTTGCGGAAACCATACTGGGCCAAGGTCCTTGGCCAAAAGGTATCACGGGCAGGGTTTTTCTGGCCTAATCTCATGCAAGATTGTTTCGACTTCGTCCGAAGATGCCGAACCTGCCAATTGCACGCCAATCTAGTCCACCAGCCTGCCGCTCCGATGGTGAATGTGGAGGTATCTTGGCCGTTCGACCAATGGGGAATAGATATCCTCGGTCCGTTCCCTCAAGCACCCGGGCAAAGGAAGTTCGTGATTGTCGCCGTCGAGTATTTCACCAAATGGGCCGAAGCGGAGGCTGTTGCGAAGATCACCGACTCGGTTGTCAAAATTTTCATCTAGAAAAACATCATCTGCCGCTTCGGACTCCCCAGGGTCGTCATTTCCGATAACGGAACCCAGTTCCAAAGTCATCGGGTGAGGGAATGGTGCAACAGCCTCAAAATTGAGCAGCATTTCACCTCAGTAGGGAACCCTCAGGCAAACGGTCAAGTCGAAGTCACTAACCGGACAATTCTCCACGGACTCAAGACCGCCCTGTCCGGCGCACAGGGCAATTGGGCCGACGAGCTCCCAGGCGTGCTTTGGGCATACCGGACCACTCCTCGGACTGCGACGGGCGACACCCCGTACGCCTTGGTTTATGGCTCTGACGCCGTTATACCAGCCGAAGTATTGCACCCATCTGCTAGGGTTGCGCACTTCGACGAGATCGCCAACGTCGACGCTCGTCTGACCGAGCTCGACCTCGCCGAAGAGAGAAGGTGTGCCGCCCTTCGAAGGATGGACAACTTCCGGGCATCTACGGCACGTGCTTACAATCGCCATGTCCGTCCTCGGACATTCCAGATCGGAGACCTGGTCACCAAGAAGGTCGAGGTCTCTCACCCGGTCCATTCAAAGTGACCAAGGTTTGCAAAAACAACGCCTATCGCCTCGAGGACATGTTGGGAAGGGAACTGCCCCGTCCTTGGAACGCCACGAACCTCAGACGGTTCTACGTATGATAATGGCCCGAGTAAAAACATCGCGTGTATAAACTAGCTCGCGTGGAGTATTTATTTCACCTGTTTTAATAATACATCATTATCATCGAATAAGATTCCGGCTAAAACACGCCATTTTATGCACAAACTTATTCTCCCCAGCTCGATTTTTGATTATCAAGTATTCCTCAAGTTCTCAAAATTCTTTTTATATTATTTATTATTGGACATTTTATGCTCCCTTACCGGATTAAATAACATGTATTTCGAGGCTGAAACCAGTAATAAAACGAACATGAAAATAGTATTTCGCACCAGGCACTTGTATGGGCATAAAAATTCCATTAATCATAATAAAGTTCACAAAAAAAAAAAAAAAAAAAAAAAAAAAAAAAATAAAATACACATGTTCTCGGGCATCCTGCCCGGCCTATAATCTATGGCTTAAGCGCCATCTATCTCCTTGGCCACCTCCTCGATGGCCGCCTCCACGGCTTGATCGGCCCCAGCGCCAGCGC